>CM056056.1:27602493-27908258 GCA_029574335.1 Rana kukunoris | reverse complement strand
GGATAGAATGTGACCCTCCCTGTGTGTCTTTCTGTATGTGGATAGAATGTGACCCTCCCGTGTGTCTTTCTGTATGTGGATAGAATGTGACCCTCCCGTGTGTCTTTCTGTATGTGGATAGAATGTG
Organism: Rana kukunoris; assembly: GCA_029574335.1. NCBI lineage: Eukaryota > Metazoa > Chordata > Amphibia > Anura > Ranidae > Rana > Rana kukunoris. The sequence goes on along the minus strand of CM056056.1, from coordinate 27,908,131 downwards.
ACCCTCCCGTGTGTCTTTCTGTATGTGGATAGAATGTGACCCTCCCGTGTGTCTTTCTGTATGTGGATTGGCTGTATGTTTTACCTATATGGTCTTCACGTCTTGTATTCTTATTTTTAGGTTTGAGGCCAAGAAAAGATGGGAAACCAAAAGCAACATGGGATATATGTAGTGTGCACATGGCTGCACTGTGTAAGAGGGTGCAATATTTACATAGAAATGTGTATATATAACTGATAACTAGAAAGGGGCTCTGCTGGGTTCCCATGTAGTTATTTTTTTCCTGTAGTTTATACTCTGTCATTGCTTTAGCTGATTATTGTTACACAGAGCAGCATTCAGTGTCATTTGTCCATTTCTCCCGTCCCACCTGTAACACAAGAATGGGAATCCATAAACACTCTTCAATGACTTTGATGATCCTTCTGGAGCAAACACTACCTGTATGGAGGACAGGCCTTAGCAGTCTCTTATTTCATGAATCTAATGTGTACCTGTCACAAACTTGAGTCCATAATGAGAAAATCCATAAATGGGTTATCTTTAGTGATAGTGGTGTGTTAGAATCATGATTCGCTGAAAATACTGAATGAACCTTCTGTATGCCGGTGTACACTACGGGGCTAAGGGATTAATAAAATGTGTCTGAGACTAACTTTGTCTCAACTGGAGAACCGTAAATCAATGTTGAAATGTTCACATCTCGGCTATACAGTACAGAACACAACACCCTTTATTCATTGACTGATTTATATGCAGGATACTTTGTTGTAGTAGCCCTTACTGCATGCTAATATGACCTCACCCACACCTTCAGACTCCATATTTTTCTAGTGTCCTTAGATGATGGACTTCCTCTCCTTTTTGGAGGACCTTCCTTTTAACCATTTTTTTTTCTTCTGACACTTCTATTAAGATCTGAGTGTTTATTGCCCTAGGCTATCTAGCAGGTTCTGGATTAACCCTTAGTGCTGTACCTTGAGGAACCATTTTTGGGCCCCACTATGTGGGGCCGATCTGTAATGTTTGCTTTGCCCACTGGATTCTGACTTGGGCGCTCACCTTGGCACAAAGTTCAATGTGTGTCGTTATCCACAGAGTGCTATACAGGTCCAGGGACTTGGGCCATTTCTATGGTTCCCAAACTCTGTAGAATCCTCTTGGGGTATGACCATATGGATGGCAAAGCCTGGACCCCTAAGAGGTAAGGATAAGTTAAGACGGGGTTTCCCTGTATTTGGGAGTGGTTTGAAGCCATCAATACACAATCGGCAGTGCTGAGCTCACAGTGTTGATTCACATGGAGAGGAATCAGGAATTATTCCTTTTTATTGTGTTACTTTACAGCTTTCACGCCATGAGTTTTTTTTTTAATTTTGGCTTTTTTTTTTTTAATACCATCCAGACTTCTGAGGATGAAGACGCTTTTGTGCCTGCCATATCCTAAAATGCAGACACCTTGTATTGCCCCTGGTCTGGGTTATAGTGGCTTCTGCGTTTCACACATGCAAAACCCAATTCTTTACACACCCATTTTTTTTTTTTTTTGAGTACCCCATCGGAGATCCCCCTCACTTAAGCGATGGGAGATCACAGACACAAGGGAGCTGAGACAAAACAGATGAATAGCATGTGTTCTGCTGATAGCTTACAGGAATCTCAGAACACCTCTCAGGGTGACAGCAGTTCTCTTGTCCTGGAGCAATGTCCTATTATGACACCAATCCCTCTCAGGTACACATAATGCTCCAGGTCCATTTGACTCCACATCCTCACCTCATGGAACAAGCAGATCCACACTCTAGATCTTCCTGTATGTCTTTCCAGACAGACACAAAATCTCCCTGGCTTGGTGGATCTCCAGGTTCAACAATTGATCAGATTTGGTCTTTCTTCCATCTACCTCAATGTCCTGCTCCAAACAGCCATTGCTTCTGTTCACAAAACTGAGTCCCTTTTTGTGTTATTTGCAGACCCACTTAGAGGACATACTGGTTCCCATGCCACGTGGATCAAGCAACCTATTTGCAGGGCCTACACCCTTAAAGAAAAGAGTTCCTCCTTTTCTCCATTAGAGCCCTTTCCAGCAGTTCTATTGGTGTCTCTCAGGCTTTTTGAAATAGAGCATCTGTATCCTTGACTTGCAAGGCTGCCGTCTGGCCCTCCTATATTCACAAATTCCACCAGGTGGATGCTCAGACCTCGGCTGAGGCACGCTTCACCCTCCAAAGTGCTTCAAGCTGTCCTCTTGAGTGTGTTTTCAGGTTCTTTAACTCTTGTGTTTTCGTGGGCCTCTTGACATTTCTGCTGTGGTGTTGTCCCCTCCTTTTTTTTTTTTTTATTATTGCTTGACAATGTTCATGGCTTATGAATACAAGTCCTTTTAAGGTATAAGGCAATTTTGACTTGCTTTTAAATTCCCTTATCTTGGGGTACAGCACATGACCGTCTCTTCTGTGGTCATTTCTTATGGTTTGTATAAAGGAATATTATGGAGTGGGGTTCTGCAGTAGGGGGCGCTCCTAACAACTTTTTTTTTTGTTGTTGTTGCCAGTGTCCAATTGCCTGAAGCTAGCCTGCGTATAAACACATGGTCTGTGAATAAAAGTCCTGTATTGTACTCCGAGATAAGGATTTTACAGATAAGCCACAGCTCCTTTTTTCTAAGCTGTATTAGAAAAATAAAAAATGAACCCAATTGCAACAGGTGAGAGAGAACTTGTTTGATACACTTTTTATAACCCTTTATTAATAAAAGGACCAGTAGAGAAATTTGGATGTTCTAGAATAGAACCTTGGCACCCCAGATGTTTTGGAACTACATTTCCCATAATGCTTAACTACACTGCAGAGGACACGAGCATCATGGGATTTGTAGTTTCAAAACACCTGGGGTGCCAAGGTTCCCCATCACTGGTCTAGGTGCAGGGCGGGGCTTGACTTTTACATCTACAGTTAATGCCAGAATGTACCTTAAGCCACCTGTATTTCTGTACCTACTGATCACTCCGAAAACACAGGCATCCAGAATTGTGTAGATCACTTTAATAAAAAAAAATTAATGAAAATGTCATATGAAATGCACAAAAATTTCATACAACCAACAGGGGATCCACTTCATAACTCCAATGTCTCTATCCTTCCAGCACCTCTCAGGGCTCTGGTGTGCATCCTCTGCTGAAGTGTTTCAAGGGGCCATTCCCACTTCCTCAGAGCGCCGGTGTGTGTCCTCTGCCAACATTTACAGCATCAGTGTGCATCATCTGTTGACTCGTTTCTGTCTCCAGTGTGCATCATTGCCAGTGCATTGCACCTATCTGCAGATAGTGGTGTGAATTTTTATATGTGCATTGCAGATGACATTTGTTTTTAATAGATTTTTTTTTTACAAAGTGTCCCTCTGTCTTCTTTGATTTTTGTATTGATTTGTCCTATCCAGAGTAGAGGCAGCATGGCTGAAGAGTGAGGCAGATCACTGGTTATATTGTATACACGTGTCAGACCTGCATGTGGGAAAACATTGCATCACGTATCCTGTGTGTCACATAAGCACCGCACAATTCAGAGTTAACTTTCAATAGGGATTTTTTCCAAAGTATTCTCGATTTGCAGTGCCCAGGTTTGTGACGGTGTAATCTTTTCATGTAATAAACAAAAGTGTATACAAACCTCACCGCAGTCCATTTCTTTTTTTATTTCTGAAAACCTGCATCAAAACAAGATGATACAGTATAAGGCTCCATGCACACTGAAGCTGATAAACTGCAGTTTATTGGCTTTTTTTTTTTGTTAAAGCCAATAAACTGAACTCTGTTAGCCTATGTGCCCATGCACACCTGGGCGTTTTTCAGTGTAAATGAGCTTTGGAGTTTATTGGCTTTTTTCTGAACGCCCGAAATTTGCATTCAAAGTGCTGTTTTTGGCGTGAAAAAACGCAGACGCCAGCGTTTTTTTTATCCATTGAAAAAAAAAAAAAGCGGCTGATAAAAGCTACACTGAAAAATGGTGATTAAAGCTATTGCAAAAACGCAAAAAAACCTTGCAAGGCTCCCTGCAAAGCTACTGGTGTTTTTTTTTATAGCTTTTATCGGCTTTAGTGTGCATGGAGCTTTAATGTGGCACAAACTCTACAAAGCAGCCTCAGGAGCACTGCGGGACAAATACATTCCAGTTCCCTGATAATAAAAAGTGTTCCCCATCCCATGCTGTGCTTAATGTCCAACCAGCCAACCCAGAGGCCTGAAAATTCAAACATATTCCAATTCCCATATAGTGGAGAACATTCCCCATCCCATGCTGTGCTCCTCCATGGCTCGCATACCCATAACTGCTCTATATGTTAGAACTTTCCACATTTTATATAGTTCTGAGTTTAGAGTGGATCTTCTCTGCATGTGAGCACCAAAAACACTATATGATTCATTGATGTTATTCAAACCAAACGCACATCCATCCATTCATGTCTCCATGCTTTATTTTTTTAAGGAATCACTTTTAAAAACATCCCCTAGCATTTATTTAGTAAGAGCAAATGATTCATGTAGCATTTACTTTCTGGATGTCCCCTGAAAAAAAAATATATTAAAAGCCAGCAACTACAAATACTGCAGCTACTGACTTTTAATATCGGCACACTTACCTGTCCTGGAGTCCAGAGCCGTCCGCAGCAGAGGATGAGTGATTGCTCGTTACTCTGCTGCCCCCACCGCCATCCTTGGTGAGGAAACTAGGAAGTGAATCGCTCCGGCTTCACTGCCCTGTTCTTTACGGCACATGTGCGAGAGTCGCGCTGCGCCGTGCTGACTGGTTCTGGGAGCTGTGTGTTTCCCAGAACACAACGGGGGCAGGGGGGGCTCTGACGTCCTGCCCGCAGACTGGCCGGAAGTGGGTGCAAATACCTGTTTTTAGGCAGGTATCTGCACGCCCCTGAAAGGTGTCAAATGTGACACCGGAGGGGGGAGGGTTCCGAGGAGCTGAAGCTCCACTTTAATATAGAGTGAAGTTTCATTTACATAGACAGAATGGCACGGACAGGCAAATGGACATACAGGTACATCCCCCTTTAATTTGCCACCCTGTCGCGAGCTCTGTGACTGTGCTGGCGGGACATGCGGACTCTATGTCCGCCGGTGTCGTGGACCTGAAAAATGGGGAGATGTCAGTGTAAACACAACATTTCCCGTTCTTTCTAGTGACATGTCACTGATCAAATGCTCCCTCTCATTGGGAGCAGCGATCAATGATGTGTCACTCGTAGCCATGCCCCCTAACAGTTACAATCACTCCCTAGGACACACTTGACCCCTTCAGCGCCCCCTTACAGGTTCACCCCACTGCGAGCGTCATTTTTACAGTAATCAGTGCATTTTTATAGCACTGATCAATGTAAAAAGGACAGTGGTACCAAAATGGTGTCAAGTGTCCGATGTGTCTGCCATAATGTCAGTCACAATAAAAATCGCTGCCTGCAGCCATTACTAGTAAAAAAAAAAATGTATCGGCCTAAACTGAGGAAAAAAAATAGTTTATATATATATATTTATATTTGGGGGATATTTATTATAGCAAAAAGTATTCATTTTTTTTTTTTTTTTTTAATTGTCGCTCTATTTTTGTTTATAGCGCAAAAACTAAAAACCGCACTGGTGATCAAATACCACCAAAAGAAAGCTCTATTTGTGGGGGAAAAAGACGTTGCATGACCGCGCAATTGTCAGTTAAAGCGACGCAGTGCCGAATTGCAAAAAGTGACCCGGTCGTGGTTATATAATACTCTGGTTCCATGTTCTCTGTACCACACTGTGGATTATCTCCAAGCTCATATACATGGCTGATGATAATCATAGTGTGACTACATTGGGGACATTTAAAGTGAAAAAACTGTGGCTCGCTCAGTATCCTCTGTATGTCAGAGCTATATAAATGTATACTTTTTATATATCTCTGACATATACTGAGCGAGCCACAGTTTTAGAATAAGTGACTGTGGTGGGACACTGGGCTGTGAGTCCCTCTGGTGCAAATACTTTGGGCCAGATTCAGGAACACTTGCGCTGGAGTATTTCGATATGCGCCGCGTAACTGTGATGATGCGCCGTCGTTTCTATGTGCCCGTACCCACCAAACTAGATGCGCCCAATAACGGGTCATTTGCGACCGGCGGAATGTTCCGACGCCAGAGTATCGTCAGCGCTTAATTTCGCTGGGCGCATCAGTCGCGCCTATTGATTTCCCCTGCAAATATGCAAATGAGGGATTTTTCCCAATTCACGAATGGATTAGCACCATACGCTGGCTACATGCGCCGCGCGTATCTAGTTCGTCCGGCGCAAAGTTATTTCTACAAAAGGCTGCTTTATCTTTACTCCAGACGGTCACAGGTCAGCAGGAGAGCAGCTACAGCAGCGTTACCGACGATAAGAGCTAGCTGAGCACCCCCACTTGCACGACAACACCTCTGTCCATGCTTGTCTGTCAAATTTTACAGCCATGGAGGAAGACATCATAGGTCTCCATAGCCGAGATGACGGCTGACAGCTCCTGGCCATTAAAGTTCAGCTTTCTCCTGTGTGTTTGCGGGGAACGGGAGCAGCCATCTCAGAACAAAAGTAACATCACTGCGGGGAGGGGGAGCAGGATATACTTTAGTGCCGGAATGGCGCTTCTACGGGCGCATTTAAACGCCCAACGGAAGGCATTGCGCTGACGTTTCCCGTGAAGTGGTGCCGACGGAAGTTGTGAGCATGTGCACAAAGGGGGCGAGTGGAGCCTCACTCACTGCGCATGCTCCGTGGTTGATGCGCTGAACGTAAGCCTCTGCGCTGGGCTCCGCCCATCATTTACATATGATCACACCCACTTCCCCTTGTGTCGGGTTACACCAGCGCATTATCGTTACTCTGGCGCAAGTTTACGCGCAACTGCTATGTGAATAACAGTACTTGCGCCGAAAGGGTCTTCAGAGTAACGTAAATGAGAAGCGTTACTCCAGAGGAAAGATACTCTCATCTACCTGAATCTGGCCCTATGTGCCTATATGAAGGAGATGACACTTTATATTTGTAATGTTCTCCCAGATTTATCTTTATCCAGGGTGATGGTGCTTTTATTCTACATTGGTCCTTCTACCAGGATTTTTGTTGCCCCTGATAACCTTCCTCTCTCGGGCTCCTCGGTGCTGCCAGTTTTTTTTTCTTCCTGTGCCGCCTCTCTCTGTCTCCGGTCTATTTTACATTTACTAGATTTCTGAAATCACACATGGAGTGGTGTAGCAACTGAATCCACACCCTGAGATATTCAGATGAGAAATACTTTGCTCTTCTCAAACGTAGGACCCCAGATTGAGGAGTAAACACGTATTTATTTGAAAACTAAAATCTCATCCATCATATTGACAAACGCATTGCAATCTTCCTGCCTCGTTGGGAGGACGTCACAGTTGGTGCAGCAGTTTTGTCCGGAGACTTCCGCTCTCTAACTCTTGGTGAGATGGAGTATATTGTGCAGGATATGGAGATCAGTCATTCCTGTGAAGGTAAAGTGTCATCTGTGATACATGTACAGCAGCTCATGGAAGCCAATAATACAGAGGGATGACTTCTGCAGAATGATGAATACAGTTTAGGCTGCATTCACACCAGAGCGTTTGTTGCCTGGAGCATGAAGCTCCAAATCACTAGAGGGGAAAAAATAAATTATTCTCAATGGAGATGGTTCACATCTCCACACCAAATGCCTGAAGCTCAAACAAGTTCTGGACCCTTTTTTGTTGCTCGAATTGAGCGTATTTGGGCATTTTTCTGTTTTTAACATTGGTGACCCCCTAGACCTGTCCAAAATCGCGGTAAAAAATGCGATTGTCGCGACAAAACGTGGTAAAAATCGCGGCAAAACACTACACTCAGGTGTGAATGCAGCCTTATTGATGGAATCATGAACTTGTTTCCTGCAGGACAGCCTCCCCCACAGAACGGTGATGTAAAAACAGTACTGAGGGAAAGTCCAGACTTGTTCTTGCACAAGAAGAAACCTGCTGATCATTTAAAGCAGGGGTGGCAAACACAAGGCCCGCGGGCCAAATCCGGCCTGCCAGGCCTTGTCATGTGGCCCGCACAACGGCACCTCTTGTTCTCACAGCAGCGCAGTAAAAACCTGATTTTCGTCTGTCCATAAACTTCTATGGGACAGGAGATCTGTGTGGCCAGCTTTACTCAGCTGCACATGATAGCTCTGGACCAATCACAGGGTCCCATGGCCAAGATAGTGAGTCATGTGCTCCCCGATACCTGGAATTGTTGGGTATTATATTAGGTTCTGGCAACCCATTGGGAGTGGACTGGGAGCAAGGAGAGGTGAATACATTTTGCTAGGGAGGGGGAAGTAGAGTACCCTGCATGAACATTGGGAAGGGTCAGGCTTTATACAGTGCCTTGCGAAAGTAGTCGGCCACATTTCAGGCTTCAAACATAAAGATATAAAACTAATTTTTTGTGAAGAATCAACAAGTGGGACACAATCATGAAGTGGAACAAAATTTATTGGATATTTCAAACTTTGTTAACAAATAAAAAACTGAAAGATTGGGCGTGCAAAATTATTCAGCCCCTTTACTTTCAGTGCAGCAAACTCTCTCTCCAGAAGTTCAGTGAGGATCTCTGAATGATCCAATGTTGACCTAAATGACTAATGCTGATAAATAGAATCCACCTGTGTGCAATCAAGTTTCCGTATAAATGCACCTGCACTGTGATAGTCTCAGAGGTCCGTTTAAAGCGCAGAGAGCATCATGAAGAACAAGGAACACACCAGGCAGGTCTGAGATACTGTTGTGGAGAAGTTTAAAGCCAGATTTGGATACAAAAAGATTTCCCAAGCTTTAAACATCCCAAGGAGCACTGTGCAAGCGATAATATTGAAATGGAAGGAGTATCAGACCACTGCAAATCCATAAAGACCTGGCTGTCCCTCTAAACTTTCAGCTCATACAAGGAGAAGACTGATCAGAGATGCAGCCAAGAGGCCCATGATCGCTCTGGATGAACTGCAGAGATCTACAGCTGAGGTGGGAGACTCTGTCCATAGGACAACAATCGGTCGTATACTGCACAAATCTGGCCTTTATGGAAGAGTGGCAAGAAGAAAGCCATTTCTTAAAGATATCCATAAAAAGTGTTGTTTAAAGTTTGCCACAAGCCACCTGGGAGACACACCAAAACATGTGGAAGAAGGTGCTCTGGTCAGATGGAACCAAAATCAAACTTTTTGGCATCAATGCAAAACGTTATGTTTGGCGTAAAAGCAACACAGCTCATCACCTTGAACACACCATCCCCACTGTGAAACATGGTGGTGGCAGCGTCATGGTTTGGGCCTACTTTTCTTCAGCAGGGACAGGGAAGATGGTTAAAATTGATGGGAAGATGGATGGAGCCAAATACAGGACCATTCTGGAAGAAAACCTGATGGAGTCTGCAAAAGACCTGAGACTGGGACGGAGATTTGTCTTCCAACAAGACAATGATCCAAAAGATGAAGCAACATCTACAATGGAATGGTTCACAAATAAACATATCCAGGTGTTAGAATGGCCAAGTCAAAGTCCAGACCTAAATCCAATCGAGAATCTGTGGAAAGAACTGAAAACTGCTGTTCACAAACGCTCTCCATCCAACCTCACTGAGCTTGAGCTGTTTTGCAAGAAGGAATGGGCAAAAATTTCAGTCTCTCGATGTGCAAAACTGATAGAGACATACCCCAAGCGACTTACAGCTTTAATCGCAGCAAAAGGTGGCGCTACAAAGTATTAACTTAAGGGGGCTGAATAATTTTGCACGCCCAATTTTTCAGTTTTTTATTTGTTAACGTTTGAAATATCCAATAAATTCCGTTCCACTTCATGATTGTGTCCCACTTGTTGTTGATTCTTCACAAAAAAATTACAGTTTTAATTATAGTTTGAAGCCTGAAATGTGGCAAAAGGTCGCAAAATTCAAGGGGACCAAATACTTTCGGAAGGCACTGTAACTAATACATTACAGTGGATATAAAAAGTCTATTGAAATGTCAGGTTTCTGTGATGTAAAAAAATGAGACAAAGATAAATAATTTCAGAACCTTTTCCACCTTTAATGTGATCTATAAACTGTACAACTCAGTTGAACAAACTGAAATCTTTTAGGGGGGGGGGGGGGGAGTAAAAATAAAATATGGTTGCATAAGTGTGCACACCCTTAAACTAATACTTTGTTGAAGCACCTTTTGATTTTATTACAGCACTCTGTCTTTTTGGGTATGAGTCTATCAGCATGGCACAACTTGACTTGGCAATATTTGCCCCACTCTTCTATGCAAAAACACTCAACACTTGTCAGATTGTGAGGGCATCTCCTGTGCACAGCCCTCTTCAGATCACCCCACAGATTTTCAATGGGATTTAGGTCTGGGCTGTGACTGGGCCATTCCAAAACTTTAATTATCTTCAGGTGAAGCCATTCCTTTGTTGGGGGTATGCTTTGGGTCGTTGTCATGCTGAAAGATGAAGTTCCTCTTCATGTTCAGCTTTCTAGCAAAAGCTTGAAGGTTTTGTGCCAATATTGGAACTGTTCATAATTCCCTCTACCATGACTAAGGCCCCTGTTCCAGTGGAAGAAAAGCAGCCCCAAAGCATGATGCTGCCACCACCATGCTTCACTGTGGGTATGGTATTATTTTAGTAATGTGCAGTGTTGTTTTTGCACCAAACATATCTTTTGGAATTATTCCAAAAAGTTCAACCTTGGTTTAATCAGACCATAACACATTTTCCCACATGCTTTTGCAAAATGTAGCCAGGCTTGGATGTTTTTCTTTGTAAGAAAAGGCTTCTGTCTTACCACTCTACCCCATAGCCCAGACATATGAAGAATACGGGAGATTTTTGTCACATGTACCACACATCCAGTATCTGCCAGATATTCCTGCAGCTCCTTTAATATTGCTGTAGGCCTCTTGGCAGCCTCCCTGACCAGTTTTCTTCTTGCCATTTATTTTTATTTTGGAGGGACATCCAGTTCTTGGTAATGTCACTGTTGTGTCATATTTTCTCCACTTGATGATGGCCGTCTTCACTATGTTCCATGGTGTATCTAATGCCTTGGAAATTCTTTTGTACCCTTTTCCTGACTGATACCTTTTAACAATGAGATCTCTCTGATGCTTTGGAAGCTCTCTGCAGGCCATGGCTTTTGCTATAGGATGTGACTAAGAAAATGTCAGGAAAGACCTACTAGAACAGCTGAACTTTAGTTTGGGTTAATCAGAGGTACTTTAAATGATGGCAGGTGTGTACTGACTCCTATTTAACAAGAGTTTTGATTGTGATTGCTTAAAGCGGAGTTCCACCCTGGAAAAAAAAATTCTTCCAAAAAATCTAGAAAAAATTAATTAAAAAAAATTAAATGGCAAAAAAATAAAAAAATTACTTACCCTAAATAGCTGTTGCTATGCGGAAGTCCCGAATCTGCCCCTTATCTTCCTCCTCCTACACTCGGTGTATTCTTGTGAATGGGGTGCGCTGCATTCTGGGAACTGTGTGTATCCCAGAAAGCAGCCGGACCATTCACAAAGCGCCATGCTGCTCCCACATGCGCAGTAGGAAACAGGCAGTTTCCCTTACTGTGGACGGCGGCTCCTGGAGCTGCCAGGATGGAGGATCGGCATCAGGGGGCCATCAGCACGGGCAAGTAGAACCGGTAAGTGTCCTTATTCAAAGTCAGCAGCTACACTGTTAGTAGCTGCTGACTTTAAAAAAAATTTTTTTTGCGGGTGGAATCCCGCTTTAATCCTGAACACGGCAACATCCCCAGTTATGCACACTTATGTAACCACATAATTTTAGTTTTTTCTTCTCTCCTCCCCCCTAAAAGATCTGTTTGTTTTTCAACTGAGTTGTACAGTTTAATAGTTTCAAAACTTTTTCCACCTTTATTGTGACCTATAAAGTGTATTTTCCCCCAAATTTTTGGTCTTTTTTTGCAAAAAAAAAAAAAAACAGCAGTGGATTAAATACCACCAACTGAAAGCTCTATTTGTGTGAAATAAAAATTAAAAAAGATAAAAATTTAATTTGGGTACAGCGTTGCATGACCGCGCAATTGTCATTCAAAGTGTGAGAGTGCGGAAAATTGGCCTGGGGAGGAAGGGGGTTTAAGTGCCCAGTAAGCAAGTGGTTAGGTACCCTGTTCCCATGTGGCTGCTGTAAAATAATATTTCTACCTGTGTTTCCTGGATCTAAGTCTGGATGGCTGACTTCTGATTTCTTCTTATTCCACCGCCTAATGTGCTTAATCTGGTACGCTGCAATCTCTGAGAAGCCACGATAAAGAAACTTTACAGCAGTGAGCGGCGCACCATATATTTCATATTTTACAAAAGTGCATAAATCGTTGCCCCTCTACCTTTCGTATATTTGCTTTAAAGTCAACATACACTGCCCCCCACCCTAAACGTGTGTTCCAAAACCCATGGACACTGACTCCCAACCCATACATTGACTCCAGAGTCCAGATACCACCCCTTCTTTCCCATCTTGAAAATGTACTCCAAAAAGTGTAGGGGGGCTACTCTCCACCATGCATAGACTCCAAACTCTGCAGACACCCATTCTTAAGCCTTGTACACACGATTGGATTTTCAGACGAGAATTGTGTGATGACAGGCTGTTGGCAAAAAATCAGTTTGTATGCTCCATCGGACAATTATTGTCGGATTTTCGGCAGACAAATGTTGGATAGCAAGCTTTAAAATATTTTACTGACAATTGTCTGTTTTCAGATTTTCTAAGTGTGTACACAAGTCCGTCGGACAAAAGTCCAAAGCACAAACACGCATGCTCGCAAGCAATGCTCACCAAACACAACATTAGCAGAAGGTGCCCAAAGAGGGGTGCTAAAGAGCTGAAAAACCACATAGTACATCACTACGTTTGTGTTTGCTGGCCGACAATTGTGTGCTGTTTGTATGCAAGACAAATTCCTGGCCAACTCCTTTTGGACAAAAGTCCTACACTTTGTCCACGAAAAATCCGATCGTGTGTACGAGGCTTGAGTATTGGCTCCAAAATCCACAGACACTGACTTTCTACTCAGCAGTGGCTCCAAATGCACAAATGCTGCATCCCACCCTGAATATTGGCTTCAAAAACCTACAGTGACCCTCGTACATTGGCTTGTGAGACTGCAAGCACTGATGCCTTGATCACCCCCCACCCCCTCACACATTTAGAAACTGTCCTGAAAATGCCTTGCATGCCATATTACATTGGCAATAATCTACAATTCTCCTCAGTCAGCGGTGGGGGACTCGGCATTGTTCTCTTAGACCTCTTTCACACTGGGGTGTTTTTCAGGGGCTTTAGAATTAAAAAAAGCGCCTGAAAGAAGCTGCATCTGCAATCTCAATGTGAAAGCCCGAGTGCCTTCACACTAAAGCGCCTGAAAAACACTCCAGTGTGAAAGGGGTCTTAGTGCATTGTTTTTTAAACTCCTGTCCCGCTGACCCGCTAACAGGCCAGGGTTGCAAGATAACTGGAGCACATCACAGGTGATATGGCATTTGGTGCTCAGTGATGGCAGTATTCTAGTCTGCATCTCCCCAGGGTAATACTTAAAATCTGGCCTGTTAGTGGGTCCTGAGGACAGGAGTTAAGAACCACTATCTCAGTGGAAGAGGCAGGTCCGACTAGAATTTGTATTTCATGAAAATTACAGTGCCCATAACTTGATTTCAGGATACGGGCAGAACTGTGGAGGGTGATGAGGTTTCTTCCAGTCAGAGTTACAGAGCGCTGGATAAAAGCCTCCATCTGTGTTTTGTCTGTGCGGAGACACATCTCATCCAGAGCTCCGGCCAGCTCTTCCAATGTCAAATGGCCAGCGTGGGTCTTCATGTGGGTGGACAATTCATCTTGACACTGGTGGAGACAGGAACACAGCAGAACATGAGTGGTGGAGAACACTATGGCTCGGATCCACAAAGGCTTTACGCCGGTGTATCTCCAGATACGCCGTCGTAATTTCAAATGTGCGCCGTCGCATCTTTACGCCGATGCACAAAGCAAGATATGCCGAAAAACATGGCTTCAGCCGTCCGACGTAACTTGCCTACGCCAGCGTATCGTGGGCGCATAGTAACGCTGGACGCATTCGGCGTTCCCATTAAAAATATGCAAATGAGCAAGATACGCCGATTCACGAACGTAGATGCGCTTGTCACTGTAAGCTACGCCGTTTACGTAAGGCGTACGTCCGGCGTAAAGTTACCCCTGCTATATGAGGCGCAGCCCATGTTTAGGAATTCTAGCCGGTGTAATTCTGAGCATGCGCATAGGGATACATTCACGGACATGCATCGTTCGTTCGGCCATGCATCTACATGGGGTCACGCTTTATTAGCATACAACACGCCCCCTACCTGCCTACTTTGAATTACGCCGGCCCATTTACGCTACGCCGCCGTAACTTAGGACGCAAGTGCTTTGTGAATACTGCACTTGCCTCTCTAAGTTGAGGCAGCATAGTGTAAAAAAGATATGCTACACCTCTCTAAAGATACGCACCCTACGTGAATACTTGTTTACCTCTACAATGACCCTAAGATGTCCCCGCATTACTGCGTCACCGTTCCAGTGTTCCAGAGACCTCTGGCATCATCACACTGACACAAAAACCTGCCATATAACCGTCACCGCTCCACTGACTTAGAAACCTACTTTCCCCACCACTCCACTGACCCAGACACCTCCTCATTGAAAGCTGTGCCCACCTATCTCTATACTAAAAGCTGTGTACACTTACCTCTGCAATGGGGAGAGACCTGTGTATACACCTACCTGTACACTAAAGTGACCCATCCACTCCTGCCTCTACACCAAGGAAAAAACCTGTGCACACCCACCTCTACACCAGGAATAGACCCGTTTGTGCTTACGTGTACACTAAAGAAAGACCTGCACACACTTACCTCTATACTAAGACCTATGGACACTTACTGCTACACAAGACCTATACCAACCTCTACCCCAAGAAGAGACCTGTACATGCTTACCTGTGCACTGATAAGAGACCTGCACGCTATTACCTGTATGCTAAAAAGTCCTGTGCATGCTTACCTGTACACAAAAGAGACCTATGCATACTACCTTGTACACCAAGTATAGTCTTTTGCACAGGAACATGTACACCGAGAAGAGCCCTATGCACACTTACCTCTGTGATGAGTGGTTCTCGATGCTGCAGAATCAGATGTAGTATAAAACTCATAACACGGGAGGGAGATACACATTTTTCGCTGTAGACTGTGAACTCAAGCAGAAGACTGTCCAGCTCTGTTTCCTGTGTGAACAAACCATGATGAAGTCTGAAGAGCAGTCCCATGCAATGGCTCTATTTCCTGTCCTTTCTGCTATACCCAAAGTGCCTTTCTTTCTAAATAGACACAATATTTAAAGGCTAACTGCATCCTTTGGAGCATGTTACATCTGTATTTAGCATGTACCGTCGTGCAAATGAGTCTCTCCCCACCCTCAAAACAGGCATCCAATAAAACAGCATGTGGGGGCTCTCCCCTGCAGAAGCTGTCAGCCCAACTGTGTGGGGATCCGCCCAGAGACTGCGTCATTCAATCACAGAGATCTGTGAATGAATGAACTACAATTACCATCTTCCACTACAGCAGACATTTTTATAGTTCTCAATGGAACAAGAGTACGGTAATCACCACAGTAAAGTCCCATTTACACTTCCTCCAGCTGAAAGTCTGTACTTCGGTATGGACACAGATAAGTCTGTAAGACCCGGACACCTGCAATTCACTTTTTTCTGCAAATATGGGTGAATATATTATTTTTGCTGTAAAAGGTGTACTTCGCCTTTAAAAGGTGCCACATTCATACTTAATTTTCTAGCTTGTTCCGATTACATAAAAGGGGGAGGTGATTGGTTGGTATGGGTAAAACAGACATGAGCCCCGTCTTCCCAGACTGGACATATTAGCATAACATGAAGGACACAATGGAGAGAAGTGCAAACATTGGCCAAATACACGGACTCACCTCTAGGAACTGGTAGTGCTGTTGCAGAAAGAACTGGAAGTGGCCCATATCCGATAGTGGAGATACCTGGAGGCATTCTATATGGAGGAGGACATAGCACAGTATGGAAGGATCCAGATCATGTGTCAGTATTGATCCCAGCAGATGCAGAACCTGCAGGCAAAGATACTACAGTGTGAGCTTCCTGACAATGCTGACAAGCAAAATGCATTGAGGCTGCACGTCCGCCATACGTGACGTCATTTCTGGGTTTTGTTCTGGTTTGAACATTCGGCCATTTGGAACGCATGTCGGCTTGGACCGAACGGTGTGCAGGCCAATCAAACAGGCTGGTTGTGTTGGCACTGATTATAGCACCTTGAAATGTGAGTGGCAAATGTATATTTTTAATCCTTGTTTTGACTTTTAATAAAACTATCACAATATCCTGGATTCTTATCTCTCCCTGGGTCTCGGTTATTGATCTTTGAGGAGATCAGCTGGTGGTGGATTCCCAATATACCATCATGAAAACAACAAAAATGGTGGTACCCTATGACACCAAAGATGCATGTTATAGATGCTGTTGGTAAGCATGCATTTTGTACTTTGTGGTGGAGCACTTATATGAGGAGTATTTGCGGCACCTTTAAGACCAGAAGCACGGCGATTGGAGCGTTCTTCAGCGAGATTTAGGAGAATTCTTTGGACTGTTCAATATTTGTTAATCATTTTCTAAAAATAATTTTTTTTTGCACCTTTGGACTCTCAAGTATATTTGGTTTGATTTTTTATCCTTTGTTCACATGCAATTATCACATATGT
Organism: Rana kukunoris; assembly: GCA_029574335.1. NCBI lineage: Eukaryota > Metazoa > Chordata > Amphibia > Anura > Ranidae > Rana > Rana kukunoris. The sequence goes on along the minus strand of CM056056.1, from coordinate 27,891,240 downwards.
GTTAGCGCCTTGATTTTCATTGATTCGCAAAGACACTACAGTGTTCGGATCCCAACCCAACGCTTCCAATTCCTGCTGGACTATTGTGGGCCTAAACACTGACCTGACTCTCTGGGGCATACCGCCTCAATGCGCACAGGTAGTCCTCCAATCCTCGACGGCTGATCTCTTCTTGGATGTAGCGCTTCCTAAAGAATTCCCACACCGAGTCCTGTACATGACACAAAGACATTAATGATAGTGTACAGGTATAGGGACCAGTACAAAGGTTTGGGTTTGGTAAATGTTTATTCCTACACACAGATGGAATACAGGTGGGCCCCAGTTTTGAATGTTTTAACCTACCTGGATTTGGCTGATCTGGGATTTGCCTTCCAGCTGTAGAACAATGGTGGCCACCAGCTGCTGAGTCACAGACACACAAAGCTCCTGTGAACAATGAGATGCCAATCACATGATCTACAATAACCAATACAAATCATCAAACGATAAACAAACCCCATGTGCCTTGCACATAAGATACATAGGGGAAAGCCAATCAAGACAAGCTAGGTACAGTGTATATAAAAGGTCTACACACCCCTGGTAAAATGTGAGGTTTCTGTGATGTAAAAAAAAAATGAAACAAAGGTAAATAATTTCAGAACCCTTTTCCGCCTTTAATGTGACCTATAAACTGTACAACTCAGTTAAACAACAAACTGAAATCTTTAAGGTTGGGGGGGGAGTAAAAAAAATAAAAAAAAATAATGTGGTTTCATAAGTGGGGATGTAGCTGTGTTCAGAATTAAGCAATCACATTTAAACTCATGTTAAATAGGAGTCAGTACACACCTACTATCATTTAGAATGGCTCTGATTAACCCAAAATAAAGTTCAGCTGTTCTAGTAGGTCTTTCCTGACTTTTTCTTAGTTGCATCCTATAGCAAAAGCTATGATCCACAGAGAGCTTCCAAAGCATTAGGAATCTCATTGTTAAAAGGTATCAGTCAGGAGAAGGGTACACAAGATTTTCCAAGGCATTAGATATACCATGGAACACAGTGAAGACAGTTACCATCAAGTGGAGAAAATATGGCACAACAGGGACATTACTAAGAACTGGACGTCCCTCCAAAATTTATGAAAAGACGAGAAGAAAACTGGCCAGGAAGGCTGCCAAGTGGCCTACAACAACATTAAAGGAGCTGCAGAAATATCTGGCAATTACTGGCTGTGTGGTCCATGTGACAACAATCCCCCGTATTCTTCATATATGTCTGGGTGGCAAGACGGAAGCCTTTTCTTACAAATGTCAAAGCCTGGCTAAATTTTGCAAAAACAAATCTGAAGTCTCCCAGAAGCATGTGGGAAAATGTGTTCTGGTCCGATGATACCAAGGTTTAACTTTTTGGCCATAATTCCAAATGATTTGTTTGGCGAAAAAACAACACTGCACATCACCAAAAGAACACCATACCCACAGTGAAGCATGGTGGTGGTAGCATCATGCATTGGGGCTATTTTTCTTCAGCTGGAACAGAGCAGAGCGTTAGTCAAGGTAGGGAATTATGAACAGTTCCAAATACCAGTCAATATTGGCACAAAACCTTCAGGATTCTGCTAGAAAGCTGAACATGAAGAGGAACTTCATCTTTCAGCATGACAACGACCCAAAGCATACACCCAAATCAACAAAGGAATGGCTTTGCAGAAGAAGATTAAAGTTTATGAATGGCCCAGCCAGAGCCCATTGGAAATCTGTGGAGTGATCTGAAGAGAGCTGTGCATAGGAGATAGGAGATATCCTCACAATCTGACAGATTTGGAGTTTTTTTGCAAATAAGAGTGGGAAAATATTGCCAAGTCAAGTTGTGCCATGCTGATAGACTCATACCCAAAAAGACTGAGTGCTGTAATAAAATCAAAAAGTGCTTAAACAAAGTATTAGAAGGAAAAGAGAATCACTGCTCCAGGTGAGTCTTATGAGCAATCAGGAACCTTCGGGATACCAGGGTGCTGGCGATGCACGTAGCAATAGCAGAATATAGTAGGATGGACAACCACACTCCGGAGAAACTTGAAGAAAGTTGTCTTTTATTGATAAAACTGGGACATGCAAAATCAATACAGCCACAGAGCAGAACACTGACGCATTTCGCACTATGCTAGTGCTTAGTCATGGCTTAGCACCAGCATAGTGCGAAACGCGTCAGCTGTTCTGCTCTGTGGCTGTATTGATTTTGCATGTCCCAGTTTTATCAATAAAAGACAACCTTCTTCAAGTTTCTCCGGAGTGCGGCCGTTCATTCTTCCTCCTATTTTAAAGTATTAGAAGGGTGTGCACACTTATGCAACCATATTATTTTTTTATTTTTACTTCCCTCCACCTAAAATATTTTGTTTGTTCAACGGAGTTGTACAGTTTATAGATTACATTAAAGCTGCAAAAGGTTCTGAAATTATTTATCTTTGTGTCATTTTTTTTACATCACAGAAACCTGACATTTTAACAGGGGTGTGTAGACTTTTATATCCACTGTATATGAAAATAATGTGAGAAAGCAATCGGCACAGTCACAACTAAAATAAAATAAAAAGTTGCAAGCTAATACACCATTGGAGTGATTTCACAACACCCCCAAAATCAATATGAAAAAATGATTATCATCTCTCCCAGGCAAAGATTTCAAAGCAGACTGGGGTTTCCAGATGTGCTGCTCAAGCGCTTTTGAAGACGCACAAAGAAATGGGCAATGTTGAGGACCGTAGATGCAGTCAGTGATCAGCCAAGGAAACTTAATGCAGCAGATGGTCTTTCATCATGCTTCCTTCCATTCGGCATCGGAAGAGGTCCAGCAGTGCAAAAGCATATACAGTGCGGAAAATAAGTATTTGAACACCCTGCTATTTTGCAAGTTCTCCCACTTGGAAATCATGGAGGGGTCTGAAATTGTCATCGTAGGTGCATGTCCACTGTGAGAGACATAATAAAAAAATAAAAAAAATTCCAGAAATCACAATTTATGATTTTTTAACTATTTATTTGTATGATACAGCTGCAAAGAAGTATTTGAACACCTGTCTATCAGCTAGAATTCTGACCCTTAAAGACCTGTTAGTCTGCCTTTAAAATGTCCACCTCCACTCCATTTATTATCCTAAATTAGATGCACCTGTTTGAGGTCATTAGCTGCATAAAGACACCTGTCCACCCCATACAATCAGTAAGAATCCAACTACTAACATGGCCAAGACCAAAGAGCTGTCCAAAGACACTAGAGACAAAATTGTACACCTCCACAAGGCTGGAAAGGGCTACGGGGAAATTGCCAAGCAGCTTGGTGAAAAAAGGTCCACTGTTGGAGCAATCATTAGAAAATGGAAGAAGCTAAACATGACTGTCAATCTCCCTCGGACTGGGGCTCCATGCAAAATCTCACCTCGTGGGGTCTCAATGATCCTAAGAAAGGTGAGAAATCAGCCCAGGACTACACGGGAGGAGCTGGTCAATGACCTGAAAAAAGCTGGGACCACCGTTTCCAAGGTTACTGTTGGTAATACACTAAGACGTCATGGTTTGAAATCATGCATGGCACGGAAGGTTCCCCTGCTTTACCCAAGACAAGTCAAGGCCCGTCTTAAGTTTGCCAATGACCATTTGGATGATCCAGAGGAGTCATGGGAGAAAGTCATGTGGTCAGATGAGACCAAAATAGAACTTTTTGGTCATAATTCCACTAACCGTGTTTGGAGGAAGAAGAATGATGAGTACCATCCCAAGAACACCATCCCTACTGTGAAGCATGGGGGTGGTAGCATCATGCTTTGGGGGTGTTTTTCTGCACATGGGACAGGGCGACTGCACTGTATTAAAGGAGAGGATGACCGGGGCCATGTATTGCGAGATTTTGGGCAACAACCTCCTTCCCTCAGTTAGAGCTTTGAAGATGGGTCGAGGCTGGGTCTTCCAACATGACAATGACCCGAAGCACACAGCCAGGATAACCAAGGAGTGGCTCTGTAAGAAGCATATTAAGGTTCTGGCGTGGCCTAGCCAGTCTCCAGACCTAAACCCAATAGAGAATCTTTGGAGGGAGCTCAAACTCTGTGTTTCTCAGCGACAGCCCAGAAACCTGACTGATCTAGAGAAGATCTGTGTGGAGGAGTGGGCCAAAATCCCTCCTCCAGTGTGTGCAAACCTGGTAAAAAACTACAAGAAACGTTTGACCTCTGTAATTGCAAACAAAGGCTACTGTACCAAATATTAACATTGATTTTCTCAGGTGTTCAAATACTTCTTTGCAGCTGTATCATACAAATAAATAGTTAAAAAAATCATACATTGTGATTTCTGGAATTTTTTTTTTGATTATGTCTCTCACAGTGGACATGCACCTATGATGACAATTTCAGACCCCATCATGATTTCCAAGTGGGAGAACTTGCAAAATAGCAGGGTGTTCAAATACTTATTTTCTGCACTGTAACTGGTGGAAACCAATGGGACCCAGTTATTGTCTGGAGAAGTCTGGCCAGAAGTGGTCTTCGTGGAAGAATTGTAGCCATATCTCCAATGTGGAAACACAGCTAAGCGATTCAACTATGGAAAAAAACATAGGGACTGGGGTGAAGAAAAATGGCAGCAGGTGCTCAGGACTGAGAAATCAAAATGTGAAATATTTGGCTATAGCAGGAGGCAGTTTGTTGGGGAAAGGCTGGAGAACAGTACAATAATGAGTGTCTGCAGGCAACAGTGAAACATCCCCACACAATACACCAAGCACACAGTGGAGGTTTCTTGCAAGTTTGGGGCTGCATTTCTGCAAATGAAGTTGGAGATTTGGTCAGGATCAATGGTGTCCTCAATGCTGAGAATTACAGCATAATGCTGATAAATACTTATCCACCATAACATACCATCAGGGAGGAGTGTGATTGGCCCCAAATTTATTCTGCAGCAGGACAATGACCCCAAACATACAACCAATGTCATTAAGAAATGTTGTAAAGCCTAAAGAAGAACAAGAAGTCCTGGAAGTGAGGGTTTGGTCCCCATAGAGCCCTGATCTCAACATCGTCTATTTTATTTTATTTGAGGTACTTATAAAGGGTCGTCAATTTACGCAGAACTTTACATATACATTGTACATTCACATCAGTCCCTACCCTCTAAGAGTTTACAATCTAAGGTCCCTTAGTCACATTCATACATACACGTACTAGGGTCAATTTAGACAGGAACCAATTAACCACTTAAGGACCGCCTCCACATATACGTCAGCAGAATGGCACGGCTGGGCACATGCACGTACCTGTACGTCCTCTTTAACCACTTAAGACCCGGACCAAAATGTAGGTAAAGGACCTTGCCCCTTTTTGCGATTCGGCACTGCTTCGTTTTAACTGACAATTGCGCGGTCGTGCGACGTGGCTCCCAAACAAAATTGGCGTCCTTTTTTTTCCCACAAATAGAGCTTTCTTTTGGTGGTATTTGATCACCTCTGCGGTTTTTATTTTTTGCGCTATTAACAAAAATAGAGCGACAATTTTAAAAAAAATGCAATATTTTTTACTTTTTGCTATAATAAATATCCCCCAAAAATATATAAAAAAACATTTTTTTTCCTCAGTTTAGGCCGATACGTATTCTTCTACGTATTTTTGGTAAAAAAAATCGCAATAAGCGTTTATCGGTCGGTTTTCGCAAAATTTATAGCGTTTACAAAATAAGGGATAGTTTTATTGCATTTTTATTAATTATTTTTTTTTTACTACTAATAGCGGCGATCAGCAATTTTTTTCGTGACTGCGACAATATGGCGGACACTTCGGACAATTTTGACACATTTTTGGGACAATTGTCATTTTCACAGCAAAAAATGCATTTAAATTGCATTGTTTACTGTGGAAATGACAGCTGCAGTTTGGGAGTTAACCACAGGTGGCGCTGTAGGGGATGTGAGACCTAGTGTGTTTGTTTACAACTGTAGGGGGGTGTGGCTGTAGGTGTGACGTCATCGACCGCGTCCCCCTGTTACAGGGATGACGCGATCGATGCTGCGGCCACAGAGAAGCACGGGGAAGCCGTGTGTACACACGGCTCTCCCCGTTCTTCCGCTCCAGGGACGGATCGCCGCACTCCAGCGGCGATCGGGTCCGCGAATCCCGCGGTCCCGGAGCTTCGGACCGGGTCGCAGGGCGCGCGCCCGCGACCCACGGCTGGGTACTAAAATCAACGTATATATACGTTGATGTGCCCAGCCATGCCATTCTGCCGACGTAAATGTGCAGTAGGCGGTCCTTAAGTGGTTAAGTGCGACCCGAAGCTCCGTGACCACGGGACCCGATCGCCGCTGGAGTCCCGCGATCGGTCCCCGGTGCTGAAGAACAAGGAGAGCTGTGTGTAAACACAGCTTCCCCGTTCTTCACTGTGGCGCTGTCATTGATCGTGTGTTCCCTGATATATGGAAACACAATCAATGATGTCACACGTCCAGCCTACAGTTAGAAACACATATGAGGTCACACTTAACCCCTTCAGCGCCCCCTAGTGGTTAACTCCCAAACGGCAATTGTCATTTTCACAGTAATCAGTGCATTTATATAGCATTTTTTGCTGTGAAAATGACAATTGTCCCAAAAATGTGTCAAAATTGTCCGATGTGTCCGCCATAATGTCACGGTCACAAAAAAAATTGCTGATCGCCGCCATTAGTAAAAAAAAAAAAAAAAAAAGAAATTACAATAAAAATGCAATAAAACTATTTTGTAAACACTAAAGTTTTGCGCAAACCAATCGATAAACGCTTATTGCATTTTTATTTTACCAAAAATATGTAGAATACGTATCGGGCTAAACTGAGGAAAAATAATGTTTTTTTATCTATTTTTGAGGGATATTTATTATAGCAGTATGTAAAAAATATTGCATTTTTTTTCAAAATTGTGGCTCTATTTTTGTTTATAGCGAAAAAAATAAAAACCGCAGAGGTGATCAAATACCACCAAAAGAAAGCTCTATTTATGGGGAAAAAAGGACGCCAATTTTGTTTGGGAGTCACATCGCACGGCCACGCAATTGTCAGTTAAAGCGACGCAGTGCCGAATCGCAAAAACTGGCCGGGTCCTTTACCTGCATTTTGGTCCAGGTCTTAAGTGGTTAACCTACCAGCATGTCTTTAGAGTGTGGGAGGAAACCGGACTACCTAGAGGAAACCCACGCAGGCACAGGGAGAACATGCAAACTCCAGGCAGGTGGTGTCGTGGTCGGGATTCGAAGCAGCGACCCTAATGCTATTAGGCATTGAGTCTGTCTGGGATTACATGAAGAGACAGAAGGATGTGAGAAAGCCGACATCCACATAAGATCTGCGGTTAGTTTTTCCAAGATGTTAGGAACAACCTACCTGCCGTGTGTGCAAGTGTACCTAGAAGAATTGATGCCCTTTTTAAGGCAAAGGGCGGTCACTCCAAATATTGATTTGATTTGGATTTCCTCATATTCATTTTTTGTTTCTCATTTTCTTAATTGATAAAGATAATAATGTAAATGTATCCATATCTGTGTGTGGTGTGATGGTTTGTACATATCTGTGTATGGGACATGCTGTCTGTAGTGGTAGGCCCGGTCACGTGACCCCTCACACATATCTATAGGCTGTTGGTAGTAAGCGCATCTTGTGCACAGTGAGTGTCCATATGCTGCTCTTACTGTATGAAGCTACAACACAGAAATATTGTACACACCAAGGATATCATTCTACAAGATTCTGTCTTCAGATTGATCCTCTCAAACTCCTTCTCCAGCCCAGGGAAACTTGTATCCTGCAGAAAATACAAAAACACAAATAAGGTTCAATGGATTATTACACATGATTCAGATAGGACCCGTTATTGGATATTTCAAACTTTTTTAACAAATAAAAAACTGAAAAATTGGGCATGCAAAATTATTCAGCCCCCTTAAGTTAATACTTTGTAGCGCCACCTTTTGCTGCGATTACAGCTGTAAGTCGCTTGGGGTATGTCTCTATCAGTTTTTCACATCGAGAGACTGAAATTTTTGCCCATTCCTCCTTGCAAAACAGCTCGAGCTCAGTGAACTTGGATGGAGAGCATTTGTGAACAGCAGTTTTCAGTTCTTTCCACAGATTCTCGATTTGATTCAGGTCTGGACTTTGACTTGGCCATTCTAACACCTGGATATGTTTATTTGTGAACCATTCCATTGTAGATTTTGCTTTATGTTTTGGATCATTGTCTTGTTGGAAGACAAATCTCCGTCCCAGTCTCAGGTCTTTTGCAGACTCCATCAGGTTTTCTTCCAGAATGGTCCTGTATTTGGCTCCATCCATCTTCCCATCAATTTTAACCATCTTCCCTGTCCCTGCTGAAGAAAAGCAGGCCCAAACCATGACACTGCCAGCACCATGTTTGACAGTGAGGATGGTGTGTTCAGGGTGATGAGCTGTGTTGCTTTTACGCCAAACATAACGTTTTGCATTGTTGCCAAAAAGTTTGATTTTGGTTTCGTCTGACCAGAGCACCTTCTTCCACATGTTTGGTGTGTCTCCCAGGTGGCTTGTGGCAAACTTTAAATTACACTTTTTATGGATATCTTTAAGAAATGGCTTTCTTCTTGTCACTCTTCCATAAAGGCCAGATTTGTGCAGTATACGACTGATTGTTGTCCTATGGACAGAGTCTCCCACCTCAGCTGTAGATCTCTGCAGTTCATCCAGAGTGATCATGGGCCTCTTGGCTGCATCTCTGATCAGTCTTCTCCTTGTATGAGCTGAAAGTTTAGAGGGACGGTCAGGTCTTTGTAGATTTGCAGTGGTCTGATACTCCTTCCATTTCAATATTATCGCTTGCACAGTGCTCCTTGGGATGTTTAAAGCTTGGGAAATATTTTTGTATCCAAATCCAGCTTTAAACTTCTCCACAACAGTATCTCGGACCTGCCTGGTGTGTTCCTTGTTCTTCATAATGTGCTTTAAACGGTGCATTTATACGGAGACTTGATTACACACAGGTGGATTATATTTATCATCATTAGTCATTTGGGTCGACATTGAATCATTCAGAGTTTGAAATATCCAATAAATTTCGTTCCACTTCATGATTGTGTCCCACTTGTTGTTGATTCTTCACAAACAATTACAGTTTTATATCTTTATGTTTGAAACCTGAAATGTGGCAAAAGGTCGCAAAGTTCAAGGGGGCCGAATACTTTCGCAAGGCACTGTACAATGTAATACGGACATAAAATCACACACATAGGTTGGACTTTATGGACTTGTGTCTTTTTTCAACCTCACCTACTATGTAATGGGATCTAAAAGAATGTGGCTCCACCCACTATACAACATAAATTGAATTGTACTGACCCCCTGCTTAAAAACACGTATACAAAAATGTAGAAAGATTACTAGTAAAGGAGGTAGACAAGGAGGACCTCATAACATTTTATTGTAAAGAAATGCATTCAAGTGGAACTTCATCTCCCAATCAACATGCTGCTAACATTATTAAATTCATAGGAAAGAATATTATATTTACTTGTTTCATATAATTTTTTTGCATGTTTTCAGTTACTTCCTGGTTTCTTGCCTAGGCAAATGATGTCATACATCCCAGGAGTCTTCAGGAGGGGAGGAGATGAGGAGAGGTTTTCTCAGCTAAGCACAGTCTCCTGCATGCATGCTTGTACTAAGGGCAGATGGGGTTCCAGGAAGTAAATGCTACTGTACATCACATGAGTCAAACACAAGGCCCAGGGGGCGAATCCGGCCATTTCAAGTGGCCCTCACCGCCCCTCCCGCAGCAACTTCCTCATTGTTGCCCTCACCTTGTGTCAGTCAGCAGAGAGGAAGACGTAACTCCTCCACCAGATCCTGCACTTTCCAATGCAGCCATGGAAAGGCTTCTCAGCAGTCAGCAGCAGAGAGGACAGAACTCCCCCTACAGATCATGTGCCTCTCTGTGCAGCTGCTGCACCACCTCCTTTTCACTTTCTCTGGCCTTCCTCCAGACTCTGCACTTTCTGATTTTCAGTTCCGCCCCAACCTTTTTTCCGGCAGCAGCACAAAGTAAGGGAGTGCACTGTAATGTAAGGGAAGGTGAGGGACTCTTGACTTCTGATGGTAAGGGGGGGACTCTTGACATCTGATATAAGGGGGTGGCGTGCTCTGGACATCTAGTCTTACAGATACAACCGGCCCTTTGATGGCAACCATAATGCTGATGCGGCCCGCAATGAAATTCAGTTTGACACCCCTGTGCTACATAATTCATTTGCCCTTACTCAAGATGGCAGCGGCCATAAATGCTGGGGGGGTGTTTTTCAAAGTGTTTCTCAACCAAATAAAAGCATGGAGACATGGATGGCTGGGGGAGTTTACTTTGAATATTAAAAATGAATTAAATATTGTTTCTGGTTTGTGGTGCTCAGATGCAGTGAAAATCCGCTTTAAAGTGGAGGTCCCCCCAACATTTTATTTTTAAAAGCCAGCAGCTACAAAAACTGCAGCTGCTGACTTTTAATAAATGGACACTTACCTGTCCAGGGTGCCCGCGATTTTGGCAGCCAAGGTCGAGCAATTGCTCGTCTCTCGGCTGCCCCCGCCGCCATCCTTGGTGAGGGAATCAGGAAGTGAAGCGTTGCGGCTTCACTGCCCGTTTCCCTACTGCACATGTGCGAGCCGCGCGGCGCACCCTCACTGGTCCCCGCTGTCCGCTGTCTCCCGGGACCAGTGTGTTTCCCAGAAGACAGCGGGGGTGCGAGTATGGGCGTGACTCCCGTGGGAGTCTATTCCCGGAAGTGGGTGCAAATACCTGCATTATACAGGTATCTGCACCCCCTCCCCCCTAAAAGGTGCCAAATGTGACACTGGAAGGGGGGGGGGGTTCCGAAAAGCGGAATGTTCACTTTTTGTGTGGACCTCCGCTTTAAGGCACAATCACATCAGACATGGCTGACACACCAGACACAGAGCATGTTTGTAGCCACATGGTAAGTGGTGATGACCACAGACTGGGCATGATGCACCGTAACTCACAGGGGATCGGGCTATAATAGAGTGGGACAAAGGACGATGGGTACATTAAAGAGCAACAGAGGTGGGGGGAGACTGGGGGTACAAAGAAGAGACTAGACGTAAGGTAGAAAGGAACAATGGGGGTAGAAAGGAGATTGGGTACAGTAGAAAGGGTCAAAGGAGGGAGAATGAGGGTACAGTAAAGTGGAACAGAGGGAAATTGGGGTACAGCAGAGAGGGACAGGGGGGTTAGGGATACATACAGTAGGGAGGAACGGGGAGAATTAAAGTAGTGGACAGTGATAGGGGTGACTGGGGGTACAGTCAGAAGGGACAGAGAGGAGACTGAAGTACAATACAGCTTAGAGAAAGTTGGGAAACTAAGGAACAGTAGAGAAGCATGGGGGAGGGGAGCAGGGTACATTACAAGGACAGAGGGGGACTTGGGTATAGCAAGAGTAGACTCGAGGTACAAAAAAAAAAAAAAAAGGTACAGAAGGGAACTGGCATACATTAGAGGGACATTGGTGTACTTAGAAAGTCAGCGATTGGGGCACAATAGAGGATCAAGTAGGTTGGGGTAAAATAGAGGATCATGGGGAGGTAGGTTGGGGTACAATGTTGAAATAAAAGAAGATTTAAGTACAATAAGAAGGCTGTTGGCTCAATAAATGCAGAGCATTTGCTCGGTTGTATCAGATCTATGTACAGCACAACCACGATTACTTAGAACTGTGTTTACAGTGTCAGGTGTTCAGTGGTGTCCCTGGACACTGCCTCCTCCACACAGGGACTGCTGGGTAAGGACTCAATCTATACTTTAGTGCAGGAAAAGCAGATGTTCCTCCATCATTATTCCCCTCTGCTGCTGGGGGATTCTGGTAAATCATTTGCTCACCGTAGCCCAGCTGGCTGCTCCTGATTGGCTCCTGGTGCTGTCTTGGGACCTCTGAGCAATTTTTGCTGTATGGTTCCCATGAATGGTGCCCACCAGAGACATCGACTTACTGGCTTCTCTGTAGAAGAGATACAATATTGTAAAGTGAATAATCTGTTACTGCAATATATCTGGAACTCCCTACCTGTACAAAATGTATATAAGAACGGCCTACATCTACATTGTATGTAGAAGTACCTACCCCTAGACTGTAAATGCAACTACAATATCTACCACTACACTGTATTTAAAACAATATGTAGACACACAGTACAGAGACCAACACACTGCACAAATATGGAGACCAGGACATCACACACACAATATGGAGACCAGCACATCACACACACAGTATTCAGACCAACACATCACACACACAATATGGGGACCAGGACATCACACACAGTACGGAGACCAACACATCATAAACACAGTATGGAGATCAACACATCACACACACAGTATGGAGACCAACACATCATACACACAGTATGGAGACCTGCACATCACACTCACAGTACGGAGACCAACACATCTCACACACAGTATGGAGATCAACACATCACACACACAATATGGAGACCAGCACATCACACACACAGTATGGAGACCAACACATCACACACACAGTATGGAGACCAACACATCTCACACACAGTACGGAGACCAACACATCTCACACACAGTATGGAGATCAACACATCACACACACACAATATGGAGACCAGCACATCACACACACAGTATGGAGACCAACACATCACACACACAGTATGGAGACCAGCACATCACACACACAGTATGGAGACCAGCACATCACACACACAGTATGGAGACCAACACATCACACACACAGTATGGAGACCAACACATCACACACACAGTATGGAGACCAGCACATCACACACACACAATATGGAGACCAGCACATCACACACACAGTATGGAGACCAACACATCACACACACAATATGGAGACCAGCACATCACACACACAGTATGGAGACCAACACATCACACACACAATATGGGGACCAGGACATCACACACAGTACGGAGACCAACACATCTCACACTCAGTATGGAGATCAACACATCACACACAATATGGAGACAAGCACATCACACACACACAGTATGGAGACCAACACAACACACACAGTATGGAGACCAGGACATCACACACAATATGGAGACCAGTACATCACACACATAGTATGGAGACCAACACATCTCACACACAGTATGGAGACCAGGACATCACACACACACACACACACACACACACAATATGGGGACCAGGACATCACACACACAATATGGAGACCAGGACATCACACACAAAATATGGAGACCTGCACATCACACACACACACAATATGGAGACCAGGACATTGCACACACAGTATGGAGACCAACACAACACACACAGTATGGAGACCAGGACATCACACACAATATGGAGACCAGGACATCACACACATAGTATGGAGACCAACACATCTCACACACAGTATGGAGACCAGGACATCACACACACACAATATGGGGACCAGGACATCACACACACAATATGGAGACCAGGACATCACACACAAAATATGGAGACCTGCACATCACACACACACAATATGGAGACCAGCACATCACACACACAGTATGGAGATCAACACATCACAAACAATAAGGAGACAAGCACATCACACACACAGTATGGAGACCAACACAACACAACACACACAGTATGGAGACTAGGACATCACACACAATATGGAGACCAGAACATCACACACACAATATGGAGACCAGGTCATTGCATACAATATAGAGACCAGGTCATTACACACACACACACATTATGGAGACCAGCATGTCACACACAATACGGAGACCAGCACATCACACACAATATGGAGACCAGCACATCACACACAATATGGAGACCAGGACATCACACCCAATATGGAGACCAGGACATCACACACAATATGGAGACCAGCACATCACACACAATATGGAGACCAGCACATCACACACAATATGGAGACCAGGACATCGCACACACACAGTATGGAGACCAGCACCATCAAACACAATATGGAGACCAGGACATCACACACACAGTATGGAGACCAGGACATCACACACAATATGGAGACTAGGACATCACACACAATATGGAGACCAGGACATTGCACACACACAGTATGGAGACCAGCATCATCAAACACAATATGGAGACCAGGACATCACACACACAGTATGGAGACCAGGACATCACACACACAGTATGGAGACCAGGACATCACACACACAGTATGGAGACCAGGACATCACACACACAGTATGGAGACCAGGACATCACACACACAATATGGAGACCAGGACATCACACACACAGTATGGAGACCAGGACATCACACACACACACACACAATATGGTGACCAGGACATCACACACACATTATGGAGACCAACACATCACACACAATATGGAGACCAGGACATCACACACACAATATGGAGACCAGCACATCACACACAATATGGAGACCAGGACATCACACACAAAGTATGGAGACCAGGACATCACACACACAGACAGTATGGAGACCAGATCCTAATCCAAACCCACCTGAGCGAGCACACCATGACTTGAGCCAAATATAAGTGGCCAAAGCATTTCTTGCTCTACGACCGCACCTATACACACTCATCATATATGTGCAGCATGCTTTGACAGCAGGTGATTGGCCTAGTACAGATTACAGATTTCTAGTGGGCTTGCTCGGGTGGGTTCGGATTTGAATCTGAAGACGCCTGAGCTCATCACTAATTGGTGACCAGGGCATTGTATATGCATAATATGGAGACCAGTATACTGGGAACACATAATATGGAGACCAGTATACTGGGCACACATAATATGGAGACCAGTATACTGGGCACACATAATATGGAGACCAGTATACTGCGCACACACAATATGGAGACCAGTATACTGGGCACACACAATATGGAGACCAGTATACTGGGCACATATAATATGGAGACCAGTATACTGGGCACACATAATATGGAGACCAGTATACTGGGTACACACAATATGGAGACCAGTATACTGGGCACACACAATATGGAGACCAGTATACTGGGCACACACAATATGGAGACCAGTATACTGGGCACACACAATATGGAGACCAGTATACTGGGCACACACAATATGGAGACCAGTATACTGGGCACACACAATATGGAGACCAGTATACTGGGCACACACAATATGGAGACCAGTATGCTGGGCACTCATAATATGGAGACCAGTATACTGGGCACACATAATATGGAGACCAGTATGCTGGGCACACATAATATGGAGACCAGTATACTGGGCACAACGCAATATGGAGACCAGTATACTGGGCACACGCAATATGGAGATCAGTATACTGGGCACACACAATATGGAGAGTAGGTGAGTAATGAGCGCACATACTTCAAATAAATACTGCAAATAACAATATGGAACTTAAACTAGAGAAAAAAATCACTGTGCACAGGATTGACAATAAAAAAAGCCACCAGCACTATAAGGCTGCATTCACACTATAGCGCGGCGTATTGTACCGCGATTTGCCGTGACAAATTGCAGCGTTTTGCCGCGACAAAACACGCCGTTTTTTAGCCTTGTTTTCGCTGGAGGGGTGATTTTAACATTGTCGGTTATGCCCGAACGCCGAAGCCGCCTGAAAAAAAGGGTCCGGGACTTGTTTTGAGCTTCAGGCGTACAGCGTTTCGGCGTGGAGATGTGTACCATCTCCATAGCCGACAATGTTAAATCACCCCTCCAGCGTATTTCAGGCTGCAATAGCGTCGGGCGTAAAAACGCCTAGGTGTGAATGCAGCCTTAATCTAGATACGAACACTTTTGTGCAAATGTATACATAAAAGATTTCAGATTCAATTACAATAAATGTGAACCTATAAATGCAAAAAAAAAAAAAAAAAAAAACGTAAATAAATAAAGCATTACATATAACTTAAAGTGTTACTAAACCCACAACAGTAAAATCAGTCTGTATATGCAGTAAAGCATGCTTGTTATACTCACTGTGGAACCCAAGGGATTAATCCTCCCATTGTGTAAAAAGGCTGTTTGATCCTGTCTTCTCTGATCCTCCCCTTCTTCCACAGTCCCTAATCTATCTGCTAATAGTACAGAGCCCTAGGGGCACTCTGCACATGCTCAGTTTGGTGTGTATTGCTACTTTTTTCTTTTCTTGGGAGGGTGCATGTGATCAGCACAGGGCCAATCAGCACTGTCCAGACAGAGGGTCAGGGATCCTGCAGCCTCATAGGACAGTCAGAGGAGAATGAAAATTCCTCCTACAAGCTTTAACCAGACACTGACAGAAGTCGCAAGACTTCTATATATTGCCGATGAGAAAAGGTATTTAGCAGTTTATATTTACTAAAATTATTGAATTTCCATGTTCTGTCTACTGTGGGAGACCAGATATATTGAATACAGGGTCCTGGGTTAGGTAATACTTTAATACTTTAAAAGAAGAGTAAAAACCATACGATCAAAAAAGCTGTCAGCCTGTCCCTCAGACTTTGTCATCTCTGATGACATGTGTAGGGCCGGGCCTACAACAGTGACATTACCGCGCACACTGATCCTATTGGATGGTCGGGATTGAGTTCGGTTGGAGTCCGTAGGAACGCCACTTGATACTAAACATGCGGTCTTGTGTCCTTTTAATGTAGATGAATATTTTGTATGTCTTTATGAAAGCATTTAAAGTAAGGATTTATGACTGGTTCGGAGGGAGACCATGTCAACATCTTCCGGTAAGGAGTTGACTTTTGGCCGGAGGAATGGACTTTTCATCGGCTTCTCACTAGGGACTTCTTAGACCTTTATTTAGTACTTTATTTTCACTTATGTCTCTCCGAGGTGCAAAGACAACATCAGGTAGATCAGAGCATCCTGGAGGTATTTGCGTTAGGAGTTGCAGTGCTGTTATACACTTTTGGCCGGAAAGCACTGCACATCACCTTTATCGCAGACTTTTCATCTGGATGCTTCATGAATGTTTTACGCAAACACGATTTGTTTTTTATAGAGAGACTTCTTATCCTGCTTTATCTTTCACTCTTTATTCGCGCCCGAAAAAGATCAATTGCTCATTAACATATTTTTTGTGGCGGGAACGCCCCCGGCGCCATTTTTAAGTTTATTTTCACTTGGATGTCTCTCACTAGAGAGTGTGCAAAGACTTAATCTGCTCACTCTTTATATTCACTCGTGGACTTTGTGTCATTTTTTTTACCACTTCTTGCATTGTATGGTTTTAGTTTTTACTTTTATGTTAAGTTTTTTGTTATCACTTTATTGCAAAAAACTTTTTTGCATTTAAGGCTCATGCACACTGCATCTCAAAGAAGCGGCTCCTACATGCTTTTGAGCTCTAATCTTTTTTGCCTGAAAACTCCCCTAATTAAATTCCTGACTCGGTTTGCGAGCAGGATTCAAGCCTCTGTAGTGTGCAGTACTGCATATGGCCAGAGGTGCGGGGGCGCTGGAGCCGTTCGGAAATACTCGGAAACACTTGGAATACTCCTTTCCCGAGCCTTTTCGTTTCACCCGTGATGTCCTGAGTATTTACGAGGTTTTCCAGTGCCCCCCCCTCCCACCTCTGGCCAAATGCGGTATTGTATGACATAGAAGTCAATGCGGAACAAATTATTTTAGTTTCCATTGACTTCTATGGGGAAACTCGCTTTGATATGCGAGTGCTTTGGATTACAAGCATTCTCCTGTAACGGATTATGCTTGTAATCCGAGGTTCCACTGTATATATAAAATATGCAAAGTGGTTTAAGAGAAGCTTCAGAATGGCAAAGATGTTTTTATTACAAATTGTGTGAGCAGACTGCAGTTCCTTTTGGAATATGGGACTTACATTTAGAACTGAATGGTCTCACTGCAGAAAGATTGTGGAATATAAGTGTCCACTCACCCCGGTATCTGTGTCCACACTTTATCTTGGGGGGTGGTAGTAACTGTATGAGAACACCCATTCCGTTTGATCAACTGTCCCCCTAAGATCAGCAGGCCTGGAAGTCAATGCACAGGTCACCAGATCAGGTGTGAATCCTATGTTTATAAAAAAAAAAATGTGTAAAACTGGTGTAGCATTAGCCATAGCACCGGGGTGCCATGATGTGGCCACCCTAAAGTTGGATGCCACACTCGACGAAGAAGACCCCAGAACCAATGGCGTCTGCCTCATAAATACCCCTCCCAGCATGCACAGCGAGGACAAACCCTCCTGATTGGCTGCTGGGGAAGAGCACCCAAACCTTGACTTAACTACTGCCACCTGCAGCACCGGGGTTGGAAAAACACTCCAGTACAACAGAGTAGCCCACAGCACAGCCAAGCTGAAACAGAGACCCTGTTTTGCATTTAACAATCAGGATCAGAGTCTAACTACACTCTGATCTACCCTTAAAGCGGATGTCCGCTGAAAAAATAAATATTAAAAGTCAGAAGCTACAAATACTGCAGCTGCTGACTTTTAATATTAGGACACTTACCTGTCCTGGAGTCGAGCGCCGTCCGCAGCAGAGGACGATCGATCGCTCATCACTCTGCTGCCCCCCGCCATCCTCGGAGAGGGAACCAGGAAGTGAATCGCTCCGGGTTCACTGCCCGGTTCCCTACGGCCCATGTGCGAGTCGCGCTGCGCCTGCTGATTGGCTCCTGCTGTGCTCTGGGAGCTGAGTGTTTCCCAGAACACAACGGGGGATGGGACGGGAGGTGACGTCCTGCCTGCAGACTGTGGCCTGGAAGTGGGTGCAAATACCTGTCTTTAGACAGGTATCTGCACCCCCCTACCCCCTGAAAGGGGAGGGATCAGATCAGCGGGAGTTCCACTTTAGCGTGGAGCTCCGTTTTAAATTTAACTAGCACCAGTACTATAAAGTACATAGGCGCTACACTGGAAAAATCTGTCTGATAAAGAGCGAATTGTATCATGAATGGAAATTACAGAGATTCCTGAACTATGCAATTCCCTGGAGATCAACATGGAAGAAATGGGAAAGTCACGGTGATTGTCATCATCACTATTTGTAACACTCCAGTGAAAGAGGCGGAGAGGAAAACATGGAGGAATCCAGAGCTCCGCTCCTAATGACACTAATCAATATCTGCCTTGTTCTCCTCTCACCTGTCTATTCCCAAGAGGCCCTGACACTGTCTAATCGACTCAATTAATGTCACCGCTGACATGGCAATCATGTCTGGGCATGTCACATCACAGCCATGACAGACATCTGTGTTGGATACATCCTAATTTAATTCATGCTTTTCTTTCCCAGAAGGCTGTGCACCTGGCAGCGGTTGCTTTGGGACATTTGGCCCCAGACGAAGAGGGTAAAATTCTCTAAAACAAAGGCAAAATCCACCCCAAACTGCTGCTTGTAAATGCAGAAAATGTATTTGTAAATCGTCAATAATGTTTTTAGCAGGTGCAAAGAAAATGTTATCATATACCCCACTGCAATACTCACATCTTGGCCTGCACTGCAGACAGGTGCACCTGAGGGCGGCAGATTTTAATGTGGGTGCAGTTCTGGGGCAGGCGAATCAGCTGACTCTCTCTGAACTTGTGAGGACACAAAAGGGTCTGAAAGATAAAAAGAGTCGAAGACGGTCACTCTGGAGCCCCCTTAGAAGAAACACAGCATGTGCCGCGCCAAGCTGAACAGTTCAGTGACTCCTAGCAGACAACAGGAATGTGCTACAGCCAGGGGTGTATTTAGATTTTGTGCTGCCCAAGTCCTGACTAAACTTGTGCACCCCCTAATTTAAATATGACCCACCCCTTCCTGTCATGGCCACACCCTGTGTTGTTTAAGACCCTCCCTGCAATTTTTCGAGTGAGGACACTAGTTCTGAGGGCCTGGCGGGGGGAGGGGGGCAATGTATTCCTTTAATTTACTTTGATTTCTTCTTACTTCCTGGTTGCCCATAGAGCAGGAAGGGAAATATTTGCAATGGGACAGGGATAGTAAAAAATAAACTGACAGGGGCTATAACCCTCCCTTACTCTATCCAAAATGAAAAAAAAGTGTTGCCTATATATTTCTACTTTAAGTAGATGGTGCAGCAGAAACATATAGCACAGTGAGGAAGGTTTGTGGTCCAGGATGATAAAACAGTCAAATTTGGAATTTCGCTAGACTAATTTTCCTAACAGTGTAGCGCAAGCCGTCGGGGACTCTTTTTGTGCTGCCCCCCTGCAAAGTGCTGCCCTAGGCCTGGGCCTTGTTGGCCTAGGCCAGGATACAGCTCTGGCTACAGCATGGTGAATTTGAGGGGTAATATGCCTAATATGGGTACCGCCACCTGCACATGAGCATGTCCCTTTGCTTTAACTGCTTCAGCCCCAGAAGAATTTACCCCCTTTCTGACCAGAGCACTATTTGCTATACGGCACTGCATCCCTTCAACTGACAATTGCGCGGTCGTGCGATGTGGCACGCAAACAAAATTGGCGTCCTTTTTTTCCCACAAATAGAGATTTCTTTTCGTGGTATTTGATCACCTCTGCGGTTTTTATTTTTTGCGCCATAAAAAAAGAGCAACAATTTTGAAAAAAAAAAGCAATATTTTTTGCTATAATAAATATCCCCCAAAAATATATAAAAAAAACATATTTTTTTCTCATAGTAGGCCGATACGAATTCAACATATTTTTGGTAAAAAAAAAAATCGCAATAAGCGTATATTGATTGGTTTACGCAAAAGTTATGCCCACTAAAGGGGATGTACCTGTATGCCCATTTTGTGCAGCCGTGCCATTGTGCTGACGTATATCGTTTTGTGCTGGTCGACAAGCGGTTAAATAAGTAAGTTAATAGCGGTAAATAAGCTCATGTATTTGTTTTTTGTATTGAGTTAGATATTTAAAGTGGTTGTAAACCTTTACATATACCCACAGTGCAGTGACTGGTCTCAGCTGATACACAGAAATTAAACAAATCTGTACCTGTTTATTTGCAGTCTCCTCTGCTCTACAGTTGTTCAAAGTCCAGAATTTATACAGTTTGTTAGAGGTGTCAGAAAAAAGGGGGTAGAGAGCTAAAATGATACACTGCAGAGCTCTGAGAGCTGATTGGAGGGAAGGTACACACCCTCCTTCACACATCACCCAGGAACAGAGCTGAGGCTCTCAACCACTGGCGGTGTGCTGGAGGTCCCTCCCCTGTCCCCTTTTTTTTTTGGGGGGGTCAGGAAAACTTGTAAGAATTCAGACAGCAGAGGAAGGAGGGAGCAAACAGAAATGACACTAAGGCCCCCTTCACATTTGTTTGACCTGGAAGTTGTGTGACTTTGCTACATTTTTTTTTTTTGCAGCGACTTCGACGTGACTTGAAGCAATGCCTGTGTAAACTTGAGGTCTATGGACCTAAAGTCACATCAAAGTCGGACCAAAGTAGAACAGGGACTACTTTGAAGTCGCACAAATATGAACGATACTCATTGGAAATTATGGGGTACGACTTGACATGCGACTTTGCAGTCCTAAGTTGCAGGAGAAGTCGCACAAGTGTGAAAGGGACCTTAGTGCTCTTAACCGCTTAACGCCTGCCGCATGTATATGTACGTCCACAAAATGACACGTACAGGCAGATGGGCGTACATGTACGCCCCTGCCTTCTTGCGGGTCAGGGGTCCGGGGTCCGATCGGGACCCCCCCCGCTACATGCGGTGGGCGTCTTACCTGCGGGAGCGATCCAGGATGAGGGGGCGGCTGTTCGTTTTTGTCCGCCCCCTCGTGATCACTCCCAGCCAATTCCCTCAGCTTCCCCCGTGTGACTTCCTCTGCCTGTATAATGTAAACACAGGCAGAGGAAGTGATGTCAGCTCTCCTCTCGGCGGTATTTTCAATCAGACGAGAGGAGAGAAGACATCACAGTAAGTCGCACCAACACTACACTGACACCACACACTGCACATTTAACCCCTTCTGATCACCCCCTAGCCCCCTGTCACTAATAGCAGTGATCATATATTTACTGATCACTGCATTTAGTGTCAGTGTGACAGTTAGTGTGACAGGCAGTTAGTGTTAGGTAGCCCCGTACCTCCCCAATAAAGTTTTAACCCCTTGATCACCGCCCTAGGTAACCCTTTCACCCCCTATTGCCAGCGTCACTAAGCGATCGTTTTTCTGATCGCTGTATTAGTGTCGCTGTTGCCGCTAGGTAGCTAATTTTTTTTTTATTGCGATTTTTTTTTACTAAAGACACGTGGCTGAATACATTTGGCCTAAATGTTTGGCTAAAATTTAGTTTATTCGATTTTTCTTATAACAAAGAGTAAAAAATATTGGGCCCAGATTCAGAGAGCCGTAACTCCTGTCTAACTTGTGTTAGACTGGAGTACTTTCAAATTACGCGCGTTTTTTAGCTAGTCGGAAACCTCAAACCATGAATAGGCAGCTGCGGGCTTCAATTCGACTGGATTACGTGTTCGTACGCCTTCGGATCTACGCTGCAATAAAATTGCGGCCACTGGGTGGACTTCCCGTCGTTTTCCGCGTCGGGGTATGCTAATGAGCTTTTGCCGGCGATCCCCGAAATTACGATCTTCAATCGCAATCTCTTACGGCATCTTTAGTCATCTTTTTTTTGCGTAACACTATACCAGCTTTTTGCTGCTCTAATATTAGACAGCCCATGTTAAGTATGGGCGTCGTTCCCACGTCGAATTTCTACGTTTTCCCGACGTCTTTTATTATTTTTTACGTAAGTTGTCCGAGAATAGGAATGTCCGTAAACGACGCTACTCAAACAAAAAATGACGTAACGACGTGATTTCGCGCAATGCACGGCGGGAAATTTCTGAACGGAGCATGCGCAGTTTAATCGCTGCGGGGACGTGCCTAGTTTAAATGCTTCACGCCCCCTAAATGCGTATTTCGATTACGCGGCGAGAAATAGACTACGCCACCGTAGCGTACGGGCAAAAATCTACCAGAATTCGATGTAGAGCCTGGTAAAATACGGCAGCGTAGAGTATTTCGATTACGCAGCGCAAATTTAAGTCTACCTGAATCTGGCCCATTGTTTTTTTTTTTTTTTAAATGTCGCTCTATTTTTGTTTATAGCGCAAAAAATAAAAATCGCAGAGGCAATCAACTACCATCAAAAGAAAGCTCTATTCGTGGGAAGGAAAGGACGCAAATTTTGTTTGGGAGCCACGTCGCACGACCGGGCAATTGTCTGTTAAAGCGATGCAGTGCCAAATTGTAAAAACGCCTCTGGGCATTTAGCAGCATATTGGTCCGGGGCTTAAGTGGTTAAAGTGATATCAAGTGTCAAAAAGTTTTCTGTCTTGATGTGAACTGTATAGTCTAAGTGCTTCTCCGGAAGTAATTTTTCAATCTTGAACATCATAACAGGTTATAATGAGAAGGGAATAAAGCAACACAATGGAGTAAAGTAAATAAAACAGAAGGCATTTACATCACATATCCAAAAAATATTCCTAATGTCAGGACAATGCTGCACACTGAATTTGTAGCATTAAAATGGAGCTGATCAGAGGCAAAAGGCTGATTACGACTTGGAGGAATATCCTGAAAGGGGACACATTTATCTAATGCTAATTGTCCATGGCATGTTACATTTGTGGGCTATAGCAGTGAAAAATGGGTATTCAGTGGCCTGCACTCACGACAATAAACCGCTTCAAATAACCAATTGTGTTTGGGAAGAGGAAATTAAGAGGTACAATGCTTTAGGCTATACACAAACAGGCCATTTTTGTTAATGTGAATGCGTTACTAAAATCTCCTGCGAATAATAATTGATTACTACACATAGGGAACAATGGAGAGTGGCACACTTAATGTAAGAGCGATTAATCACTAATCACATCACAATAGGATTGATTTACTAAAGCTGGAGAGTGCAAAATGTGGTGCAGCTCTGCATAGAAACCAATCAGTTTCCAGCTTTTATTGCCAAAGCTTAAAGGGGTTGTAAACCTACATGTTTTTTTACCTTAATGCATCCTATGCATTAAGGTGAAAAAACACCTTGTAGTGTCCGGCCCGCCCATTTTACTTAGCTGAGCCCCGAATTTCCGTGGCATAGCCCTTCTCTCCTTGGAGTCCCAACTTTGATCGGATAGATTGATAGCAGTGCAGCCATTGGCTCCTGCTGCTGTCAATCAAATCCAAGGACGCTGGCTCCGGGGGCGGGTTTCAATTCATACACTCAGCATCTACGGACACCGAGTGTATGACACAGGAGCGCGCCCCCTCGGGAGAGAGCTTCCCAGAGGGGGTTATCTAATGCGGGGAGGGGCCGCAAGAGCCACCGTGGGACCCCAGAATAGGTGGATCGGGGCCAGTCTGTGCAAAATGAACTGCACAGTGAAGGTAAATATGACATGTTTGTTATTAAAAAAATAAAATAAAAATGGGACCCTTTAGTGTCACTTTAATTGAACAAGCTGAAGTTAGAAGCTCATTGGCCAGCATGCACAGCTGCACCAGATTTTGAAGTTTGAGTAAATCAACCCCAATGTTTCAAATTTGTGCTATCAATCGCTGATATGTCACTGAACTAGCTGAAGTTAGAAGGTGACTGGTTACCATGCACAGCTGTGCCAGATTTCGCACTCTCCAGTTTTAGTAAATGAACCCTTATGTGTGGCAAATTTAGTATCACAGTCGCCTATGAGCACCAAGCTGTAATGAATTAGCTAGCAGCTTATTTTTGGCTTTATCTAAGGGTGGCCCACACAGTGTAAAACTCTATCTCAAAACTGCTGGAGCTGGCCGCCATCTTGTCCGAGAATGACGTTACAGCATTGTCCGTGTGGAGAAGTTTGATAATCAGCTTCTCCTGGCCTGAGAACTAACAGCTATCTTTCACCATTGGTTGTCACTAAGCTGGCAGGACAAGGTCAGCCCAGTAATATATAACTGGTTTCCATTCCAGACCCTGGGCAGCCATGTGGATTCACCTTTTCTATTCCTACAAGGCATCAACAAATGACTATCCCCATCGGTGTGTGGCTGCCAATGTCTACTGGAAATTGTAGTTCTACAAGAGCTAGATCAGGTAAGGGTCGAAGGGGGGCATATTTTCTCCCTCTGTGCAGAATATTGTCAGGTTATTAATGGCCATGATATTCTAGCCATGTCATAAGTCAGCCATAGTGCCCCCCCCATGTGATGTCACCGCGTGCAGCGAAAAGTCGATGTTAATCATCGGTGTTATTACAACTGATCATCATCCCAAGCCGCCTGTAAAAGGAAGCTACAAGCAATTAAGTCTCAGGCTCATTTGTAGGTTACATAAATAAGGTAATTGTTGATTTTCCATCCTGGCTCAGGTTGTGTATCAGAGCCTGCGCTGCGGGCCATAAAATAATGATTGAATGGTAAATTGTCCTTTCCTCTCTCATGATTGCTTCATTTGTTATGGCAGAGCAGCCTGTGTACAGCAACGCTCTGTAAATGACGTCTCAGCCTCCCAGACCATTAGGGTTAATGCTCTTTTAATTAACAACAAGCGTTCATCCTATCGGTGGCTTCCTATAGATGGTCCATTGCTGGGGGCTGAGAGTGAGGCCATCATTAATATGATAAACACATGAAGGGGGATTTCTATGCATATTTAATCACTTAATCTTCACAGACCCTCCCCCCGGATCCCAACAACAGTCCGGACACAAACGTTGGAACCTTCAATTCCCTATTGCACAATGATCTCACCATCAAGGCCACTGGACAGACCAAGATGTCCAGGAACAAGGCAAAGAAAGTACATGTGTGATGCTTGGGATGGTTCTATGGTCTGTTACCATCCCTAGCAATCAACATTGAGCACGAATCTCTGAATCACATACGAGGGACACAGGGCTCCTGCTTAACATCCAGGTGTAACAGCAGTACCCAAGTTCTTCCCACCTGCTTCATTGCTAGAAGTTTGATGTTCTGGACACACTAGTTTCTGAGCCAGGTGAATGTGCAGTCAGGGAATTGTTCATAACACAGAAACATGTGACAAGAGCTTGTAGGCCAGTGATGGCGAACCTTGGCACCCCAGATGTTTTGGAACTACATTTCCTGTTGATGCTCAACTACACTGCAAAATGCATGAGCATCATGGGAAATGTAGTTCCAAAACATCTGGGGTGCCAAGGTTCGCCATCACTGTTGTAGGCCCATGTAGGGGAACTGCTAGATGTGGTGATCCCACATGGATTTGCATCAGATTTTAGCCTGTCTTTAGCAAACAGCGATTTCCAAGGTCGGCTGGCAGTGTCTAGCTGCTCCAGTGGGGAACAAGCACAGGGACCCCACCAGGCTGTCATAGGATGTTTTTTCTAAATAAAAGCTTTATATGAATAAACTTATGTCAGAGTTAAAATTTCTCCTGAAAAGAGTATTGTGGAGGAGATGATTGAGGGATGTGGGGGAGCTGATTGCTAAGACTGAGTGTCCGCTTCTGGTACCTTGAGACAGAATGATGTCCGGTCTGTGTTATCTGCTAACCAGGCGGCATTAATACATACAGCGGACACTCACTGGAAGGCTCAAACCAGGCCCTGACCATAGAGTTGCCTAGATGGAGCCGTCGTTGGTGTTCCCAGAGAATGAAGCACCAGCCTGTTTCCAGCACTGGGCCCCAGCATGCTACCACCACATATGTTATTTTATAGACTCTTGCAAGGAATATTTCATAAAATAACACTGGTTACAGGCTGGTGATCACCAAGCTCTATTGGGCATCTGTGAAGGGAAAAGGAGCCATTCCAGATATGCATGAAATGACACAATGGGGTTGATTAAACTGGAGAGTGCAAAATCTGGTACAGCTCTTCATGGTACCCAATCAGCTTCTAACGTCAGCTTTGTCAATAAAACCTAGAAGCTGACTGGTCTCTCTGCAAAACTGCACCATATTTTGCACTCTCCAGTTTTAGTAAATCAACCCCAAATGTCCATATCAAAATAAAGATCAGAATCATTAAATCAGAACATTACTGTATATCAGAATAATTAAATAAAGATTTTTGAAAAAATTCAATATTTTTTACTTTTTGCTATAATAAATATCCCCAATAAATATATATTTTTTTCCCCTCAGTTTAGGCCGATACGAATTCTTCTACCTATTTTTGTTAAAATAGCAATAAGCGTTAATTGATTGGTTTGCACAAAAGTTATAGCGTCTACAAAATAGGGGATAGTTTTATGGCATTTTTTATGAATATTTTATTTTACTAGTAATGGTGGCGATCGGTGACGATTTTATCATGACTGCGACATTATGGCGGACACATCGGACACTTTTGACAAATTTTTGGGACCATTGTCATTTTTACAGTGATTAGTGCTATAAAAATGCACTGATTACTGTGAAAATGATACTGGCAGTGAAGGGGTTAACCACTAAGTGGCGCTAAGTAGGGCTTCCGATTACAGCAAGCGGTGATCACTGTCATGTCATTAGGCAGAGCGGGGAGATCCTCGTTTACATCAGCATCTCCCCGTTCTTCCTTACCGTGAGTCGATCGCGGGTATCCCTGCGGCGATCGAGTCTGTGGGACCCGCGGTTGGGCTCATGGAGCCTCTACAATGCACCGATCTCAAAGGGGATGTATATATACACGTCGTCCTGCCTGTCCGTGCCATGCTGCCGACATATATATTCGTGCACTGGTCGGCAAGCAGTTAAAGTGTTACTAAACCCACAACAGTAAAATCAGTCTCTATATGCAGCATAGCATGCTTGTTATACTCACCGTGGAACTTAAGGGGTTAATCGTCTGCATTGTGTAAAAAGGCTGTTTATCCTGTATGTACGGACCTCCCCCTCCTGCACTGTCTATCTGGGGAAGGCCAGCTGACACCGACAAAGTAGCCAACCTGCTCAGTTGTGTCTTTTATGCTGGAGAGAACATTTACTTGTTGATCAGAGCTAGCCAGGTCACATGATATTGACATCACACATGTGGGCATGTATACAGGCTGTAGTGGAAATCTCCTCCTCCCTGAACTCTCAGCATTGGAGACACTGTACAGTTTATCATGAACCCGTGGCATACAGATCATCCAAAAAAGTATATAGTGGCAGTGCTACAATATAAAAAGATCATTTATAAGCTGTGGGCACTGTGGGGGGGGGGGGGGGGGAGGGGGCAGGTGAACTATTTTCATATTACTGGGTTTAGTAACACTTCAAATGCCAGACAATAACAAATAAACCTAAGAGATTGTTCTGATTTTGAATTTAACATTTTAAAGGAGTTGTAAAGGAAAACATTTTTTTGCCTAAAATGAATGTCTGCAAGGTAGACAGACAGAATAGTGTAATGATTCTGTTAAAAAACGAGTAAATACCTATTAAAATTCCTTCATCTATATCACCTCCGGCGTTCTAGTTTCTGTTCTCTCATTTACTTCCTGGTTTGCGGCGCTCGTTCATGTAAGAACTACATTTCCCAGTATGCATTGCGGCACGCCCAGTATTTTACACCTTCTTGAAGTCTCTAACACGTAGAGAGCGTCCTGCCGCACAGATGTAGTTTCCAGGAGGGGGCGAGCACGTCACTGACCACCGCAGTAAAGCCTCCCTTCACGGTGGTGAGTAACAATCAGACAAGCAGGAAGTGAACAGAACAGAGAAGAAATAGAGCAACTTCTGAGCAAAAACAAACAATGTGGAAGTGAAAAGAGGAATGTCTGTGATGCTTATTATGAAAAAAAAAAACATTTTCCTTTACAACCCCTTTAACATAAACATAAGGAACTCATCCATCTTAGTGAATTGAGTTTATAATTGTTCTTTTTAGAATACATTTATTTTTTTACACTCCTGTTCATTCCTATAGGGGAGTCAGAGCTGAGATTTGTGTGGACAGGCAGTGACAGTTGTACTCAGTGCTCAGTCTCTAGGACGGCTGGCTGGGTATTTAGCAGTTTGTCACCTTCTCTGCACAGCTGTGACACATGTCAGCTCCTGGCAGCTCCTCGAAGATCCTGCCGTTGTCTGAGCTGGTGTAGATCATGGCAGCGTAGCGATTCAGCAGTGTTTCATCAGGGTACAGAACAGCGCAGAGAAATCGTCCAACGTTCTCCTCATCCGCCTCCTTTAGGGACTCTGGTGACAACAGAAAACACAACAATGAATTAGTAAGCTGCTGTAGCTCTCTGCTTGCACTCTTGCACTTCGCCACTAGATGGCAGCTGACAACCACGGCAGCTGCTCCGCGTCCTGTGCTTGTATTTATCCGACTGTCTGGGTGTGTGGAGAGAAGCCCCTGGGGACCCCGGGTAAACATTAGCAGCGGTTCCTCAGTGCAAGAAGAAACACCATTAATTAATAGAATTAATTGTATTGGGCCAAATAATTCCAGAATACATAGAGGCGCTGATGAGATAATAAGTATTATGGGTGAAATCCTCGCGCACACAAACACGGCGAGCCCGTGGGCCACGCATCATGTGCATTCAATCAGCCGCCTGAAAAATCACTGAGAACAGCAGCTCGAGGCTTCTCTAAATCTATTTTCTCCATAAAGCAAAAAATTACAAGCAGATGTCCAGAGCGCTGAGCGATGCAAGATTATTATCCTGTGCAAGACGAGAAGCCTCCACTTCTCTGCGGATATTAATATCCCACCATGGCCTGACAGTCACCGGGAACCCCCTATAGGATGGACCATCCTCCACCAAGGCCTACAGAAGGGACCTGAACCACGTTCAGTCATCAGGAGCCAAGAAGGTCAACTCTATCCATGTTACCAGGTACTCTAAGCCAACGGCTGTGGTATAGTGCCAAGCCATGGCAAACAGGCCCACTTATCGGGTGCCACAGAGGACAGAAACTCTTAACAATGAAAGCTTCACTTTTTCCTATAGCAGGGTTTTGGGCAGGCTGGATCACTGCTATCAAGGCGCATGCTATCAGGACCACAGTAGGGCCTATATGAGCTCAATTTATTGGGACCCCAGGACAGCCTGTATCAGTCATTGTTATCGGCCTTCCAGAAGGGCTTGCATAAGCCACTGTTATTGGGACCCCAGGAGGACCAGTATCAGCCACTGTTATAGGGACCTCAGAAGGGCCTGTATGAGTCAGTTATCTAGACCCGAGGATGGCCAGTATCAGCCACTGTTATAGGGACCTCAGAAGGGCCTGTATGAGTCAGTTATCTAGACCCGAGGATGGCCAGTATCAGCCACTGTTATAGGGACCCGAGGGCCTGTATGATCAGTTATCTAGACCCGAGGATGGCCAGTATCAGCCACTGTTATAGGGACCTCAGAAGGGCCTGTATGAGTCAGTTATAGACCCGAGGATAGACCCGAGGATCAGAAGGCTGTATGAGTCAGTTATCTAGACCCGAGGATGGCCAGTATCAGCCACTGTTATAGGGACCTCAGAAGGGCCTGTATGAGTCAGTTATCTAGACCCGAGGATGGCCAGTATCAGCCACTGTTACAGGGACCTCAGAAGGGCCTGTTATGAGTCAGTTATCTAGTCACTATTAGTGGAACCTTGGGTCAGCACTCGCAGACAGGCCTCTATGGACCCATGTTATCCGAACCCTAGAAGGGCCTGTGTTAAACCACTGTTATGGGAACCTCATGAGGGCCCGTATCAGCCACGGTTATCCAGACTACGAAGGGGCCTGTATAAAACCATGTTTTTGGGACCCCGGAATGGCCAGCATCAGTCAGTTATTGTGATCCCAGAAGGATCTGTATTAGGCACTGTTATTGGGACCCTAAAAAGACAAATAAAAGCTCAAGTTATCAGAACCCCATAAGGACCTGTATAAACCCATGTTATCAGAATCCCAGAAGGGCCTGGAATGTGAGCCAGCATGTAGACGATCACAAACATTCCATGGCCATCTGATCACAAGATATTTGTGACAAGAAGAAGAGATCTGGTGACTAAAGAATAGATGTTGCAAGTAGATGGGATCCAATGATTCCATCACAGATATGACATGTAGAAGGAATTCAGTGGTCACATTATGTATATGAGAGGTAGAAGACTACAGTGATCACATTATGTACATCGAAAGGTAAAAGGGATCCAGTGATCGCAGCATAATTGTGACAAGTTGATGGATTCCATTGATAAAACCCTAGATATGACCTACAGAAGAGATTAGTTTATCATGGTGTAAATATGAGAGGTAGAATGGATCCAGTGATCACAGCGTAGATGTGACAAGTAGACGGGATCTGGTGATCACAGCATAGATGTAACAAGTAGATGGGATCCGGTGATCCCATCATAGATGTGACAAGTAGATGGGATCCGGTGATCCCATCATAGATGTGACAAGTAGATGGGATCCGGTGATCACAGCATAGATGTGACAAGTAGATGGGATCCGGTGATCACAGCATAGATGTGACAAGTAGATGGGATCCAGTGATCACAGCATAGATGTGACAAGTAGATGGGATCCAGTGATCACAGCATAGATGTGACAAGTACATGGGATCTAGTGATCACAGCATAGATGTGACAAGTAGATGGCATCTAGTGATCACAGCATAGATGTGACAAGTAGATGGGATCCGGTGATCACAGCATAGATGTGACAAGTAGATGGGATCTAGTGATCACAGCATAGATGTGACAAGTAGATGGGATCCAGTGATCCCATCATAGATGTGACAAGTAGACGGGATCCGGTGATCATAGTCAGCAGTACACATTATGCTCTGTGCTATCTCTTGTTCCACAGCAGAAACACACAAAGCTCTGCCAGACGGGTGAAATCCTAATTTCACGCTCTTCGGCTTTCCAAACATAAAACTGACATGTAAGTTCTTGTGTCAGCAGGTGGCCGGAGTTTGTTTCCAGACCTCGGTGCTACACCAGGACAGTCAGCAGATAGAACAGACATAACCTGCAAGGGTCAGGTTTGGTAAAAATTGCAGCTTAGTGATTCCTGGACAGTCAAAAGAGAAATAAAAGATTGGAATGGCAGACAGGGGCTCCACCAACGATCTGAGATCTAAGGGCCCTTTCAGACGTGCGGACCGTTTTTTCATCCATCTGTTTGAGGATGAAAAAGGGACATACATTGGTCCCTATGTGATGGGGGGTGTCAGCGGATAAACATCCGCTGACACCCGTACTCACCCGCCTCCGCAAACATCCGAGAACCCTATTTTTTCTTCAGTCTGCAGAGCGGATCGGATGAACACGGACAGACGGTCCATGTTCATCCGCTCCCCCATAGGGGAGAGTGGAGAAAAAACAGGGCGGTCTCTGCACAGTGTGCGGAGACCGCCCTGTCATCCGACGGCTCAGCGGAGATTTACAGAGCGATCCCCGCTGAGCTTACGGACACACGGAGGCGGATCAATACTGATCTGCCCTGTGTGAAAGGGCCCTTACGCTCTCCGATCTAAGAATGCAGAAAATCCCGCTATCATCCACTGTGGATGGACATGACACAAATTTTCCATACACTTTGGGGGACAGAGATACAAACTACTGCAGGAAAGTCTCCATATTATGGGAGGAAGATTCACCATTGTGGGAGGGGCAGAGACACAATCTACTGCAGGGAAATGTTACCATTGTGGGAGGGGCAGAGACTAAATCTACTGCAGAGAAATGTCACCATTGTGGGAGGGGCAGAGACTAAATCGACTGCACGGAAATGTCACCATTGTGGGAGGGGCAGAGACACAAACTACTGCAGGAAATATCACCATTGTGGGAGGGGCAGAAACACAATCTACTGAAGAGAAATGTCACCATTGTGGGAGGGGCAGAGACAAAATCGACTGCAAGGAAATGTCCCCGTTGTAGGAGGGGCAGAGACACAAACTACTGCAGGGAAATGTCACCATTGTGGGAGGGGCAGAAACACAATCTACTGAAGAGAAATGTCACCATTGTGGGAGGGGCAGAGACAAAATCGACTGTAAGGAAATGTCCCCATTGTAGGAGGGGCAGAGACACAAACTACTGCAGGGAAATGTCAGTAGTAGGGCTGGGACACATAGTTAGTCAGGTTGAAAAAAGACACAAGTCCATCCAGTTCAACCACAAAAACTGCAGGGAAAGCTCACCATTTTTGGATGGGCTAGGATCACAAATCTCCAGGGAATTGTCACCATTGTGGGAGGGGCAGAGACACAATCTACTGCAGAGAAATGTCACCATTGTGGTGGAGGTGGAGAAACAATCTACCACAGGGAAATCTCCCCGTTGTGGGAGGGGTGAAAATTGAACAGATACCAGCAGGACAACCCTCACAGTCTCATCATTATAACAAGGGGGGTACATTTTGGTTTGATCTCTTCTCTGTAAGTATTTCACTTTCTGTAGTTTGTGTAATTCTTGGTGACCTGTGCTCAGCACACATCCACACGTGACAGTGATCTAAACGGTCCTCAATTCTGGCCAAGTTCTGCACCCATTTTCTGGTGGAGAACTCCCACTGGCCCATCCCAGAAGGACAGAAGACTTAAAGGGGCCATTCTGGGTGTGGGTCATATCGAGAACACTGCTCCTACAAAGCTAAGTAGGAGCTCTGCTTCCATACTGCAAGCTCCTCTTTGGCTCGAATGTATGACTCCTTTACTCTCCTTTCCCGACAAACAAAAGCTGCTACGATAGGCACCATACATCTCACTCTGCATGGTTTCTGAAGTCAGAACATCTATATCACTGGTATAGATTTGTAGGGTCACACGTTTTTGTAGTGCGTTTTGAGTTTGCATAAACGCACTACAGTCCATTTTAAATGGTTTCCCATGGGGCACGTTCACGTCTATTTTTCAGCCGCTGCATTTTTGGAAAGTTTCAGGGACTTTTTTTCTCACAGCAGATTGCGTTTAATAGATTTCAATGGACCCACACCAGTGTTGTTGTTTTGACGTGGTTTTACCAGCTTTTTTTTTTTTTTTCCCTCCATAACAAACTGCGGTTGTTAAGGAGCGGGCAGCCACCGTGTCCTTAACAACCGAAGAGTTATCAGCTGACAGCCGAGCGTAAAAAAATATTGCCGGCAAAGAAAAAAAAAAGAAAGAAAAACGGCATAGGGTCCCCCAAAATCCACACAAGACCCTTATCCCAGCATGCAGGCCAAGAAATGGGGGCAGGAGGCAGGTGAGCAAGCACCCCCCACCCCCAAACCATACCAGGCCCCATGCCCTCAACATGAGAGGGGTACTTTGGGGCTCTTTTTCACCAGTTTACACAAAGGTGAACAATTAGGGGAAATAGAAAGATCAATGTGTGGAAGTGACAGCCGTTCACAATTCAGGACACCAACCCACAGATCAACATTTTTCAATTATCAGACATCAACTATCCCCAACACCGAACCAAATTACTCCCTCCAATCCTCATGTAACCCTTAAACTCAATCCCCAGTCCTTGAACACAAACCTGTTACCTAAAGTGGAACTCTGAGAAAAATAAAAAATGGAAAAAAGGATGCAGCCTGTCAGTTGCATTTAGGCCCCTTATACATGGGGAAGTAGAGGTGCGCTGGCGGTATAGCCCCGCTAAAAATAGCGGCGCTATACCGCTGGAATTGCCGCGAGTTGCGGCCACTAGCGGTGCGGTATTAACCCCCGCTAGCGGCCGTGAAAGGGTTAATACCGCCCGCAATGCGCTTCTATAGAGGCGCATTGCGGGCGGTATTGCCACGGTCTCTGTAAAATGTGGGAGAGAGAGGGGACATTTTTGACGCGTGTCATGCGATATGTCAAAAACCTCTTCTCCCAGGCGTTCAGTTCCCAATATACAGACTCAGATTTTCTTCCAAATAATACGATGTTTATTCTTCAAGAGAGGACAGCAAACAGTCAATGCTTACATATTGGCAGCTGGTAAAACATGGCAGGATGATACTGCAGAAAGTTACAGAAGGAGGAAATAGATGTTAAGATGGTATGATCGGTCCCCTGGGAAGGGTCCCTTCCAGCAGATTGGGGCTTCCTACCTCCATCTTGTCTGTAGGGTCGTGACCCCAGAGCTTCCTAGCTAACTACGCACATCACATGTATTCTTTTACTGTTTTAAAAGTCAAACCAAGCAAAATTCATAATTAGACTAACTCCAAAGAAGGTTGGTGATAAACGGAACACCCACTTTTGTATATTTTTAAGTATCTCCACCCACCTTCTTGACGTAGAACTTCAAGAATAGATGTAGTCTACGACAGATGTAGCATCCTGCAACTGACCTTGTCTGTCCTCAAAGCTACCATGTTTAAACCAAAAATTCAGAAACGTTTATCACATAAAATCTAATACATTTAAAATCTAACAGTCTCCCATTGTTTTCAATGGGAAGGAGCGGTAAAGGAGCGGTATACACGCCGCTCCTCTCACCACTCCAAAGATGCTGCTGACAGGAGATTTTTTTATCTCCCGCCAGCGCATCGCCTCAGTGTGAAAGCTGTAGCAAATACTGTAGCAGCTGACTTTTAATATTAGGACACTTACCTGTCCAGGGATCCTGCAATGTTGGTACCCCAACTGATTTTTCAATGGCTGTCAC
This sequence comes from Rana kukunoris, assembly GCA_029574335.1. Taxonomy (NCBI): domain Eukaryota; kingdom Metazoa; phylum Chordata; class Amphibia; order Anura; family Ranidae; genus Rana; species Rana kukunoris. The sequence continues at coordinate 27,855,677 of CM056056.1, read as the reverse complement.
AGCCATTACTTCTAAGGAAAACTGTAAGGGAAGCCTTGCGTGTTCACAGCCGGTTCCCTACGAAACGCACTGCGCCATCTAAATGTCTCAGCGGCGGTGGAAGGTAGAGGGTTGGCCGAACTTCTAGGGGACATCACCGCTGCAAGGTCTCCCAGAAGTAGGGATGGGTACCTGTCAAAAACAGGTACCCCCCCAAAAAGGTGCCAAATGTGGCAGTGGAGGGGGGGGAAGCAAACAAGCAGAGCTTTCCCTTTTGGGTGGAGCTCTTAATGTATGGATTCTGACACATGGAATTGAATTGCAATCGCTGTAGATCTGGGGGAAGCTCTGCTGATTTTTTCATCCAATCATGTGCAAGCTAAAATGCTGTTTTTTATTTTCCTTGCATGTCCCCCTCGGATCTACAGTGACTGCACTTTTAAGTGCACTTGCAGTGCACTTGTAGTGCAAAGTGGATTTGCTTTTCGTAAATAACCCCCATGGCATGGCTACCATTTAATGTTATACGACAACCTTTCTTAAGCAGGGTTCCCTGCAAGCCTAGGATTCATCCAGGGGTTGATAGATGTCCCTTGCACAATGAGCAGTCTCTTAGATAAATATCATTCACACTAATGATCTTTTAAGCCATCTGTAATTCTCACTAATCTAAAGGGTCCTTTCTCTACTGACCACAAATCTAAGCAACTACCAGTAAGAAGAGACCTTTCTCCACTGATCAATACTACAAAGGGTGCTCTAAATCGGCCACTATATAAAGCAGTCATGGGTGTAAAATCTAGTATGCCACATACTCTATTCTTTGATTTATTTTTATATCTAAATTAACTGTTCATCCTAATAAATTATGAGCTGTAGATTTAGTCTTTTTTTTAGCAGTTCTTGAAACCTGAAAGTTATTTTAAGGGTTCCCCTGTCCTAAAAAGGTTGAGGAAGGCTGTTATATGCAATGCAAGCTGCACTAGCTCCATTCACAACCATTAAAAATGTACCAATGGAAGGGTTTGACTCTTGGAGAGGGTTCATCGAGTGTAGCCGTTACGGGTAAAACTATTCTCGTATTTGCCTCTAGCTAACGAGGTACATTGATAGTGATGATGCAGTCAGTGAAAGAGCAAGACATAGTCACTGTTATAAGAACAGCCTTCACTCCACCCTAAATCAATCTTTTTTTTTACCATAAACTCTTCAGTTGGGAGTTAACATTGCATCACTAAGCGACAAAATCCAGTTCCCTGTACATAGAGGTCAGTGCGATATTCCGTAATGTATATAATGAGATACGGTGACAAGGTGTCTGCATATGATCTTTGATCTCTCTGACCGCGAGCGTTGCACACAGCAATATGACGGTACTGATCAAACACTCCTAATCCGCTCTATCCATCTTCAAATTATCTTCCACTTCTCGTACACAAACAGTGACTGGCAGCCGCTATAGTCGCCTCCCTGGAGTGCTGCATCTGTATTTGGTGAAGCGATGCGCAGTATGCACCTTATTATAGCCATTATTTAATCTGTGCGCTGACTGCGTTATGGAGTGCGCTGGAAGATGAGGCTGCATTGTTACGTCTGTCTCTGGGGAGACCCAACGCCGGGAATCCTCTCCTTGCACCGATGTAAGGCGAGGACCCGCTCGTGTGTCAGGTCTTCTCACACACACTCCATCAGTGTTCGCCGTCTGCAGGGAATGTAGCTCAATCCAACATCTGACTACAGCAAATAACTCCACCAATAACGTGCCGCGGGTCCGCTCCCCGCCAGGGCTGACCTGCATCTCCTAATACAAACTCTATGATGAGATTATTCATGAAATGTCCAGCAGCACTTCCATAAAATCAACTGAGAACGCAAACACGCCGACCCTATGAGAGCAGAAAGATCAATATGATGGCCTTCGCTCCAATGGATTGTCTCTTTAATGTTTTATCTTTTTATATACTAAGGGCCAGATTCAGATAGCCTTTACGTCGGCGTATCTATAGATACGCCACGTAAAGTCTATTCTGCTCCGCCATATCTTTTTTCTGTATTCAGAAACAAGATACGCCGGAATTCAGCTAAGATACGAGCGGCGTAAGTCTATTACACCGTCGCATCTTAGTTGCATATTTACGCTGGCCGCTAGGTGACGCTTCCGTCGATTTACGCGTTGAATATGTAAATTAGGGAGATACGCCAATTCACAAACGTACTTGGGCCGGGCGTCGTAGTTTACGTCGTTTGCGTAAGCGTTAGTCTGGCGTAAAGTTACCCCTGCTATATGAGGCGCAGCCAATGTTAAGTATGGACGTCGGGACAGCGTCGAATTGTACGTCGTTTACGTTAATCGTTCGGCAATGGGGCTGGACGTAATTTACGTTCACGTCGTTTACATTGACATCTTGCGACGTGATTTCACGCATACGCACTGGGATACGTCCACGGAAGGCGCATGCGCCGTTCAGAGAAAGCGTAAATTACGTGGGGTCATGATTCATTTACATGAATAACGCCCCCACATGACTAACTTGAATTAGGCGCCCTTACGCCGGACACTTTACACTATGCCGCCGCAACTTATGGAGCAAGTGCTTTCTGAATAAGGCACTTGCCCATAAAGGTTGCGGAAGCGTAGCGTAAAGAGCATACGCTACGCCTGCACATAATTACGCCCCCTTCTCTGAATCTGGTCCTAACTGTATACCTATTATCTAGACAAAGCAGAGAGCTGTAATTACATCATAAGTGTGTTTATGTATTCCTGTTTTATTTTGTGTGTTTTCTGTATATTTATGTACTGTGTGTATATATTGCATGTATGTGACATGTATTTTCACGGTCTTATTTAAACTTATAAGGCCTCATGCACGCTGCAGGTGTCAAATCCCTGGCATGCATTTGACCCTTTTCTTTTTATGCCACTATACACCCCTCTATGTTAGCCTATGTGTCCATGATCACAGGCATTTAGGGGCAGAAATCTGAACCCAGCAAAATCGCATTCAGGAGTGAAGCTTTTAGGCAGAAAAATTACACCCAACGCATTTAGCATTTGAGCGCTCACTCCAATAGCCAGAATAAATTGCTATTCTGGCCAATGAAATGATTTAAACATCCAAAAGTTTAAACGTGCTTGAATGCATCTATATAAGTTTGAAAAATGCAAAATTGCATTTTTAACACTGCTTTTCTCCTGTCACGAGAAAAGTGTTCAGAAGAGCATAGTGTGCATGTGCACTTGAAAGTCAGTCTAATGTGATTCCCACTTTCATACCTGCTGGAATAATTCAGTTCTTATTTAGGCTTGCACATTACTGCAACGCACATTCATGTGCTGTGGTTCTAGTAATTTTGAAGGACACGTCAATGTTCTAATGCAATGCGCATGCGTTGTAGCACACATTTGTGAGACCTCCCGTTTTACTATTGCAGTGCAAGTTAACACATTGCACAATGGGCCCTCAAAGTTGGAGGAACGGATTCTCATGGTTTGGTAAACTTTTCACCATGTTGACAATCTTTTTCAGCTTGAAAGGGAGAATCATCTTCTCATCTATTTACTAAGAAATAATCTTTCTCCTGAAGTCACATGTTAGTTCACTATAGACATGCTGCAGTTACTGTGAGTAACGCTGTTAGCGTGTATTTTTGGTGGAACAGACAGCAGTATCTCACAGCAACCAATTAACTTTCATTGGTTTGGCTCCTACAGACTTATAAGGTGTAATTTGATTGGCTATTCTTGGTGACCTGCCCCTTCCTGGGCCATCATGGCCACTTAGTACACTGTCATGTTGCTTATCAGTGATAGTTAGGACCATCTTATTAGCATCATGGGCCCATGGGCAAAGTAATGCAGTGGGGCCCCTTACCAGCCTACTTTCAAGAATTAAAGTATATATTGTTGCTAGAATTAAACATATATTCGTTAGCACTTTCAACAAAATCAATTAAAAAAATTAAGAAAACGTGCCATAAATCAAAGACTGAGGAGGGCACAATGCTGGGATCAGGAGGGCACAATACTGGGATCAGGAGGACACAGTACTGGGATCAGGAGGGTACAATACTGGGATCAGGAGGGTACAATATTGGGATCAGGAGGGCACCGTACTGGGATCAGGAAGGCACCATACAGGTTCCAGGATGCTGCCTGGGACATGGCCATTCTGGGACAACATAGTAAAAAAGCGCAATTGTACTGTAAAAGCCGGGACAGTTGGTAAGTATGATGTAATGCAAGATTATTATGGTGACCCCATGCACCTGGGGCCCCTGGCCACTGCCTGGGGGTGCCCATGCATTAAGAATGCCCTGGTAATAGTCATTAGAGAAAAACAAGCTGACTCTGATTGTTCACAGAGTTGACACTCTAGAATTGATTGAGTTACAACACCGTTTTGTGCTTGCCACTATAAACCTGTTCTAGTCCACAGAGCTGGCACTCTACAATCACACACTGTACAGTTCTGTTCTTGGCTGTCTCTGCTCTGCAGAGCTAGCACTCTACAATCACTGTCAGTGCAGAGCGCTCCCCTGGGAAGGACTGAAGTGCTGGATTAATGGCATTTTCCACTGATCTTCAGAGCTAGGCTGAGAAGTCAAGGGTTAAGTACGACCTGATTACTCATTTCCTGGAATTTTCACCAGGAGCTAAGGAGGAGAAGGCAGGTGAATCGGCATTACCACCCCCAGCCCACCAGATGTGAACTGAGAGGGGGCCGCTGGTGCCAGTTACAAGAGAGATATACAGCACAGAAATAGTTAACATCTGTAACCCCCCCCCCCCTTTCCCAGGCACAACGGACTTTCAGTCTCCCCGTAATTCAGTGTTAATTTTCTGGTGGAGAACTCATACTGGCCCATCCCAGACAAATGGAATACACGACCATTTAGCTTTAATTGCGATTTTTTATTTATTTTTATAAACTGCCATTTAAAAGTCATTTCAGATTTTGCAACCTCTCTACATCTCAACATTTATTGACTGCGGCAGATAAAAATGCTATAATATAGTTAAACCACATGGGGGGGGGGGGGGGATTTACTAAAAGCAAATAGCCAGTGGACTTTGCAAGTGCAGTTTTTCCAGAGCTTAGTAAATATAGAGAAGCTCTTCTGACTTCCATCATCCAATCATGTCTCAGCATAATGCTGTTTTTTTTTTTTTTTTTTGTATGTGATTTGGTATTTTCAGAACCAAAAGCGGTAACCCCGAGCCAGACTCGGGATCGCCTTGCAGTGTCCACAGGCAGGGAATTACTTACCTTGTCCCTGGATCCTGCGATGCCTCCCCGCTGTGTGATCGAGCTCCGTTTCCTGCGACGTTACGACGCACGGGGGCGGAGATCGGTGCCAAATTCAAAAAAGATACATACATTGAATAATTTGTATTATAATTATATTATTATTTGTTATAATTATTTATAATATTATAATTTATGATTTTGTTTTTTAAACTTTATCATACCCGAGATGTCTATTAGACTCTTGTTTGGTCAGATTTAAGTGAGTTAGGCCTCGTACACAGGACCGAGACTCTCGTCGTAAAAGAAACGTTGTTTTCCTCGACGAGGTTCTTGTCAAGCTTTCCTTGCATACACACTGTCAAGACAGAATCTTGTCGTTCTCAAACGCGGTGACGTACAACACTTACGATGGCACTATAAAGGAGAAGTTTGATTGTACCGCTTTCCGCACCTAAAATCTGAAATAATCATACCGCCAGGGGGGTTATTTGAATCTTGGTGTGCTTTGTGTATTTATTTATTTTTTTCAGATCTGTGCAATATTCCTAGCATGAAACGTTGCCTTTTTTTGCAGGAGCCTCCTGTAATCAAGACTGGTCACTGCTGCTCTCTCTCCTTGTGGCAGGATCACTGGTCTTGTCTTCACCCCCTTCTGTATTATTCTACATTCAGCTTGTAGTAGGTGGGGCCTGGTGGGTCCCTCCCACATTTCTGCACAGGCTGTATACAGCACCGTGATGATTAGTAAATGAAGAGAAGCTCTGCTGACTTCCATCATCCAATCATGTCCAAGCAATAATGCTCTTTTTTGATTATTATTTTTTTGCATGTGATTGGGTATACTTTGCAAAGTGACGCTTCATCCCATTTACTAAGCTCTGAAACAACTGCACTTGCAACATGCCCAGTCTATTTGACTTTAGTAAATGCACCCCTTTGTGTTATTTTACTCCATTCAGGGTGACCACCTTTGTCAGCGACGTGAGGCTTACTAAGTGCAAATAGTCACAAACTTTCTGCCAATTGCTTTTACACCAGCCACAGGTGTCAGAGCATAGAGCGCTATAACCCATAGCAACCAAATTTTGTCCGATCAGAGAGATCGCTATGGGTTACCTCAGCCAGTGTTCCCTAAATACCATCAGATCGGACGGAATGGGTTACTGCAGCCTGTGTGCCCGAGAGTCAAGGAAACGACTTGTATCTAATTTATAAAATCTACGTCTGGAGAGCAGTGTCCCCCCCCCCACCAATTCCCCGGCCCTAATAAAGAGCCTAAAGAGCGATCAGTGTGGCTATGTTTACATTATCAGGCGGTTACAGAATGTGCGGAGGACCTGCGTTTAATTCATCACTTGTCATGCTCGGCTCTGCCCGTTTATTTTGGTTTTAATTTCACAGCTGAAGCCGCGGCTTTGATATCTCACAAGCAGAGCAATTTGGAAAGTTGATGGGCTCCCCAGAGCTTTTCCAGAGCTGAATATTATTCTGGCCCGAGGTGAGGGGGGAATTTCCCCGGCTGAAGATTGACACCTGCTGCGGGGAAAAGGGAGGGGGGCAATCAGGTGCCTCTGTCCGGCCAATATATATAATACATAGATAATTCCTACATACGTGTAGATGTGTCGCTGAGTATAAGACGTCCAGAATTCAGGCTCTGAGTGGTGGACAAGACCTGCCAAGATAAAAAAAAAAAAAAAAACATAAAATAAATGAAAGAGCCATAAGTGATAAAACACAAATATAAACAGACACAAGCCGGGACGCATTATCCTGAGGGGCTGCTGGAGCTAATTAATCCCACCAGATCTCCACACAAAAACAAACTCTCCTTCTTTCGGAATCTTCTTAGGAGTTTGGTGTTATACGGTTTACCACAACCAGCCATGGTGACCCTTCCTGACACATTGGGATTGATTTACTAAAGGCAAACAGACTTGTGCACTCCACAGTCGCTCCAGAGCTTAGGAAATGACGGGAAGCTCTGCTGACCGCCATCATCTAATCATGTGCAAGCAAAACATTTTTTTTTTTCACATTTTCGATGATTGGGTATTCTTTGAAAAAGTGAATCTTTACCTCATTTACTAAACGTTGAAGTTTGCAAAGTGCACAGTCTACTTGCCTTTAGTAAATCAACTCCAATGTGAGAACAAAAGAACAACAAGAATTTTCAAAGGCTCATGTCCATGGCCGATGTCTTTCTGTGCTTGACGTGGGTTTTGAATGCGCGTCAACTGTCAGACAGCAAAAACCAATAGACTTTAATTGAGCAGCACACATGGCAGGTCAGAGGCGTTTGACCAGCTTTGTGTTACGTTTCTGTGGATGAAAAATGTCCTATTAAGGTGCATTTGAACTGCAGACAAAACATTTTAAAGGCAGCCTTTTCCTGTCAAACACTGCTTTACCATTTGAACTCCTACATATACTGCTGGGCTGCCTTTCAGATCTATGAGATAAGCAGTCCAACAGCCAACAAAAGCTGGCCATCGATCGAGCGATTTTCATTTTCCTGCAATCACAGGTTGCAGGAAAGAAAACGGCTTCAGTCCCCCATTAACATAGTTATTGACGATGAGAGAATGTCTCCAGTGGAACTATTGTGTTCTCCTGGCAAGGGGGACACGGGGAGACATCCATGCCAAGAGAACACAGTGATTAGCCGCTGGCAAAAATTGCATTTAAAATTCAACAGGCTGGTTGTACCCAAGTTGATTGATTGATTAACTTGGGTACAATCAGCCTGAACATACATGGTTCAAATCTTGGCTGGTCCCTGCTGAACCAGCCGAGATTCGAACGGTCTATGGCCGGCTTAAAGGACAGCACACCTCAGGCTGACTATACTGCTGCTAATCGCAAAGCAGTGTCTAAGCTTTGTCAGCCTGCAACAAGAAGTGCCCTTACTGGCAGTGAGAAAACACAAAACATGACTTAACAAACCTGTATACATTGTGGCATGAGGCATTTTAAGAAAAATAATTTGGGTCTACCTATTTATTTGTTAGGAAGTATTTTTAAAACCCAACACACTCTGGGCAAATAAAAAGTTATCCCTTGCAGTGTTTGTTTATGTCTAGGGAACAATAAAAATAAATATACTTACCCTAAGGGTCCTTTCACACGGAGCGGACCGTTTTTCGGTCCGCTCCGTGTGTCCGTCAGCTCAGCGGGGGGGTCTCCGCTCACCTGTCGGCGGACACTGTGCAGGGACCGCCCTGTCTCTCCTCCGCTCTCCCCTATGGGGAGTCGGATGGAAACGGACCGTCTGTCCGTTTGCATCCGATCCGTTTGGGCGGACGGAAGAAAAGTAGGGCATTCTTCCGTCCGCAAAAACGGATGCGGATCTAGCGGACGTTAGCGGATGCATCATCCGCTAACGGATCCGCTCCCATAGGGAAGCATTGAGGTCCGTTACCGGAAGTCCAAAAAACGGACGAACGGAACGGACATGTGAAAGGGCCCTAATGCTGCCTATTGCATTAGGGCAGGGGTGCCCAACCTCTTGAAGAGCGAGGGCCACTTAAGCAACTTGGTAACCAGTCGAGGGCCACAATGAGTGGGCGGATGACAGGTCACGGCTACTCTATAGGCCCTCTGATCTGCCCAGATGAAAGGGGAGGAATTCCCTTCTGTTTTTTGAATTGGAGGTAGGCGGGCGTAAACGGACATCCGTCGCTCTATAGAGGTGAATTGAGGGTCCCATTTGGTCGGGCTGATTGTCTAAAAAGGGCCTAAGACTGCTTTCACACTGATGTTCTAAGGTTTACACATACCGCGGGTGCAGCGTAGTGCATCTATGTCTATCCTGCGGGTTAAATGAACTTTGCCCTAGACTCTACCTGTGGCAAAAACCGGCGCTGTAGAGGAAGCATCAGCTTATAGGGCTCTGTTCCGCAGCCACTTTCTTCCTCTACCACCAGCTTCATTCACAACACTGATGCTGTGGTATGGCGGGTCGGCAACCTGCGAGCTGGGCTTGCCAACCCACCATTCCAGAGCAGGAGGTCGCGGGCCACATCAGAGGGCTCCGCGGGCCACATGTGGCCCCTGGGCCACTGGTTGGCCATCCCTGCATTAGGGTGTGCACCCCAGAGCACAAACACATGCGTGTATATCAGCAGAGCTGTGGACGGTGTCGGTTAACAGAGATTGGTGGCAGTGGCAGTATTTTTTATTATAATTTTTTTAAATTTAATTTTTCGAAATTATTTTCTACAATATTATTTTTTATTTACAATTTCTTTTTAGGAGCCCTTTTGGGGGACTTTGGTGAAATATCAGGCATCTAAACAGAGAGAAAGGGACAGAGCTTCCCCGGTTACTTTCTCTGCAGCCTTAGCTGCACTGGACAGTGAATGAATGGGAAGTGCTCTGTGCTGAGCGGCTTCCTGTTCATTCACAAACTGAAGCATAGTACACATAATGGGGTTGATTTACTAAAAGCAAAAAGACTGTGCACCTTTCGAAGTGCAGTTGCAGTCTGTAAGTGCAGTTGCTCCAGAGCTTATTAAATGAGCAGAATCTCTGCTGACTTCCATCATCCAATCATGTGCAAGTAAAAATGCTGTTTTTTTTTTTATTTTCCTTGCACGTGATTGGGTACTCTTTGCAAAGTGAAGCCTTACCTCATTTACTAAGCTCTGGAGCAACTGCACTTGCAGAGGGCAAAGTGCACAGTCTATTTGCCTTTAGTAAAGCAACCCCAATGCCTCAATTAAGAAAGAACACAAGAGCTATCGGTAGAGATCACTCGCTGTGTTCATTCATTCATCTATCCTGAAACATCCCACCGCAGCAGCAGGTGGGAGAGGAGAGGTGGGAAGCTGGTGGCACCGCAGGGGGGAGAAAGGGGGCATTGGAAATCTGAATCGCACAGGGTGATTAGGGTGTACTCATGCACACACCTATGTTCTTACCCCATCCTCTGCTTCCCCCTGCAGCTAGACCAGTCTTTGAAGCTTTTGCACCCCTATGTTCTAGGGTCCTGAGGTCATCAAGACCAGAACAGGATCTATAGCCCTGCACTTGATGTAAGGATGCCAAGGGACAGTCCACCGCCAGATTGTGCAGGAGCGCCGCCTACCAGGGGAGCAGAGGCTTAGATACGAAAAACAGTTTTGTCTCTCCCAGTTTCAAAATGAGCAACTGACTGCTGCCATGCGGGCAGAGCCCTACTGCATGGGATCTTTTCTATTCTGCCCAGAGTTGGGGTTTAAATTAAAGTTTTATACAAATGATATATATATATGACTGGTTAAGTATTTACATAGAAAATGAATATGCAGTTAATTATATAGATTGTGAATAGTAATTATGTAATGAACACAATCATGTACATTGATTAAAAAAAAAGAGCTGTAGAGTCTGCTTTATGGCTGCGGGATAAGTCATCCAATAATTGTTATTTCATCTGTAAACAAGACTTTTGCTATGAAATGTGATTGTCCCCAGGCAGAAAACTTGTTGCCATTTGCAACTTACGATCTGGGAAAAGTTGGACGGTGACAGATCAAGTTGTCATCAGCCGCGTCTCATGTGTCTATGGGAAACAGCTAAACATTTAAATTGGTCTTTGAACATTCATTTCAACCCAAACAAGTCAGGAGGGGTCAGAGTCCAGGGGTGGAGGAAGATAAAAGTGTCCGGACAGAGAGGAGAGCCTTGAGGGGGACAGCACCTGCAACCACATGACTTGGGCTCACTCATCTCCTTTGTCCCGCGGGTCACTCTAATGAGGCAGGAAAGGTCCCGAGGGGGAAGACGGCCGTTTACCGTCCGAAACAACACAGAAACTCAGCCAGGAGAGACACAGCATAGCACAGCAACACCAGGAGTGATTTAGGTCTTAGAAACAGAGAAGTGATGGCAGAAAAAAGGTTGAGTAGTCCATCAAATCTGCATGATTTTTCTTTTTTATAATGTCCTTTTAGGCAGGAAAATTCACTGCTTCGTTCCCGAGGGGGATTTTTCTCCTCTGTGTGCCGGTTTATGACGATCGCTTCGTGATCTTCCAACGCTTCAAACAGTACTGATACTGTCCGTGAGACTTCACGAGATTACACAGAATTCACAGAAATACGGAGATGTCAGTTTATTGAGCAGTGGCTCAGTACACTGACACGTGGTTATTGCATAGCTACATAATATATATATGCAACACCAGGTATGTGATATTACAGGACATGGTTCTTAGAAGGAAGAAACAGCTTCACCACCTCTGAGATGGTGATGGCATGTGAATTCTGACACAGAAGAAGCTCTGAGCTTCATAAAGTTTCTGTGTCATCATGAGACTTCACTGTGTGTAGAGATAATTGGCGGGAGCGATTATCTCTGTTTCATAATTTATCTGTGATTTTTTATACTGTTCACTGCTTCATTTTGTATTTTTATTTTATCTTTTACTTTTTTTTGTTGGAGTATAGATCTAAGTTTGTCCCAAGCATGTTTGAAGCCGAATACTGTTGACTGACTCTCTATCTCAGTTGGAAGTTTATTCCAAACATCAACTACTCTTTCAGTAGAATAATACTTTCTAAGATTAGTCTTCTGTCCTGGACAAAAAATTATCAGGAAACACATAGATTTCCTCCACCACAAGTAACGTGTAAGAGGCACACAGCAAGTTTGTTCCACGGATAATTCTTGGCCAGATATTTTTCTTTATTCTGTCAAGCTTTGATAATGATATTTCCTTCATTTCCTAAATCTAACTCCATATGCTTCACAGTTATAAAGGCTGAAAAGAGACACATCGAGTTCAACTGAAAGACACAACTATTAAAAAACCTTCATCCTCAGAACCACAAGTCCGCAGTTCATCCAGAAAAAAAAGAGCAAAGAAACACTTGTACAGTTGGATCCAATCTACTTCAACTGCCTGATCCCTAAAGGGAAACTAATACTCAGTTGAGTCCAATAACATAGTGGTGTTAGTTCTTATAAATATTGATAGCTAGTTTGAAGGCAAGTGCAGTCTATTTTCTCCTGTAGATGGCGCTCACGGCATTGCAGTTGGAGGGGAAACTGAGAAGAACATGGTTCCTCCATGGTTTCCTGTGTCACTGGGGAAGCTATCCGATTGGATGCTGCTGCCCCATGTGACTTTGGCACCATCTTGGGTCAGGTAGAGCCCATTTAAGGCCTAGGTTCCCAGGCTTGATGTGCATTTTACGTGTGGGTAGTGTAGGGACATGTCTCCTATCTGACAGGGACAATGAGTAGCAGCGGGAGAGGTTTCGCCATTCCAGAAAGAGGTTTGGCCATTCCAGCGGGAGAGGTTTCGCCATTCCATCTGCAACCTACTCATTGCTGTTGCATTCTTTGAGTGTTCCCGGTCAGGCGGCTTCCTGTGAATTGCTGAACTTTAACAAGAATACAAATAAAATAAAATATAAAAGATTAGATTGCATTGAATAAATAGATATCTAACATTCCATGTTTTAAATTTGCGCGTGTCCGCGATATCGCCAAAAACTATGGTGCACAAAAATCACCATAGGCAATGCTTAAAAAGTCGATATAGCTTAAAGGGGTTGTAAAGGTAAACGTTTTTTTACCTTAATGCATCCTATGCATTAAGGTAAAAAAACATCTCACAGCACCGCCCCCCCCCCCCCACCTTGAGTCCCTGTTTTACTTACCTTACCGTTCGAAACTCCCGGGCGCGTCCACGTCATCCTCTTCAGTTCCCAGCCTGGCCGTTGATTGACTAGGCTGGGCGGAATGATAGCAGCGCAGCCATTGGCACGCCAGGGGGCGGAGCCGAGTGATACAGTCGGCGGCTATGGCCGCCGCTGTATCACGGGAGCGTGCTCGCAAAAGCTTTCCACCGTGCGAGCGCCCTCGCATGAAGATGGAAAGCTTTTGCGAGGAGGAGCCCAGGCAGCCGCCGAGGGACCCCAGAAGACAGGGTTAGGGGACACTCTTTGCAAAACTAACTGCACAGTGGAGGTAAGTATAACATGTTTGTTATTTAAAAAAAAAATAATCCTGACTTTAGTGTCGCTTTAACTAGGAGCTGCTAGAATTGTTTTTCCCACTCTAACGTTCACGGCGATATGTCACATGTGTGGTACGACTGCGGTTTACATACATGTACGCACCCTGGGCTTGTATTTGGGCTGGTGTGTAGGGCAACAAGGTTTTGCGAGTTTCATTTTTTAAATTTAAATTAATTTTATTATGATTTTTACTTTTTTTTACATGATTCAAGGGGTTAATAAATCCCTACGTAATAGCATTGGGCAGGTGACAAGTACTCTTTTTGAAAACATTAGGTCTAATAGACCCCAATGTCTTCCCTGCCCTTCACACTATCTAACCAAGATGTGTCTCCTGGCTGTACTGGCCTAGAAGTCTGCATATGAAACCGGAAGTGACCACTTCCGGTTTCCTTAATTGCAGGTGAGATTGAGACATGGATTTGTCTCGGTCTCACTGCAGTCCCTCTCCCTCAGCCGGTATTCTATCAGATTGACACTACCCATCAGATTGTGCAACAAAGGTGATGTTTCGACAAAAAAACCTTACTGCGCATGGGCGATGCGTTCCTCCATGTGCTATGCGTTACAGTTTATGATCTGACGGTTAGTGGTAATCTGATAGAACACCCATGCCGACATCTTACTACACCCAGCTACGTCTTGAATTTCAGAGTAATTTTTTGGCAATAAAGTGAGCGTATAAAAATAAATATAGTATATTGATTCTGCCACCTTCTTACTGCTGTCTCACTTACTTTCTACAATTACTCTGAAATTCAAGATGTAGCTGGTGTAGGAAGATGTTTGTATGGGTGTTCTATCAGAATACTGCTACCCATCAGATCATAAAGTGTGTGGAACGCTTTATGCCGCCGAACGCATGGTGAATGCGCAGTAAGTTTTTTTTTTTTGCTCGGAACATCACTTCTGTTGCATAATCTGATGGGTAGAGGTAATCTGATAGAACACCGGCGGATGTGTTCCCGGTTGTCGGTAAGCACTGGAGAGCCTGGAAACCACAGGAGGAGGGCGGGCTGCCAGCGAGAGGGGGTTACTGCGCGGTTACCACGTGGCCGGGTCTGTGAAAGTGGCCGGTATGAAGCTGCCACCTCACTTTCACATTGAAGCCAGTCGCTGGCTCTACAAAACCCACATGGGCTGATGGACGCAACTGTGGTGGCAACTCTGCACATGCTTAGTTTTCAGTGAGTTTCTATGCTGAGCATTTCCTCCCTATAACATCTGAGCAGCCCATGTTACTATAGAGTTACACATGTGGGTGTATACAGTGGTAAATGACAGCCCACTCCCTTCCTCCTCCTACATACCCACTAACCAGCTAAGCACAATGGGGACGAGATATTATATAAAGATTATTGGAGGCTTCAACTCCCTCCTATTCTAAGACAAAGGCTGGAAAGGTGTGATACAGACTGTGACTGGTAGAAATCAGCCCACACCATGTTTTTGTAAAATATAAATAAAGATTTGATTTCAAATATATATTGTATGACATTTAAAACAGTTTATTGATATTATATGTTTATTTATTATTACTTTGTATTCCAAAGCCTATTTTATTTTTTATTTTTTAACATGTGACCAGCAGCAGAGGACTAGAAGCTCCTCCTGCTTAGGTTTCCCTGCAGACAGGCTGGGAAGGAGCTGGGTCATGTGACAGCTGTATATAGATTAGGAAAAGGGTACTTAGATGGTTTATTTGTTTATTAAAATAATTATAGGGCATATACAGGAATAGAAGGGACAATGTAAATTAAACAGTGTGTGCTTAGTATCACTTTAAGTATTTATACAGTGGTAATTTCACTTCTATGCAGATATGGCACGATAAGTGGAGCGACTACCTGGAGTAAAGTCATCAGAGATGAAACTTCCTTGGAAAGACAGCAAAGTGCAGCCAGTTATTACAATTACTGGGTTAAAGTGGTACCAATTTTTATCACAGCCAAATACATTTCCAACAGTAAAAACTGCAGCATCACCGGCTGTTTATTGGGAAGAAGGAGAACCATCCCAGCAGATGAATACCCCTACAACAGCATTGCCACAATGAGATGGTGGGACACAGTTCTTGGGCTATATGGCTAAATGTATGTGTACACCCTCCAAATTATTGAGTCCAGTGATAGGTATTTTTGTGGTAACAGTTTGGGTAAGGTCCTTTTATGTTCCAGCATGACTGTGCTCATTGACAAAGCCAGCGCCATAAAGACATAGGGCCAGATTCAGGTAGATGAGAGCATCTTTGCTCCAGGGTAACGCTTCTCATTTACGTTACTCTGAAGACCCTTTCAGCGAAGTCCTGTAATTCACATAGCAGTTGCCGTAAACTTGCGCAGATAACGATAATGCGCTGGCGTAACCCGACCCAAGTGGAAGTGGGTGTGATCATATGTAAATATGGGCGGAGCCCAGCGCAGAGCTTACGTTCAGCGCATCAACCACGGAGCATGCGCAGTGATGCGGCTCCACTCGCCCCCTTTGTGCGATGCTCACAACTTCCGTCGGCACCACTTCACGGGAAACGTCAGCGCATGCCTTCCGTTGGGCGTTTAAATGCGCCCGTAGAAGCGCCATTTCGGCACTAAAGTATATCCTGCTCCCCCTCCCCGCAGTGATGTTACTTTTGTTTTGAGATGGCTGGCTCCCTCCCCGCAAACACACAGGAGAAAGCTGAACTTTAATGGCCAGGAGCTGTCAGCCGTCATCTCGGCTATGGAGACTATGATGTCTTCCTCCATGGCTGTAAAATTTGACAGACAAGCATGGAAAGGTGTTGTCCTGCAATGGGGGTGCTCAGCTAGCTCTTATCGTCGGTAACGCTGCTGTAGCTGCTCTCCTGCTGACCTGTGGCCATCTGGAGTAAAGATAAAGCAGCCTTTTGTAGAAATAACTTTGCGCCGGACGGACGAGATACGCGCGGCGCATGTAGCCAGCGTATGGTGCTAATCCGTTCGTGAATTGTGAAAAATCCCTCATTTGCATATTTGCAGGGGAAATCAATAGGCGCGACTGATGCGCCCAACGAAATTAAGCGCTGACGATAGCGGAACGTTCCGCCAGTCGCAAATGACCCGTTATTGGGCGCATCTAGTTTGGTGGGTACGGGCACATAGAAACGACGGCGCATCATCACAGTTACGCGGCGCATATCGAAATACTCCAGCGCAAGTGTTCCTGAATCTGGCCCATAGTTGATCAGTTTGGTGTGGAGAAGCTTCAGTAGCCTTCACAGAGCCTTGACTGACCTCAACACTACTGAACAACTTTGAAATGAACTAGAACACTCAACGAGCCTGGTCTTCTCATCCACCATCAGAACCTGACCTCAAAAGTGGGCACAGATTCCCACAGATGCACTCCAAACTTTTTGAGATTCTTCCCAGAAGAGCATAGGCTTATGGCCACAGAGAAGGGACAACTCCATTTTAATAGCCATGGTTTTGGAATGAGATGTCCTTCAAGCTCATATAGGTGTAATGGTCAGGTGTTTACAAACTTTTACCCATATAGTCTATGAGTGACAGATTGTGACTTTGATTGTATGGCGGGTCTAGGAGGTGTAGGCCTTGACAGTCATTCTTCGGGCATATGAAAATTGTAATAAAAAAAAAGGCCGGCAATATATTTTTTAACTAGTACAATAAATATAGCTGCAATAATGATAATGGACAGATGACCCCCTTATTACTACATTGCAAACCACCATTTAAAAGCTCCCCCACCGTAGCTCGTATCTTTGTGTATCTCGCTATTATAGGGTCTTTTTCTCTCCCTCTGCGTACTCACATTATCACCTATTGAGCTTCCAGTTAAAGGATGCCAGCTGATAATTACTGATATTCTCCTGTACGTGTTATGTGACAATATTCTCCCTGCCTGAACATGCGCTGTGAATCCACTGACTGTGCTACACGCGGTGTACGGCAGCCATATTGGTTGCTGCCACCTGCAGGGACAATCATAATGAAGATGATGTAATTACACAAAGGACACAGCGGGAACCTCACAAGGATAAGACTTCCTCTAGCCCAACAATAACTATCTATGTGAATCCATATAGAAAACCTTAGTATCTGTTTGAGCAGGGGGGATGAAGTAACAGCACCCCCATGATTACATGACTATCACTGTGTTACACCCAGCAGAGCCCCACTGAGCAAATCCACATTGAAGCAATTCAACAACAGAATGATGAGACCTTTCATATGTGCAAGCCAATAAATGTGACTCCACTGACAGCAGCTACACAGAGGACATCATAGGCTAGTGTAACCCACCAAGAGTAGTATGTGAGAGAGCCTAGATATTCTTTGGAGAAACTCTCAATGACTACGGAAAGTGGCTTAATCGAGACAATCCTAAAAAAAATTGATTTAGGAAATACCAGATATTCTACTCAAAAGAGCCCAAAGATTATATGGAAAATGTCTTAATGGAGATATCTTAAATTATTAAATGGAGGAAAACTCAGTGGGGTAATTTACTAAAACTGGAGCGGGCAAAATCTGTTGCGTAGAAACCAATCAGCTTCTAAATTCAGCTTGTTTAAAGCGAAGGTCCAGCTGAGAATTTTTTATTTTTAAAGTCAGCAGCTACAAACACTGTACCTGCTGACTTTTAATAAGCACACGGTTGGTTTCCTGTGAGCGATACTACACATCACTGGGCTGACTCTTCGCAGCTAACCTCACGTTTGTGAGTCCTGGCATTTTGATCGCAGGTGCATTTCGGCTTCTTCGTTCGTGCTCTTCGACGGCGGTTCCCGCTCACTGTCGCAGGCTACCATTACCTTATATGGTAATCACTTCACTCAAGTTTTTTTCACCTAAAACCAAACAAATGGTTCCCGTGGATTCATCACTTCACCTATGACGACATCCCAGGAGTTCTCAAACACACTTGGATCGAGGATATCCGTTGAAGCTTTCTAGATCTGATGAGTATATGCTTATTCAGATCCTCATCTTCCGGTAAGCCTTCAAAGGTTTCGTTTTATTGGTGGCGGATCCCTTTATACCTATCACATTATCCATTGAGTCACTATCTGTGGTGAATAGAAGTCTCAGGATCGCTATTTTGAACTTTTTACACACATGGACATTTTTTGTTGTTAAAAGAGCTACATAAGTAGTAGTCTCTGTTTAGTTTTAGCGCTACACTTTTTTTCTTTGTTTTATATGTCTCCAAAATTGATCTATTTTGTAGTGTTGGCTGCTTACATTTCCATTTGAACAGCGCGGTGTTATATATACTACTGTATATACCTTTTTTTACAAACACTGTACCTGCTGACTTTTAATAAGCACACTTACCTGTCCAGGGTGCCCGCAATATCGGCCGCCCGAGGCCGATCTGTCCTCCGGATCATTTGCCGGTGCCGCCATCCAGGATTGGGGCTTCACTGCCCTGTTTCCTACTGCGCAAGCGCGAGTCGCGTGGAGCTTTGTGAATGGGCAGCAATCTCCTGGGACACACACAAGTCCCAGAAGACAACGCACCCCATTTCTCAGGAGGCAACACAAGGAGGAGAGAGATCACTGTGGAATAGGAAGTGGCAGATTAGGACTATCTGCCTAGCAACAGCTTTTTTTTTTTAAATTAGGGTGGACCGCCGCTTTAATTAGGCTTTGACTAAATAAACTGGAAGCTGATTTGTTTTCAACGCAGAGCTGCACCAAATATTGCATTCTCCAGTTTTAGTAAATAAATCCCAGAGAGTCTAAGGAAGACAGCCCAAAATGTATATGGAGGAGAGCCCAGAGAATCTACAAAGGTGAGCCCAGAGATTCTAGGGAGAAGTTACCAAATATTTCATAGCAAATGCCCATATAGATACCAGCAAGTCTATGGTGGAGAGCCCAGGGATTTTGTGGAGAATATACAGAGATATCACAGTGATTTTATGGAAGTAATTCTGGATATTTTATAGGAAATTAATCTTGATGATCTCTTCAGGATTATCTAAAATTGAGTTAAATGGCTAAAACACATTGCATGGATTGCTAAAGATTTTTTTTTTTAATACACAAAATAAGGATTGGTGACAGGACATATATTCATGTTCATGATAGTTTACTTTCATTGTCCTGTCATCCCCAAAGGATATATTGGAACAGTAATATACTGACCACAACATATTATTAAATTGCACAAACCTTGCAAGATGTGAGTGAAATGTGAGTCCTAAATGGTGTTCTCTCCCTGATAATCCACCCTTCCCTCAATATCCAGAGGGCAGGGGCTGGGAGATCTCTCAGAACTCTGAGGAAAGACCACATTTGCAGGTCAGCAGGTCATGGGGCCAAACCTGCAGCCAGATGAGGCCTCTGGCACTTCACCCAGCAGGTCAAACAGCAGAGTAGCGGGGCACGGCGGCTGCAGGTGGCCGGCACTTGACACATCTTGAAGCAACTACAAGTGCATGGGGAGTGCAGTCTTCTGTGTCAGATGTGCTAATTAAACACAACAACGTGAGCTCCCCCCCAACTCTCCAACCCCCCCCCCCCCGAGGCCTCTGCCAAGTCCACTCTGCCGATAAAGACTACAATTTATATGCTGCACTCCAGATGAAAACACAGAGAACAGGACAGTCGTATACAAAGCAGAGCTAATATTGGTCATACATGCAAGGATCAAGGATTTTGTCTGTGGGATACAGACTTAGCTCCTGAGACTCCCATGAGCTGCATTTGTGGATGACTGACAGGTTAATTACAATGACCATTTTGTTGGAAGTCCAGGAATGTGCAGTTCACCGGCAGCAGGCCAATAAGATGTGAAGACAGGGGCGGGGCTAGGAAGAGAAAACATAAGAGTTATGAATTGTGGCAAAAAAGTAAAAACTGAGAAGTAAAATAGAGACAGAAAATGTAATAAAGGTGTGCTTGCACTTTAAAGGAGTTGTAAAGGAAAAAAATGTTTTGCCTAAAATGAATGTCTGCAAGGTAGACAGACAGAATAGTGTAATGATTCTGTTAAAAAACGAGTAAATACCTATTAAATTCCTTCATCTATATCACCTCCGGCGTTCTAGTTTCTGTTCTCTCATTCACTTGCTGGTTTGCGGTGCTCGTTCATGTAAGAACTACATTTCCCAGTATGCATTGTGGCACGCCCAGTAATTCACACCTCCTTGAAGTCTCTAACACGTAGAGAACGTCCTCCTGCACAGATGTAGTTCCCAGGAGGGGGTGAACACGTCATTGACCACCGCAGTAAAGCCTCCCTTCACGGTGGTGAGTAACAATCAGACAAGCAGGAAGTGAACAGAACAGAGAAGAAATAAAACAACTTCTGAGCAAAAACGAACAATGAGGAAATGAAAAGAGGAATGTCTGCAGGTCAGGTAAAGGATGCTTATTATGAAAAAAAAATAAAAAATTCCTGTCAGCCTAATACTGCTTCTTCCTTGTGTGCCACCTTGCCTGTGGTCGCTGCCCTGGTCCTGCTACATCTCCACGGGCAACGGACGTCCTGCCATCTGCCCTGACAGATTAACTGACAGCCAGGGGCGGCCCATCCATTAAGGGCGCACGGGCGCCACCTCCCCTTTTCTTCGCCACTGCCACCCCCTGTGTCTGGCTGTTTTTTTTTTTTTTAAGCACATGATTAGAGCCAGAAGCTCTAGTGGACTTCAAAATAGGGTGGGCTCCAGATGCAGAGCATTACGCTTGGAGCCCACACCGGTGTGTTATGATAGCGAAGGAATATTCCCCATTCTAACAATGAATCACCTCTCCGCCAATCAGGAAGCGTGGGTCTGATACCCGTTTCCCGATTAGCTGAAAGGACAGGCGATCCTATTTGATGCCTAGGAGGAGGGAGATGCATGGCAGAAGCCGCTGTGATCCACAGGAGGAAGGAAGAAAACTGCTGGACACGCTGCCGCCTGCTTCCTAGATAGGGTACCATTCGCCACTGCTGACAGCGATGCAATTCCAACAGATCTACCTAAATGGTACCCAGTTTTCACCTTCAGGGGTGCTTGGCACTTAGCCACAAGTGAAGCCCTCTCGTCAAATCGGCCTCAGACCAGGTACATGCCATTGAGGTTGATTTTCTAAAGGGAAATATACTGTGCATTGTACTTCAAGTGCACTGCAAGTGCAGTTGTGCTAGATCTGAGGGGAGGCTCTGAAATGAGGGAAAGCTCTGATGATTTCTATCATCTCATCATTGGCAAACAAAAATGTTATTTGCTCAGATCTACAGCAACTGCACTTACCTTTAGTAAATCAACCCCATTGTGTCAGAGCTGCTCCACTGATTGGTGATCTGATGACTGGTGGGGTTGAGTAGAGTGAGTGGCATCTTTATATAGTGCGGTCATAATGATAGAGCTGGAGGAAGCACAAATTCACAGAATAGATGAAGCACAGAGATCCTTGTGCTGCAGCTCCTTAGATACAGTTTTCTCCCTAGCGAGGAGTACAGTGAGCAGCATAGTAGTGACCACCAATCTTGTTCTGAATCTCCTAAGACTAGCAGTTGGAAGCAGGAGTGCCTTAGATCTCATACAGCAGATATACAGTTATGAGGCTAAACTACAGAATTACCTACACACAGAAAAAGCATTGAAAGTTTCAGAAGGAATTAAAAGACAAAAAAGATTTTTTCAGGGCACTGATTAGTCACAATTAACATACCTATGTGTTCCCTACAAGATGTTAAATTTAAAATTTTGAGCTCAGTTCTGCTTTAAGTAAGTGGCAAAGTCAACTGGGGAACAAGTTCTTGGGGAAGAAAAAAGTTTAGACCATTTTAAGTTCATATATAAAGTTGATATCAGCACGGCTGAATGCACAATCCAAGCCTTTGTGTGTGATGTGAATGTACTATCCCCTGTGATGTCTATAGCATTCAATGACTGTACATTCATATTTGTGTGTAATGTAACTGTACAATATCCTGTGATGTATATGGAAGCCGTGACTGTACAATCTGAATCTTTGTGTGTGATCTGATTGTATAGTATGATCCCATGTGATGTCTATGACAGTCCATGATTTTGTGTGCTGTATGATTTACCGTATTTATGGGCATATAACACGCACAGGCGTATAACACGCACCCTAACTTTAAGAGGGAAATTTCAGGAAATAAAAACTTTACACGGCCCCCTGCGTATAACAAGCAGGCACAGTTTACTCTCTATTTTCAAGATAAAAAAGTGAGTGTTATATGCCAATAAATACAGTACTTTATTTCTTCCCAATGCATTGTCAGAGCAGCAAGAAAACACATAACCTGTCTACAACCCCAATCTCACCCCCATCAAACTTAATAGAGCTCACACATCATGGCTGCCAAGCCATGACTGCTCTGAGTAATTTATGCGCAGAGGCTCCTCAGGTGTCGGTGTTTTCTCTACCCATGTGTGCTGATAACTGATTTATCATCTCTTTCCTTTCATCCTGTGATATGGAGTAATGATGGAGAGATAATATGAAGCAGATCTTCATCGTTGGGAAATGTCAGAATGAATCCACGTTGGCCAAAAAATGTTTGAGAGTGTCCGAGTGGACTGCAAATATAGTGCCACAATGACACTCTGTGGCAGCATATAGAGAAGGAGCTACCTACAGTGTCATTACCCACTGGGGTCATAGTTTTTGAGGGTGATGCAAATGACTCTGACCTTGTAAAATACCATCACTGTTTTTCTACTCAGGTGTAGTAAATATGATCACTGACAGTCCTCATCTCTACATAGGGTTCCTGATTCTTTATGTAAATTAATCAGCCACATTGCCTCATTACATATGCAGAATGTGCTTAGTGCTACACACGGATTGTGTTTTACTGCTCCACTCCATCATTGCAAGTCTGCATGAAGACTTAGGCTGGCCAAAGATCAAAATTCAGCCAATTTAGCAGGGACTGTCTGTCCCTGCTCAACAGAAGTCTATCATTTCAACGAGTTCTGTCGAAGGGATATACTGGAAAACTTTTGTTGATCAGTGTATTCTGTCAGCAATGGTCTCTGCTGGCAGAAATCAATGTTCTGGTGGACAGGATTCCTCCATCGTCCTCATTTGTGTGGATGGGGGAATCTGTTTTTTTTTCCCTCTCTACAGCCAGCTGAAGCCACTATGTATTGCTAATTGACCCAATCTCAGAAGTTGTTTATCAAGGATGCTGACCACTCTGCCTGGCATACAGAAAGATGCCACAGAGAGAATCTACAAATTTGTATACCAAGTATCAACATATTTATTCAAATATTTAACATTATGAAGGAACAGCAAAAATGAAAACTGTGATAGTCTTTAGCATTAATGTTACAATAGCAGCAGTTTAAATCGGAGGTCCGTTAAAAAAAAAAGAATTAAAAGTCAGCAGCTACTAACACTGTAGCTGCTGACTTTTAATAAGGACACTTACCCGTCCTAGTCGCCAGCGTTGTTGGCCCCCGCCGAGGCCGATCCTCGATCCTGTCAGCTCCAGGCACCGCCATCCATAGTAAGGGAAACAGGCACTAAAGCCGTGCGGCTTCACTGCCCGTTTCCTACTGCGCATGCGCGAGCAGCGTGGCGCTTTGTGGGATACACACAGTTCCCAGAATGCAGCGCGCCCCATTCACAAGAAGAAACAGACTGTAGGAGGATGAACAGAATCGACCGCAGAAGAGACGAGGCAGATTCGGCACTTGCGCATAGCAACAGCTATTTAGGGTAAGTAAAAAAAAAAAATCTTTATTTTTTATTTTTTAGATTTTTGGTGGAAAGATTTTTTTCAGGGTGGAATTCCGCTTTAATATGTGACACAATAAAAACATGGAGGTCATGAAGGACATGGACCTCCATGATTAAGCCCATGGGCAGGGAGAAACGTGTTGGGCACATAGCTTTGAATGAAGCTGGCTGAGGCTGCTCTTACCTGTTTACTAAAGGCTTGGCTAGGTGTGCAGTGCTACAGATTTTTCTCTATGCATATTTACAGTATGAGAAGTTAGACAGACTCCTGCCCAGCTGGCACCCATTGCAAGAAACACTGGATGGATTTACAGGAGCTTGAGCAGAGACCTTAGGTTTATGATGTTACAATGAAAACATGCTGAAGTTTCACTTTAAGGAGTCCAATACCATGCTAGGATTAAAAAGACACTGTCATGTCTGCAGACTGTGCTCACTGAGGGTGTCCAGCACAGAAGTTCCAGGGGGAAAACATTTTACAGACTGGAATGGACACGCTAATCTCAAAAAGCTGCAGCACATTAACACCCATACTCATCTCCCATGATTAACTGCCAATCTGCAGCAGCTAGACTTAGACAGTGGGCAAGTGTTAAACTTATCACCGCGTTCTTGACGGTCGGAATTTAGTGTGACCGTGTGTATGCAAGACAGCTTGAGCGGAATTCTGCCAGGACTCTGTCGGAAAAACCTTTGGAGTTTAGTCCGACAGGAAAAAACGGTCGTGTGTACAGGGCATAAGTCGGAACAGTGCATTTTACTGTGCATGGATTGTGGGATGTTTTGGACACTTCTGGGCATGCAGTTATGTTATCTGGGGCTTTTGGCCATGCAGTACATGTAGTACTGCAGTGTGGGATGTGTCCGGTGCTGCAAGATAGCTTCTTGGAGTTATCCAGGACCAGCATGGAGCACAAGTTGAGGTCCGTTCATAAGTAGGAGTCGTTCGTAACTCGGGTGTTCATAACGTGGGGACTGCCTATACCCACACCCCCCTAAAAGGTGACTTTAAGTGAAGACCAAACGGCAGCCTTGTAAATCTGGATTTACATAGATAGTAGAGTGCACCTTGAAAGGAAACGACGGAGAACCAGATCTAAGACCATAAGTTTGGATGACAGTCTTTCTGAGCAACCTAGAACTGGTGGAATAAGAAGTCAGAGCTACTTTAAGGGGCCCATCCAGGATTAAAAAAGGGTTAGGATTTCCTAAAGGAAGCAGTAAATTCTACTGCCCAAATGACATTCAGACAATAAAGCAAAATTTCCTTTGGGTGAACCAGAACCAGACGGAGGACATAACCAGACAGAGAAATGGGAGAACAATATCCTAAGGTCCAAAGAAAGTAAAAAATGCAGAGCAGAGGTAAAAAGCAGAAACTACCTTAGGCAAGAAGGAAGTCCTGTGCCTCAACACCACCTTGTTCCTACGCAAAACCAGATAGGGTTCTTTGCAGTATAAAGCCACCGGTTCAGACATTCGACTCACAGAGGTGATGGCTACAAGTAATGCCACCTTATGGGTGTGAGTAGTGAAAGGAATGTCTCTAATGGGTTAAAACCATGATTTCTGAGAACCAAATACCGATCTCACAGAGTCACAAGTGAACAGACTTGGAAAGCTACATAGTAAACTCCCTGTACAAAGGTGTTAATCAAGGGGTGAGAGGCCAACAGTCTTCGATACAAGATACAAAGGGCAGTTATCTGGACCTTGATTGTGCTGAGTGTTAAACACTGGTCTAGACCCAGCTGCAGAGAGGAGTGGAGTGGATTTGTCCCACAGAGAAACTTATGAGAAGGAAGCCCCAAGGCTCACACCAAGTGAAATATGATTTCTATATGATAGACCTTGAGCTTGATCATGTGAAATACACATTTCAGGGGAAAAAGGGCACAGATCAGGGTGAACTGAAACCACAAGAGAGAAAAAGAAAGAAAGAAAGAAAGAAAGAAAGCAAGAAAGAAAGAAGGGAAGAAAGAAAGAAAGGATCTGGTGTACAAATGTACCTAGGATAGAATATAAATGGGTATGCATTATGGTGTTAACTAAAAATGGTCACAGAGCGTGGGAGACACGATATAGGATCCCATACTCACCACTAAATGTTTTGCTTTGGGAGCTGAGAGGTGTATACAGGAAGATATCATACAAAAAATGTCGTCCGAGGAAGAATTGTACGATAATCGGATCGTTAGTACTAGGGTTGTCCCGATACCACTTTTTTGAGACCGAATACAAGTACCGATACTTTTTTTCAAGTACTCGCCAATAACGATTACCAATGCTTTTTTTTAATGTCACGTGACAGTGGCAGTATTTTTTTTTTTACAGTGATTTCTTTTATTTATATTTATTAAAAAAAATATTTACATTTTATTTATATATATAAAAAAAATACATATATATTTATTGCAATTTCTTTTTCTTATCAGCCCTTTTGGGGGTCTTTGGTGAGATATCAGGGGTCTTAACAGACCTCTGACATCTCCCCTTTAAGACAGAGAAAGGGACTAAGGACACAGATTCCCCAGTCCTTTTCTCAGCAGCGTCAGCTAAAATAAATAAACTGGAGCATCGTAAACACAGGTTATGATGCTCAGTTATGTCACTGACTCTGTTCATTTGGGAAAGGTAGGAGCCGGGTTTAGCGGCTCCTACCTCCACTCTACGGAGGGGGGAAAGCCAGCACAGGGGGGGAGAAGACCATCGGAGGGGGAAGAAGACTGACAAATGGAGGAGGGAGAAGACAGAATAGAGGGGGGAAGACAGCACAGGGGGGGAGAAGAGCACGGAGGGGGAGAAGACAGCGGAGAGGGGGAGAAGACGGAGGGGGAAGAAGCACAGAGGGGGGAAAAGACAGGAAGACATGGAGGAGGGAGAAGCATGGAGAGGGGGAGAAGACAGCACGGAGGGGGGGAAAAGACAGCATGGAGCACGGAGGGGGGGAGACAGCACGGAGGATGGAGAAGACAGCACGGAGGGGGGAGAAGACAGCACGGAGGGGGGAGAAGACAGCACAGAGAGGGGAGAAGACAGCAGCACGGAGAGGGGGAGAAGACAGCACGGAGAGGGGAGAAGACAGCACGGAGAGGGGGAGAAGACAGCACGGAGGGGGGAAAAGACAGCATGGAGCACGGAGGGGGGGGAGACAGCACGGAGGATGGAGGAGGGAGAAGACAGCACGGAGGGGGGAGAAGGAGGGGGAGAAGAAGACAGCACGGAGGGGGACATCACAGAGAAGACAGCACATGGAGGAGGGGGGAGGGGGAGAAGACAGCACGGAGGGGGGAGAAGACAGCACAGCACAGAGAGGGGGAGAAGACAGCACAGCACAGAGAGGGGGAGAAGACAGCACAGAGAGGGGGAGAAGACAGCACAGAGAGGGGGAGAAGACAGAGAGGGGGAGAAGACACACGGAGAGGGGAGAAGACAGCACGGAGAGGGGGAGAAGACAGCACGGAGAAAAGACAGCATGGAGACGGAGGGGGGGGGGGAGACAGCACGGAAGATGGAGGAGGGAGAAGACAGAGAGGGGGAGAAGACAGCACAGAGAGGGGGAGAAGACAGCACAGAGAGGGGTAGAAGACAGCACAGAGAGGGGGAGAAGACAGCACAGAGAGGGGGAGAAGACAGCACGGAGAGGGGGAGAAGACAGCACGGAGAGGGGGAGAAGACAGCACGGAGAGGGGGAGAAGACAGCACGGAGGGGGGGAAAAGACAGCACGGAGCACGGAGGGGGGGGGGAGACAGCACAGAGGGTGACAGTCAGCAGTGATCGGTGCGGCTTTGGGGGGAGTTACAAGCACCGATCACCGCTGTATAACTTTAACCAAAACAGCTGAAAAGGGGGCAGATCAGTGCTTGCAACTCCCCTGCCGCACCAATCACCCTGACTGCCCAGGTATTGTGTGAAGCATCGGAGCATTTCCCCCGAGTACAAGTACTCGGCGAAATGCTCGGTACCGATACTAGTAACGGTATCGGGACATCCCTAGTTAGTACAGAGCTTTCGAGAGCCTATCATGACAGTTCATTCGATATTATTTTATCGGACATACACAAAAAAAATTCTCGTACGGTACCTAATCGTAAGATTTTCGTTTAGTCAGTACAGTTGTCATCCGAAAATACAACACAAATACATTACAGCAGACGACATCACTTCCGATTTTTTTTTTCTGTGGTACGAGAATTTTCGTGACTTTAATAACCTATTTGATTTCTACTTGCGACTATTAAGTGAAAATGTTGTACAATATTCGGATCGTGTGTACGGGGCATAAGGATCATTAGACATCTGTGCCCGGTGATAAGATCTGGGGTAGGGACAGACAGCTCTGTAAGAGTTTGTGCTTTGTAGATACTTCCTGTTGACGGGATCCCTCTTATCTCGTAAACATCTCGCCCAGCAAACTTCCCTGACGGATGCCAAGCAGGCTAGGCTCAGACATTATGCTCACACTTGGAAGGAGCAGAAATAGTAGTGGAGCCCTCTGCTGGATGACTTGCCATTAAACAGGGTCACAGTACTGGTCCCGATCATCCCCTACACAAAAAGGCAGAGAGGGCTCCGCCTAAAAATACAAGTAGTTCAATCACATCTCCAGCACATCAAACGCTCTTTCATTTGAACCCCCAGAACTTGGAGCGGGGGCTTCAGTTGACACTTTGTTTAATAACGTTAAGTACCCAAATATGTAACCCCTTCCAGGCTGCTCCGGCTCCGAAATGATGGATTTTCATCGCTGGAATTTATGTGAGTAATTTATGCTTTTTAATTTCAGACATCTGCTTTCAGTTTCTTCCAGTAACCCTTTACTGGCGAGAGAGGGTGAGCACTAGGCATTGTAGGAATGGGGAGCCTGCCTCGATAGGCCATTAGGGGTTAAATGACCCCCTGCTGCCCCTCCCCTCCTTAGCGTTTTCTTCAAGTCTTTTACCTTGATCCCATACGTGCTTTTCACTTACAGCCTCTTTCAGCTTTGAATGACTAATCAAAACCACAATTTCTGTGAAAATATACTTAGAGCCCCATCTCCATAAATAATGTATGAGAAGCCACAGACTTCACACAAATACACTCACAGGTTCACCTGTAACTTGACATAGGAACCCTCACCAGATCTCCTCCCCTGTAATGCGACACGGGATCTTTTACAAGTTCCTCACACCTGTAATGTGACACAAGAACCCCCCCACCAGATCTGCTCACCTGTAAACTGACACAAGATCCTTATCAAATATCTTCACCTATAATGTCACACATCTCTCACCAGATCCCCTCACCTGTGACGTGACACAAGATATCCTCACCTGTAAAATGACACCCAAGCCTAAGCTGTGAATTTGGGTCAGAGTTTAGTGACTCTGGGCTGGATTACTCATCCTAGCAGCAACTCTTGTGCCGCCACCTGTTTTCTTGGACATTGGAGAATAAGTGGAGGCTAGGAGGAGCTGTTTGGAATATTTATGAGGACCTCAGCCAATCAGGAGGGGGCAGGCCACCTCATAAATAGGCATGAGACATCCCAGCAGGGGCAGTGGAGTGAAAGATGGAGATGAAGAGCTGAGGGGGCTGTCAGTGGCCCTTGAGGGTGCCCCCTAGTCTGGGGTGGGTGACCTCGGACTTGAGTGCTGGAAGGATCCTACCAAAAACACACGGAGGAAGCCCTTTCAGGAGGCACGGTAGCAAGGATAGAGGACAGTAGGAGCAGGTCAGCACTACTGGGAGATCTCCTGATAGTCAGCCAGCTAGACTGGTGAGTGTCAGTCTGGAGGACTGTGGGGAGAAGTGTGCAGGATCTCAGTTCATCTGTTGCCCTTAAGGGGGTGCTCTACACAAGATCCCTCACTAGATCTCCTCAACTGCAACATGACACAAGGACTCTCACCAGATCACCTCACCTGTAAAATTACACAGGATTCCTCATCAAATATTTTCACCTATAATGTCACACAACATCTCTCACCAGATCTCCTCACCTATAATTTGACACAACATATGCTCATCAAATGTCCTTGCCTATAACGTTGCACAACAACCCTCACTAAGCTTCCTTACCTGTAACATGGAACAAGAATCCTCACCTGTAACGTGACACAATAGCCCTGAAAAGATCCCCCTACTTGTAAAAATAAACAATAACCTCACTTGTAAAATGCCTCAGCAAACTCCTAAACTAAAACATGAGACAATAACTTTTACTAGATCTTCTAGCCTGTAACAAAACACAAGATCCCTCAACACATCCCCTCCTGTAATGCAAGACAAGAACTCCTACCAGATCTCCTCACCTGTAATGTAGCACAAGATCCCCCACACAAAAACCCTCACCAGATCCTCTCATCTGTAACATGATACAAGATCTCTCACTCGTAACATGACAGAAGATCCCTCACAAGATCCTCTCACATGCAACATGACATCAAAAAATCTCCTCACCTGTAATGTGACACAAGAGCCCTCAAAAAGATCCAACCAATGCGCGTACACACGATCAGAATTTCCGATGGAAAAAGTCAGACAGACTTTTTCCATCGGAAATTCCGACCGTGTGTATGCCCCATTGGAGAAATTTCTTCGGAATTCCAATGAATTCCATCTGAGTTTAAATATAGAACATGTTCTATTTTTCTTCGTCAGAATTCCGACGTGCTTTTGGTCGGACAAAGCCAGATCGTGTGTACGTGGCATAACTGTAATAAGACACAAGATTCCCAACCTGTAACATTCCAAAAGAAACCTCACCAGATCCTCTCATCGGTGGCTTAAGACAATATCCCTCACCTAAAACGTGACACATGATCCCTGAACATATACCCTCACCTGTAATGTGACACAGAACCCTTGCTAGATATTTTCACATGTAACAAGACACAAGATCCCTCATCTGTAACATAAGACAAGATCCGTCACCTGATCTCATCTGTAACATGAGACAAGATCCCTTAACAGATCCCCCTCATCTGTTATGTGACACAAGACCCATCACCAGATCTTCTCACCTATAACATGGCACAAGATTGGTCACTAGTTTCCTCATCTGTAACCTGATGCAAGATACCTCACTAGATGCCCTAACCTAACATGTTATCCCTTCTCCCATGCAATGCAAGATCTCTCACCTTTAGCCTAGGTTCACATTGGAGCGATTTGTCATGCGATTTGAAAGATCAAATCGCATGACAAGTCGCAGCCTATTGGTGGCAATGGCACTGTTCCAATCGGTGCGATACCGATTTTGCGGAGCCGCACCGATTTGCAAAAGTAGTTCCTGCACTACTTTTGCTGATTTCAGGTGCGATTTCTATAGACATCTGTGTATGAAGCCACACAAATGTCTTTCAAGTAGCACCTGAAATCGCGCTGACCTTGCTACTTTGAAATCTCGCTACTTCAAGTAAAGTAGCACGATTTCAAAGTAGCATTAGTGTGAACCAGGGCTTAATGTTACACATGATCCTTTTTTCCAGGTCTCCTTACCTTTCCTATTACTTTGTAATGTGAAAAATATCTCTCACCAGATTTGCCCATTTGTAACATAATAAAACAATTTCGCACCAGGTTTCTTCACCTATTACATGAAACAAAATCCCTCAGAAGATCCCCTTGACTGTCAAATTACAAAAGAACCCTAACCTGAAATGTAACACAAGATTCCTCACCAGATCCCCTCAGCTGTAGCATTACACAACATTTTCTTGAAACGGTGAAAAATGAGACCCAAATAGTGCAAACCAGGCATGTTACTAAAGCAATCATGGAGGGAGATCTGGAAAACATGGCCTATCAGACATCATAAAAAAAAAAAAAAGGTTTAGGAAATGCTTCTGATTAGTAATTATAATTGTTTCTGTGTTTGCAAATCTTCAGACATTAGCAGCTTGTCAGTAAAACTTTTACCAGCCAAAGCACTGGTCCATAACTGCCTGTAAAAATAAACTGTACACATTGTCAATCACCCTGTTCTTCTCTTCTGAGGTGAGATGCCACATTGTTGAAAGGAAAATGGCATCATCATTTAGTGAGGTCCTGTGTTGTCACATGACATGGAGATAAAACAGTGAGCTGGTACAGAGGTGCGTCTGGCCTTGGGGCAGAGGAGGAGGCCGTTGACAATTTTGTCAGCATTTCACTGTGAAGCTTTGAATAGTTTTATCATTTCATATAATTGGTAACCTCTGGCTCAGGCTCACCACTGGGCATGGCTCGACGTGTTAAAAGCCTTTCTAATTGCGAGCAGATTGGATTCCAATCATGCAGCAGGTGTCCAGGCTTCTGGCCTTTCTTTCCCGAAGACTGTGATGGAGAAAATCTTAATTCCTTCTCAGCCCCTCTCTGTATATGACCTCATTCCACTCAAATTAATCCACCTCGTTTTCTGCTCATTAACTCTCTTCTCATCCACATACGAACACTTGTAAAGAGCCTGCAGGAGAGGTTCTTTAGGACACCACTGACACAAGGACCAAGGTTGTACCTACAGAAACAGTGCACAAGCCCCTCCTGTCATCAATGTGGCTACAGACATGGTGATCCCTGATTGAGTGATAATCTAATGGCCAAATCAAAGACTACACTGCCAACTGAGAGTGTCTGCTCCTCGCCTCTAAACCATAACATGTATACATGAGCCAAGCACATGTGTTTTAAAGTGGAGGTTCACCCTAAAACAATTATCTAACATTACATCCAGCATACTAACGACATGTACAGTATGCTGGTATTTTTTTTTTCTCCGTACATACCGTTTAATTGTAATTTTCGCCCTGGCTTCCAGGTTCTAAGTCCCGCGGGACTGGGCATTCCTATTGAGAGCTTAGATGATTGACGTCTAGTAAAAAACTTCCCATGGCGCATAAAGCGCATAAAGAGCCGGCTATTTACGGAAAACTGGTGACGTGCCTTATGCGCCATGGTAAGTTTTTCACCAGACGTCAATCATCTAAGCTCTCAATAGGAACGCCCAGTCCCGCGGGAATAAGAACCTGAAAGCCTGGGCGAAAATAACAATTAGACGGTATGTATGGAGAAAATAAATAAATAAATACCAGCATACTGTACATGTCGTTAGTATGCTGGATGTAATGTTAGATAATTGTTTTAGGGTGAACCTCCACTTGAAGGACTCCCAGTGAAGAAGCTAGGTCCTGGTGTGCAATAATACTGGCAGTGAAAAGTCCAAAAAACAATCATAGAAGATACTGTATGTGTATGTGAAAAACACCTCCACTGCATTGACCCTCCTCAAGGTATACTCTCACTTTATTATATTGACCCTGACAACAAAGGTCCAAATGTGTTGTGGTACAATCAATCAGGCGAAGTACACCCTCTAATTGATCTTCCCTGATATAATCCTCAAAGCTTAAAGGGGTTGTAAAGGTACAATTTTTCGCCCTAAATAGCTTCCTTTACCTTAGTGCAGTCCTCCTTCACTTACCTCATCCTTCCATTTTGCTTTTTAATGTCCTAATTTCTTCTGAGAAATCCTCACTTCCTGTTCTTCTGCCTGTAAATCCACACAGTAATGTAAGACTTTCTCCCTCGTGTGGAGTGTCGTGTTAGCCCCCTCCCTTGGACTACGGGAGAGTCAGGATGCCCACTAACACACAGCTACTTTCTCTATCTGCAACGTAGAGAGCGTCCTGACTCTCCTGTAGTCCAAAAGAGGGGGCGAGCACGACACTCCACACCAGAATGAAAGCCTTGCATTTCTGTTTGGAGTTGCAGACAGAAGAACAGGAAGTGAGGAATTCTCAGAATAAATAAGGACATTTAAAAGCAAAATCGAAGAATGTGGTAAGTTAAGGAGGACTGCACTATGTTAAAGGAAGCTATTTAGGAGAAAAAAATTGTACCTTTATAACCCCTTTATTGGAAAACCCAGGCCATGGTCTTTATAACAACACAGGAGTGAGTGGTATTTTATTGATATGGTTTTGTGAATAAAAAAAACAGTGAGCACTATGTCAGTTTCTATTTGTTTTTCATCCACCAATTGAGCTGCTGATAACGATTAGATATCCAGTGTAATTTATAACGCTTATCCCTGGGAAGATCAAGCAAACTAGACCTGATTGCATATACAACAGCACATTTGGATCTTTGTTCTGAGGGTCAGTATAATAAGGTTAGAGCTTACCCTGTGGGGGTCACCACAGGGGAGGTGTTTTTCACTTACACATATCTTCTGCACTTGCACTTCTATGATTGTTTTTTGGACTTTCACGTTCACTTGCAGTGAAGTAACAACAATTTGGCTTCTTTGCTCAACTTTGTCATTTGCTGATATTTAATGAGTTTCTTGTATATGTCATTTGTATTGTTTATTTTGTAATAGCACAGCACATTTATTTTTACATTATTTGAGAGTGGTTTAGTCCAATTTTTTGCTTGCAGCTTTATTTGTATATGGGTGCACAGGATTCTCTATTTATAATACTGGCAGGGCTGCAGCCTCTGTAAAACCTAATCAAAAGCCAACCCATTTGATGCTCTCCATTGTCCTTTTTTTTTTTACAGGTAGAAAGAAGTTATGCGGCTTATCTTTAGATAAAGCCGCGTAACTTCTTAGATGCGCCGGCGTATCTTTTTTCTGTATTTAGAAAACAATATACGCCGGGATTGAGTTAAGATACGAGTGGCGTAATTGTATTACGCCGTCGTATCTTAACTGCATTTTTAAGATGGCCGCTAGGGGCGTTCCTGCTGATTTACGCCTAGAATATGTAAATCAGCGAGATACGCCTATTCACAAACGTACGCCCGGCTGACGCAGTGAATTTACGCCGTTTACGTAAGGCGTTTTCCGGCGTAAAGATAAACCACCAAAAAGATGGCGCATCCTATGTTAAGTATGGACGTCGGGACCGCGTCAAATTTTTAAATGTTTACGTCGTTTGCGTAACTCGTCCATGAATGGGGATTTACGTCGAAAACAATGCGTCGTAGCGTCATAATTTGGAGCATGCGCACTGGGATACGTCCACGGTCGGCGCATACGCAGTTAAAAAAAAACGTAAAAAACTTCACACAAAACTTATGGTAATGTCACAGCACATTACCATAAAACACACCCACCTCATTCACATTTGAATTACCGCCGCCGTAACTTAGCTTGGTGAATACAGCATTTGCCTCGCTAATTTACGGCGGCAAAGCGTAAACAAGATACGCTACGCCCGCCAAACTTTAAACCTCCGTACCTGAATCTGGCCCATATAGCTCCGTCAATTTACAAAGCGATTTACATACAGTAAGGAAAATAAATATTTTATCCCCTGACGATTTTGTAAGCATGCCCACTTACCAAGAAAGTAAAGGTCTATAAGTTTTATCAAAGGTCTTTTTAAATGAAACAGATATCAACCAAAAATCCAGAAAAAAAAAACACATGATACAAATGTTATACATTGAGTTGCAGATCAGCGAGTAAAATAGGTATTTGATCCCCAAGACTTAGTACTTGGTGGAGAAACCCTTGTTGGCAAGCACAGAGGTAAGAGGCTTCTTCAGGTTTGCACACATCTTAGGAGGGATTTTGGTCCACTCTTCTCTAAAGATCTTCTCCAAATCCTTAAGTTTCTTGGCTGTCGCTTGGTAACTCGAAGTTTCAGCTCCCGTAATACATTTTCTATAGGATTAGGATCTGGAGATAGGCAAGGCCACTCCATGACCTTAAAGGGGTTGTAAACCCTCATGTTTTTTCACCTTAATGCATTCTGTGCATTAAGGTGAAAAAACTTCTGACACTGACCATCCCCCCCAGCCCCCCATTTTACTCACTTGAGCCTTTCGTTCCCTCAGCAGAGATGCGCTCTAACTCTCTGCCTGGGGTTCTCGTCTCTTGATTGGATAGATTGATAGCAGCGCAGCCATTGGCTCCCGCTGCTGTTAATCAAATCCAATGAAGTGGGTGTCAGGGGGCGGAATCTGGCATTTTGTGTCTATAGATGAAAAATGCTTGACTCGGGAGCGCACCCACAAGGTAACCTCCTGGAAGATCGCTTCTCCCAGGGGGTTTACCGATTCGGGGAGAAGTTGCAAGCGCCGCTGTGGGACCCCAGAAGAGGAGGATCGAGGCCACACTGTGCAAAACGAACTGCACAGTGGGCGCAAGTATGGTATGTTTGTTATTTAAAAAAAACAAAGGTTTAGTGTTACTTTAATGTTTTTCTTCTTGAGCCACTCTTTTATTGCCTTGGTGGTATGTTTTGGGTCATTGTCATAGAAGACTCATCCACGTCCCATCTTCAGTATTCTGGCTGAGGGAAAAAGGTTGTTCTCCAAGATTTTACAATACTTGGCCCTGTCAATTGGCCCCTCAATGCAGCAAAGTGGGCCTATACCTTTAGCAGAGAAACAACCCCAAAGCATAATGTTTCCACCTTTGTGCTTGACTGTAAACATAGTGTTCTTAGGGTCATAGACAGCATTTTTTGTTCCTCCAAACAAGGCTAATCGAGTTAATGCCAAAGAGCAAAATTTTGGTCTCATCTGACCACAGTACTTTCTCCCAATACTCATTTAGATGTTCATTGGCAAGCTTCAGACAGGCCTGTACATGTGCCTTCTTGAGGAGGGGGACCTTGGCGGCGTATTGTGCTAGCATTGGTTTGTTTTGTGACTCTGGTCCCAACTGCCTTAAGATCATTCACAAGCTCCTCCCGTGTAGTTCTGGGTTGATACCTCACTTTTCCCATGATCATCCTTACCCCATGAGGCGGAATTTTGCATGGAGCTCCAGACCGAGGCAATTGATGATTATTTTGGATTTCTTCCATTTGCGAATAATCGCTCCAACAGTTGTCTCCTTCTCAAGCTTCTTGCTGATGGTCTTGTAGCTCATTCCAGCCTTGTGCAGGTCTACAATCTTGTTCCCGACGTCCTTTTGACAGCTCTTTGGTCTTGCCCATGATGGTGGATTTGAATAGAAGAAACAGATTCTGTGGGCAGGTGTCTTTTATACACATTGTCGTTAAGAGCACCTTCTTAAATTGACAGCACTAATCTGTGCACCACATGAGCACATACTGTAGCCAGTCTATGGGAGCCAGAACTATTGTTGGTTGGTAGGGGATCAAATACCTATTTTAATCACTGAACTGCAACTCAATTTATAACATTTGTATCATGCGTTTTTTTCTGGTTGGTATTCTGTCTCTAGCATTTAAAATGCACCTATGGCAAATATTATAGACCCTAAATTTCTTTGTAACTTACAAAATTACAACTTACAAAATTTCCAGGGGATTAAATAATTATTTGCCCTACTGTATATATTATACATTCACATCAGTCCCTGCCCTCAAGAAGCTTATACTCTAAGATCGCTAACTCACATTCATACATATATTAGGAGACAATGTAGACAGGATCCATTTATTTTAACAGCATTTCTTTGGAGTGTGGGTGGAAACTGGAGTACCCAAGGGAATATTCATATAACTCACTGATTGGCTGAATGGATGTGGCCATTACTCTTTGACTGGAAACCGTTGGGGTGCTGGAGGCAGCCCAGAGCTGCTGATAGGCCAGAATTACATAGGCTTCAGCCACAATTTAGGTATATAAAATAGATTAGCTATAAGATTTCTATAGATCTTACAGGAGGATCTCACACACACTCCTCAATAAGAAAACTCAGCATGCACGT
Source organism: Rana kukunoris (assembly GCA_029574335.1). Lineage (NCBI taxonomy): Eukaryota > Metazoa > Chordata > Amphibia > Anura > Ranidae > Rana > Rana kukunoris. The sequence continues at coordinate 27,818,076 of CM056056.1, read as the reverse complement.
CAACTGTAGGTCAGCAAAATCTCATAGACTTTATTGAGCAGTACACATGCCAGTTCAGAGGCTGTGTATGACCTGTTTGCATTGTGCTGTGCTTCTTCTGACACTGCATGTTTTTTTAAGGCGAGTTTAATGTCCACACAAAGCAGGCCAGAAACAGCCTATTCTTGACAAATGTTGCATTTCTGCTTAAATGCAGCTGTATGTGTTCAAATGGAAAACCCAATGTGTGATTAGAACACCTATAAACAGCCCACAGATGACTAGATTTTCTTTCCTTCCACCACAGGTGGATCTATTGTGTTCTGCTGGGGATGGGGGTGCGAGGAGCTTTCTCGGCCAGTGACTACAATGACTACTGCTAGCAGCATTAGCCACCAGCAGTAATCGAATATAAAAAATCCGACACCTGGATGTACCTTAGTCAATCCATGGATCTTCTTGGGTACAATCAGCCTTCCCATACATAGATTGAATCTTGGTCGGTCCCTGCTAAACTGGCTGAATTTCGATCCATGTATGGCCATACAATATACAATTTTCTTTAGATTTACCTTCCACAATGTAGTGCAAGGACTTGCCTGATTGGATACAAATTGAAAGTCTTGTTTAGGTTTGACCGCATATTATAAGGTTTTTGTTAAATCTAAAGGACAATGTACAAAAAAATTGTATAATGTATGACCAGCCTTGGGTTCTTTATGCTGACTGGCTAGATGATGTGCAGGGGAATATTTGGTATTGCTCCGGCCATGTTCACCTCTTTTGGGCAGGTAACACTTTTTTCTTTTCATAGATGGTTACAAAGTACACATAGAAATGTTATCACACATTGCAACATAATTTACAATTGTGTATACTTAATAATAACATAGTATGTAGAACGCAGGTGACATGCTAGGCTGTTGCAGTCATATTTGTCTGTGTCACTCCAATTATAATGGAGCATTTCCACTAACTACTCAAGATACTTGTATGTGTGTACAGGAGAGGAATGGTTAATGAAGCTGCATCTGTATATAATATACATGACAATCAGTGACACATTTACCAGCTCAATAGCCTGTAAAAGCTCTTTAACAGCTGAACACAAGTAAATTGTGTTACAAAGGTGCCCCGTGGGGCCGCGCTGGCCTCATTCACACGCGGGATGTGTTTTCTAACTGCTTTCCCTTCAATCTGCTCCACGAGGACCTTCTGCATTAAACAAGTCCTAACTCGCCTGCAGAGCAGCAGTTTAATCCTTGGTGCGCACTCCCCTGTGGCATCACTCGCAGTACGGCCCTGCAAGGTGTAATCTGCGTGTAAAGCAGCACAGCTGTGAGGAATCGGCCTGTGCCCATGTGTGGCGTAACAGAAATAAAACTTTATGTTTGATGTATTCATCCCCCCAATGTTGATTACTGCTGCAGAGATGGGGTGTAGATCATTTGACCACAGGTAAGTCGTGTGTCTAAGGCTCAGAATACTTCTATTATGTACAAAATCCAACAACTACTCCAAACAACTATTAGCATTTTCTCCAAATTCTTTGTCATCAATGCTCTGTAAATATATCTCTCTCCATTAGAAGATAACCTGGGACATTTAATTTAAATAACGCACGTGCCACAAAGTGCAGATACCAGCTATTCAAAATCAAGGGTCCCCTGACTAGCAGGTGGCAGAAACAGGAAAAATACAGAACCTCTCTGATTTCTGAGGGCAGGTGGCGCTGTTGAGGATCAGAGGGCCCTGCTCGTAAGATCTTACAATCTAGAAGGGAGGGTCAAGTGGAACAAATGGTAGTAGCTGTGGGGGATGATCAGATGGACAAAATGAAAATACAGTTGTTAAGTGTGGGTAGAATAGACATCTATAAAGAGGAGGGCTTTCAGGGATCATCTAAAAGCTAATAGAGAGGGTGATAGATGAACAGATTGGGGTAAGGAGTGCCATAGGCTTGGAGAGACTCTGGAAAAGTCCTGGAGACGAGCATGGGAAGAGTTGATGAGAGAGCTAGAGAGCAGGAGGTCTTGAGAAGAACAAATAGGTTGGTATTTTGAGACTAGGTCAGTGATGTAGCTGGGGGCGGAGTTGTGGATGGTTTTGTAGGTAGTTGTTAGTATTTTGAAATTAATTTGTCGGGTAAGTGGGAGCCAGTGGAGGGATCGACAGAGAGGAGTAGCAGAGACAGAGCGTTTGGTAAGGTGGATGAGTCTGGCAGCAGCATTGATGATGGATTGAAGTTGGGGAAAGAATATGCAGAGGTAAGCCAATGAGGAGGGAGTTGCAGTAATAGAGGTGAGAGATGACCAGGAAGAGAATTAAGAGCTTTGATGTGTCATTGGTTAGAAAGGGGCATATTTTGGAGATGTTGCGGGGGTTGAGAGAGCAAGATTTGGACAGTGATTGGGCGTGGGGCTTAAAGGAGAGCTCAGAGTCCAGGACTACTCCTAGGACCTTGGCATGTGGGAATGGGCCGATAGTTGTGCCATTAATTTTGACAGATTTATCATCTGGACAATAGTTTTTTATTTACACATACATTTTTGTTAACCGTTAGGCATTTTGATTTCAATTGTTTTAATGCTTTCAAGCTTCTGATGTTTTATTTCATGTTTTATTTCATTTTATATAACATTGCCCATTTGTTGCTTTGTATGCATGCCTTTATGTTGGTAGAGCTGCTGGCCCTTGTAGTTCCACGACCGCGGCTCCACATTCCTTCTCCTCTATATAAAGCCATTCACTATAATACCACCTTAGGCCTTTAATATAAGCAGGAAGCTCTTCTCAAGGACCAAAAAAAAAAATATATCTATATCTATATATCTATCTATATCTATATATATATTAGGGCTGTTACTGATCAAAATGTTTGTGTTCGATTAATCGACTTTTCTTTAATCGATTATTCGACTAATTTCGATTAATTATAACGCACATACAGATCCAACTACTTTTAGCTGATCTCCTTGCAGGCTGATTCCCAGTGCAGCTACCAACCACTGGAAAAATGGATAGCAGGATAAAAAAAACACACAAAGGCAGCGCTCGATGGGAATAGCATTAAAACTTTTATAGTCTTCAAGTAGGTAACAAAATAAATATTGCACTGGAGATTAAATCGATGTAGCTACATAAACTGTAAAAATGGTGAGAGTAATACCAAACGGTAGCAAAAGCAGTCATAAAAACATGTAGCTAAGTATAATACGGTTATAAAAATGTGTACAACGATGCCACTGCTGAATCCAGATGAGGAGGGGCTAACATCAGTCCGTCGGCATGTAGATGTCCTGTGAAGGGAACTGTCACAACTCCCAGTGGATGGTTGTAGAATCCCAGGGTGATAGAGGGAAGTGTAACAGCCCTTGAGTGTGGCAGATAGTAAGGTCCCGCCAGCATGCAGATATGAAGTCACAGCAAAGGAGCCATTCAGATGGACACGGCAAGCCGCGAAGTCACCGATTATCCGATGGAACACCCTAAAGGCCCAGAAGCCGGCGGAGAGGTGAGTACCCATCAAAAGAATTTTGATCGATCAAAAAAAATTAAAGATTAGTCGATGAATTAATAGTTAATTTCCACAGCCCTAATATATACAGTGCCTTGCGAAAGTATTCAACCCCCTTGAACTTTGCAAACCTTTTGCCACATTTCAGTCTTCAAACATAAAGATATAAAACTGTAATTTTTTTGTGAAGAATCAACAACAAGTAGGACACAATCATGAAATGGAACGAAATTTATTGGATATTTCAAACTTTTTTAACAAATAAAAAATTGAAAAATTATTCAGCCCCCTTAAGTTAATACTTTGTAGCGCCACCTTTTGCTGCGATTGCAGCTGTAAGTGGCTTGGGGTATGTCTCTATCAGTTTTTCACATCAAGAGACTGACATTTTTGCCCATTCCTCCTTGCAAAACAGCTCGAGCTCAGTGAGGTTGGATAGAGAGCGTTTGTGAACAGCAGTTTTTTAGTTCTTTCCACAGATTCTCAATTGGATTCAGGTCTGGACTTTGACTTGGCCATTCTAACACCTGAATATGTTTATTTGTGAACCATTCCATTGTAGATTTTGCTTTATGTTTTGGATCATTGTCTTGTTGGAAGACAAATCTCCGTCCCAGTCTCAGGTCTTTTGCAGACTCTATCCGTTTTTTTTCCAGAATGATCCTGTATTCGGCTCCATCCATCTTCCCATCAATTTGAACCATCTTCCCTGTCCCTGCTGAAGAAAATCAGGCCCAAACCATGATGCTGCCACCACCATGTTTGACAGTGGGGATGGTGTGTTCGGGGTGATGAGCTGTGTTGCTTTTACGGCAAACAACGTTTTGCATTATTGCCAAAAAGTTTGATTTTGGTTTCATCTGTACAGAGCACCTTCTTCCACATGTTTGGTGTGTCTCCCAGGTGGCTTGTGGCAAACTTTAAACAACACTTTTTATGGATATCTTTAAGAAATGGCTTTCATCTTGCCACTCTTCCATAAATGCAGTATTTGTGCAGTATACGACTGATTGTTGCCCTATGGACAGAGTCTCCCACCTCAGCTGTAGATCTCTGCAGTTCATCCAGAGTGATCATGGGCCTCTTGGCTGCATCTCTGATCAGTCTTTTCCTTGTATGAGCTGAAAGTTTAGAGGGACAGCCAGGTCTTTATGGATTTGCAGTGGTCTGATACTCCTTCCATTTCAATATTATCGCCTGCACAGAGCTCCTTGGGATGTTTAAAGCTTGGGAAATCTTTTTGTATCCAAATCCAGCTTTAAACTTCTCCACAACAGTATCTCGGACCTGCCCAGTGTGTTCCTTGTTCTTCATGATGCTCTCTGCACTTTAAACGGACCTCTGAGACTATCACAGTGCAGGTGCATTTATACAGAGACTTGATTACACACAGGTGGATTCTATTTATCATCATTAGTCATTTAGGTCAACATTGGATCATTCAGAGATCCTCACTGAACTTCTGGAGAGAGTCTGCTGCACAGTAAAGGGGCTAAATAATTTTGCACGCCCAATTTTCCAGTTTTTTATTTGTTAAAAAAGTTTGAAATATCCAATACATTTTGTTCCACTTCATGATTGTGTCGCACTTGTTGTTGATTCTTCACAAAAAATTACAGTTTTATATCTTTATGTTTGAAGCCTGAAATGTGGCAAAAGGTCGCAAAGTTCAAGGGTCCGAATACTTTCGCAAGGCACTGTATACATATATATATATATTAGGGCTGATCAAAATGTTTGTGTTCGATCAATCGTTATTTTTTTTATTCGATTAATCGACTAATTTTGATTAATTATAACGCACATACAGATCCAACTACTTTTAGCTGATCTCCTTGCAGGCTGATTCCCAGCGCAGCTACCAACCACTGGAAAAATGGATAGCAGGATACAAAAAACACACAAAGGCAGCACTCGATGGGAATAGCATTAAAACTTTTATAGTCTTCAAATAGGTAACCAAATAAATATTGCACTGGAGATAAAATCGATGTAGCTACATAAACTGTAAAAATACCAAACGGTACCAAAAGCAGTCATAAAAACATGTAGCTAAGTATGATACTGGTATAAAAATGTGTACAACGATACCACTGCTGAATCCAGATGAGGAGAGGTTAACATCAGTTCGTCGGCATGTAGATGTCCCGTGAAGGGAACTATCACAACTCCCAGTGGATGGTTGTAGAATCCCAGGTTGATAGAGGGAAGTGTAACAGCCCTTGCGTGTGGCAGATAGTAAGGTCCCGCGGGCATGCAGATATTAAGGCACAGCAAAGGAGCCCTTCAGATGGACACGGCAAGTCCCGCCGGTGTCCCAGATGTCACCTGATCTCCGACGGAACTCCTTAAAGGCCCAGAAGCCGGCGGAGAGGTGAGTACCAATTAAAATAATTTTAATCGATCAAAAAGATTTTGATCGATCAAAAAAATTAAAGATTAATCGATTAATTAAAAGTTAATTTGCACAGCCCTGATATATAAAAATATAAAATACAAAAGGAAAATAGAAGAGGGAACTATTCCATATGCCTCCTGATGTGCAAGGGGGCTTTACACCCATCAAGAGGCCAGAAGGCTATACCTTCAAGAAAAAGAAAAAAAGGGTGAAAAAAATTGGCCCCAAAAAATGTGGCCAGAGAGCTATTAACAGACTCCATGCACTTGCATCCAGCAAAAAATAACCAAAAATAGGAAATAAAGAAAACTAACACAAGAAAGAAAGGAACAAGAGAGATAGTAAGAGTAGGAAAACTAAGAAAAAAATAATCATGAAGAAGAAAGTAAGCCCAGCACCAGGGAATGCAAGGCCAGCACCGGTGGGCTCGTCAAAATTTCCTATAGGTCTAAAAAGCGGAAAGCGAGCTTGTTGCTGAAAACTGGTCCAACCAGGGTTGCCAAATCTTAAATGTGTCCCTAGTGTCTGCGAGTATCACCGTACACTCGTTCGTCAACATACCATGCACCCATCGCTTCACCTCCTCAAAAGAACGGAGAGGTGTTTTCCACGCCTTTGCAGTGATTTGTTTAGTAGCCATAAAAATGTGTGTTGGCAAGACACGTTCTCATTTCGTTAACTCCAAGATAGTCTTATGAATTAGAGCTTCCTTATGTATATTATAATGAAAGAGCGTATTGACCAAAGCGTACATCCAAATCCACAGCCTTTTAGCTTTGGGGCATGCCCAGTGCCCACCATATGTGCTTTATATCGCCCAGATGAGAACAGCCCCTGGGTAGGTAGGAAGGTATTTTGCAATTCTCAGTGGGATGTAATACCATTTAGACATAACTTTGAACAAATTCTCTAGGGCTATGACGTTACAGGAAGAACAAAAAAGGGCCTCCAGATCTTGGGCCAGTCCTCAGAAGATTGAAGGGCCCCGAAATCTGCCTCCTGCTGTAGGAGGGGGCTGAAGTGTTAAATAGTTAGAAGAATAAAGTAACAAAACTAAGACTTGAGTAGTCGTATGAGTACAGCATCTGATTTTGAATGCAGTCGAAGGTCAGGAACTATCATAATTTTTAACCAGGGAGTCTAGGAAATTGAGAATTTGGATATTTTGGTATCTCTCACAGTCAGGGACCTCATATGTCTCCTGAAGCTGCTGACAGGGCTTTATCATCACTAGAGAGTGTATTAGGGGTAGCATGTGGGTTGAAGAGATCCAAGGTCTCTAAGGCCTCGTACACACGACCGAGAATCTAGTTGTAAAAGAAACGTTGTTTTCCTCAACGAGGTTCTTGTCAGGCTTGACAAGAATCTTGTCAAGCTTTCCTTGCATACACACCGTCAAGACAAAATCTCGTCGTTCTCAAACGCGGTGACGTACAACAACACGTACGACAGCACTATAAAGGGGAAGTTCGATTCCACTGGTGCCACCCTTGGGGCTGCTTTTGCTAATCTCATGTTAGTGCGTGTAAAAGTTTGGTGAGAGACGATTCGTGCTTTTCAGTCTGTTACAGGCTGACGAATGTGCAATCTCCATTACGGACGCTACTTTTACCGAAGGTGCGCTCCTGTCTCATACTTTATTCTGAGCATGCGCGGGTTTCTAAGCTAACACACGAAAAAAGAGAGCATGTTCTCTTTTTTTCTTGTCGAGATCCACGTCAGTTTTCTCGACGAAAAACATACACATGACCGTTTTTCTCTTGAAAAATGCTCTGCCAGCATTTTTCTTGATGGATTTTGCAGAGGAAAACGGTCGTGTGTACGAGGCCTTAGTCTTGTCAAACTGTTTCACTTTTCTCTAAGCTTATATATTAGGTTATAATGGGGCAAATTAGTGTTAAGGAAAGCCATTCGGCATAGGAAGAAGCTATAGTCTGTTTCCACTGATTGGCATTCCATAAAGACAGTATACACAAACCAAAAATTACAAATGCAGCCACAGGACCACATTGTATGGAAGTAATCTGCTATAGTTTACAGCTTTGGAGCATAGGGCAGTAGGCTTAAGGTTGAGCTTATAAAAGCTAGCTGGTATATAGTAAACTTTATGGAACAGTCTGAGTTGCATAACTCTATCTCTCAAAACAAAATCACATACAGCTCTTCAAATTCAGAGTATTTACACTGATCTTTGGGTGGGAATATGGTTTCTCATCTCCGAAGGCTGATTTAGTAGCCTGACCTGTCAAACATGAGGCTTTCATACATTTATGACAGTTGTACCAACATCAAGAACTAATCCCCAAGACTGCATCTCAAAATAACGATCCAGCAGATTATTACCTGGTTGTACCCTGCGTGTCGCTCCTCCAGACTCTCTCTCTGCTGACTCAGCAGTGACAGCTCTTGTGTCAGTTCCTCCAGGGTGCTCAGGAATCTTTGTGTCTGAGAAAAAAAAAACAGCTCACATCACCCACCCAAAAATTCACTATTCAATGAAGAGAATATACATTGTTGTGTGGCAGCACAGAGTAGACAGACAGATAGGCCCAAAACATAAATTACATAGATTGGGTGCTGCTCGGTCAACCAAAAACCATTTGCAGAGCACTGTAATCCATTTTAACAAATCAGCTTTATTGTTCTGCCAGCGGTCAGCATAAATGGCTGCTACAGAGCAGGCTATGGATATTGCTGTGTATATAAGTACCTTTTCATCCAAATGTGGTCGAGATCCTCCGTTTTCTGATTTGCTACTTTGTCTTTCTAAAAAGGCATCAAAGTCTGCAGGAAAAAAATAAGTCAAAACTGGATACAAGATCTGGACTGGAAGGTACAACCCCAATAACAAAAAAGTTGGGCTTCTGTGTAAAATCCACATAAACACAAAATGCAATGATTTGCAAATCGCTATAAACCCATATTCTATTCACAATAGAAACAGAAAACATATCAAACGTTTAAAATGAGAAAATGCAAAATTTTTAGGGAAAATAAGGTAGTTTTAAAATTGATGGCAGCAAAACTTCTCAAAAAAAGTAACTGGTACTAATAAACAAGAGCTGGAAGAACATTTTGAAACTAATTAAGTTGATTGGCAATAATAGGTCAGTAATATGTTTGGGTGTGAAAAAGCTTTTTGAGAGTCGGAGTGTCTCAAAAGTAAAGATGGGCAGAGGTTCACCAATCTGTGAAAAGCTGCATCTAAAAATTGTTGAACAATTGCAGAATAATAGATCTCAACTTAAAATTGCAAAGACTATAAAAATATCATTATCTAGTTTACCACATTGTTAAAAAATTCTGAGACTCTGACAAAAAATCTCTGTGCACAAGGGACAGGGATGATATGTAATATTGGATGCCTGTGAGCTTCAGGCCCTCTGATGCATTAAAAATAGACCTGATTATGTGTAAAGTGATTTCAAAGGCAGCAGTTTTCTGACCTTAATGCATTCAATGCATTAGGGTAAAAAAAACCTTCTCTGTGCAGCTCCCTCCCCCCCCCCCCTCATACTTACCTGGGCCCAATCTTGAGCCAGTGCTGTGTGGCTGTCTCCCTCCTCACATGGCAAATTGATAGCAGCCATTGGCTCCTGCTGCTGTCAATCAAATCCTTTGATGAGGAAGTAGGGGGTGGAGCCAGGAGCACTGTTGGGGGGCCCTAGAAGAGGAGGATTGGGGATGCTCAGTGCAAAGGTTTTAAATAAAGAATCAAAGGCTGATTTCAGAATGTTTAGGATTTTTCCTAAGGATTATTTCCTGGGGTAAAATTTTCTTTCCTTGCATCAAGCAAAATAAGTTTTCCACATGCAATTGTATACCTTGTAGGAGGTCGACTTTGTACGTTTTAACATCATAGAAAGTACCAAATCAGAGAGATGACTGTTTATCAAGACCTGGGTTTCAAAAGCCATGCTCTAAAGCCAGTAATCGTCGTGCAGGGCAGTAAATTGGTCCTTGGGTGTCTGCCAAATATTTGATCAGGTTGGAGAATGCACATACAATTCGGCCAATGCTGATCTTTGGGGATCACTGGAATTCTCTCCATCTTGTGGAGAAGATGAAGATGGAGCTTCAGGTAAAAAAGGTGTAGATCAGGATGTCCTGACCTCATGGAGTCACCAGAGTATCCATTGATACTGCTAAAAGATCTCTGCATCTGGAGATAAACCAGATCAGCTTGTTGTTGAACCTGAATGCAAGAAAGTCCCCGACCAGCATCCACCACTTGTGACAAAGGTCCCAAAAGACTTCCAGATACAGGGACCACTCTTTCTGATCCAGTCTGCTGAGGGAGACTGCCTGCATTCAGTCTACATCTGGAATGTAGGCTAGAACTGTTTCTACCTTTCTTACTGCAGAAAGACTTCTGATTCCTCCCTGATGGCAGATTTATGTCATTGCTGAGGCATTGTCCAACTGGATCCTGATCAATTGATCCTCCAGTAACGGTGACCAGCATCAGAGAGACAACCAAATTCCCTTGAGCGCCAGAATGTTCAATAAAATGATTTGTCGACCTGGTTCACTGCACTGACACAGTGTCCTGGACTCCTCCCCAGCCTTTGTAGGTCCAGATGTATGTATACGAGACAGAAAGGAATTCAAATATGATACATTTGCTACATGAGTAACATGAGTTCTGTGTCTTGGCACCCCCATAGCTTATGTGAATCAGACATACTGTACATATTTCACAGAAATGGCCACATCCTAGTCCCCATAACAGTTCCTGGGTCCCTGGGACAGACCAAAGCCTGTATCTGATCATCTGCCACGGGGAAGCCAAGGGATCCAACAGTAAACGAGTGATGGTGGAATGTATAAATTTAATCTCACACTGTATAGTTAGTAAGTTGGTCTCACCATCCATGACGGTATTCCGGACATGGAGAAGCTGCTGGTACATGTGTCTGCTGGTCTGCAGATATGATGACACAAATGTCTGCAAAATTGTAAGAGGCTTATTAGACAAATAAATAAATCTACGGGTTAAGGGAGGGAGGATCTAAAATATTTAACAGACATAGTAATAATAATGTGTCAGAGCCATCACTAAGACCACAAAGACAAAGATCGCACTAACCGATGAGACCGCTGTCCGGTCTGCAGGAACCTTCCCTGGTGCTGATAAGATGTTCTGTTTCAACCGGGTCATTGGAGACTGGAAAGCTGAAATACAGGACAATGTGTCCATTTCCAGTGTGTAGGATCAGTATGAGAGTGAAGAAAATACATGATGCGATATTACCAACATGAAGACCTCTACAACCTTACCTTGTTGCAAGGCCTGGTAGGATGCAGTGTATTCCTTCATCTCCTGTATGTGATCCCAGCAAAAATTGAGCTGACTCTGAAGATCAGACAAGGACTGTCTGTGTGTCTGTCTCTCCGTCTCAAGCTGTCTGTCCAGAGCCTGGATCACCAAATCCAATCTGCACACATAGAGCAACTCTATAATGCCTATAAATAAGTACTAAGTACTATCTATGCTAAACATGCCCCCCCCCCATTATCAGGACCCTCCATTATACATACTAAACATGATCCCTCCATTACCTACGTTGAACTTGCCCTCATAATACCAATACTGAACATGCCCCCGATTAACTGCACCAAATATGACCCCCCCCCCTCAATTAGCTATACTAAACATGAACCCCATTACCAATACTGAATGTGACCCCTAATTACTTAAACATGACCCCCATTGCCAAACTCAACATGACCCCCAATTACAATATTCAACATGATCCTGGATTACCAATACTTAACATGATCCACCAATAACTATACCAACATAATGTATACTTATATACATTATGCTTACTTAACATGACCCATTACCAATACGCAACATGACCCACCATTACAAATACTTTACATGACACACCTCCCTTCCCCCATAGCCTATACTGAAAATGACCCCACCATTGGCAAAACTGAACATGAACCCTCATTACCTATATTAAAAATGACTTCCCATTTCCAATACCTAACATGACCCTCATCCCCATTAGCTATACTGAACATGACTGGCCTTACCCATACTAAACTGAACACCATTACCAATATTAAACATAACTCACCCATTACCAATACTGAATATGACCCCCATTACCAATACCGAACATGGCTCCCCATTACCCATAATGAATATGACCCCCATTATCAATACTGAACACGACCATCTATTACCTATATTAAACCAGACCCCCTCCATTACCAATAATACACATGCCCACTACCAATACTGAACATGATCCCCCATTACTTAGACGGAACATGACCCCCTATTACATATACTGAACCCCTATTACATATACTGAACCCCTATTACATAACTGAACATTACCAATACTGAACATGACCCCCACTTCCATAACCAATACTGAACACAACCCCACATTACCAATGCTGGACACTAGGCACATAGAAAACTGAAGGCCAGCACCCCCAGAGGCTATAAACCCTCCCACATCAATGCTGCTTAGTTATAGCAATCAGTTCAAAGAGAGAAAAGTAAAGGAAGGGGAGGGAACAATATCTCGCAATGCACTACAAGGAAAGTTTTTTTTTTACAGCACAAAAATCTTATTTACTCTAGCCTCCACTGAGAAACATAGTTTGGCACCAAACAACCTGGGGACATCTAAAAGGATTGCAAATGGAGGGTTGGGTTGCACCAACATAAACACAGGTGAACCAGCACAACAAGAAAAATACAAAACAAAAGACACGCAAGGGCATTAAACTGTTGCTTGCACAACCTTGTTACCAAAATAGCATCAGCAGACACACCATCCGTGGAAAACCTAAAGAATATATGAACAAAGGAGCAGGTTGCAGCTTTACAGATTTACAGAACATAGAGGCTTGATGAGGAACAGACCAGGAAGTACTCACTTCCCTAGTGGATTGGACTTTGAAGGAAAAAGGAGAAACAATTTATATATCAGCAACAGTGAACCTGGTAGCCAGAAATCCTCTTTTAGGACCTTCAAGAATGACAAAAAGGGAATCCAACTGTCTAAATGAGGAAGTCACAGAAAGGAAAACTCTGATGCCGCGTACACACGATAATTTTTTGTGATGAAAAAAAACAAAGTTTTCTGTGAAGTAAAAAACGACGTTTTTGAAACGTCACTTTTCAAAGACGATGTTGCATACACACCATCGTTTTTTTTACAAAAAGCGAGGTTACGTTCACCACTCTTTTCCATTGAAGCTCGCTTCATAACTAGCTTCTGGGCATGCGCGGGTTGAAATACGTCATTTTAAACAACGTTTTTGCTACACACGGTGACTTTTTGTGAAACAAAAAACGACGTTTTGAAAAACAACACAAAAAAATTCAAGCATGTTGGAATTTTTTTTGGGTCGTTTTTTTTAAGACAAAAAACGACGTTTTGCCCACACACGATTTAAATGACGTTTTAAAAAACAAAGTTTTTTTCATCGCAAAAAACGACAGTGTGTACGCGGCATTAGGCCTCGTGTACACGACCGAGAAATTTGTCGTAGATTAAACATCGTTTTCCTCGACGAGTTCCTTGTTAGGCTTGTCGAGAATCTTGACAAGCTTTCTTAGCGTACACACTATCAAGACAAAATCTCATCATTCTCAAACGCGGGGACGTTCAATGCGTACGACGGCAGAGGAAGTTCGATTTCACTCGCACAACCCTTGGGGCTGCTTTTGCTAATCTCATGTTACTGCGTGTTAAGTAAAAGTTTGGTAAGCGACAATTTGCACTTTTCAGTCTGTTACAGCGTGACAAATGTGCCATATCCATTACAAACGCTACTTTTACCGAAGGTGCATCTCATACTTTTTTCTGAGCATGCGCGGGTTTCTAAGCATACACACAAACGTGTTTCTTGTCGAAAACCAGCCCGACAAGGAAATTGAGACTCCCGATGAGGAAAAAGAGAACTTGTTCTCTTATTTTCTCGTCGAGTTCTTTAACTGTTTTCTCGATGAAAAACATACACACGACCGTTTTCCTCGGCAAAAAAGCTCTGCCACCAAGTGTCTTGATGGATTCTGTCAAGGAAAACGGTCGTGTGTACGAGGCCTGAGAATCAGCACCACATTGAGGCAATGGAGAGAAATCTCATTGGGATGCACCAGTGTTGGCCACAGAGAGGATAACACAATGGGGGTTATTTACAAAAGGCAAATCCACTTTGCATTGTATGTGCAAACTACAAGTGCAAAATGCACTTGAAATTGCACTGAAAGTGCACTTGGAAGTGCAGTCACTGTAAATCTGAGGGGTAGATCTGAAATGAGGAGAAGATCTGTTGATTTTATTATCCAATCATGTGCAAGCTAAAATGTTTTTTTTTTTTTTTTTCCTTGCATTCCCCCTTTGAATCTACAAAGACTTTGCACTTGTAGTTTGCACTTATAGTGCAAAGTGAATGAATGAATGAAAAACTTATATAGCGCAGCACATGCGAACTAAATTGCCTCTGGGCGCTTGTTATTCCTGTCTCCTCTGGTATCAAAAGAGATGAGTCTTAATCTTTCTCCTGAATGCTAAGTGGTTCTCCTCCAACCGAATGTTGGTTGGTAAAGCGTTCCATAGTCTGGGACCTTGGACCGCGAATCTTCTATCTCCTTTGGACTTGTATCTGGCTTTCGGTATCTGTAGCAGATTTTGGTTGGTGGATCGCAGAACGCGATTGGGATTGTGAACTTTTAGTTTTTCGCATAGATAACGGGGGGCATTCCCATGGATACTATGCGTTAGACAGAGTGCTTTAAAAGTGATTCTGTATTTTAATGGTAACCAGTGAAGGGCTCTCAGTGAAGGTGAGATTGATTCCCAGGGTTTTTTCCCAGTCACAAGTCTGGCGGCCGTATTCTGAACGACTTGTAGACGAGCGATTTGGTACTTGGGGAGTCCGAGGTAAAGGGCATTTGCATAGTCCAATCTGGAGTTGACAATTGCTCCCACCACGACCGCTATGTTTTCTTTGGGAATAAAAGGCATAAGTCTGCGTAGTAGGCGTAGCAGATGATGAGATCCGCTGACTACTGACCCTATTTGTGCGTCCATTGTCATGTAGGCGTAGAAGATGACCCCAAGACTTTTGACTTTGGCGCTAGGGGTGATGATTTGGCCCAGAATGGGCGGGGGTGTCCAGGTTGTTGCAGGTTGATTCCTACGCTTGGCGTGAAACAGGAGAAGTTCTGTTTTCGCTCCATTGAGTTTGAGATAACTCTTTGTCATCCAGTCCTCTATCAAAGAGAGGCATGTCTCTAGATTGAGGTGGTGATCCTTTTTATTGCAAATGCGGAAATACAGTTGCGTGTCGTCTGCATATGAGTGATAAAGCAGTTTTTGACTGCTGATGATTTCAAAAAGAGGACGAAGATAGATGTTGAATAACACCGGTGAGAGAGGTGATCCTTGAGGGACTCCACACGATAATGTGCGTTTTTCAGAAGTGAAAGATCCTAACTTCACTATTTGCGATCGGTTTTCCAAAAAAGAGGAGAACCAAGATAAATCGCCTTCTGCGACTTTGGCTACTTCAGCTAGCCGAGTCAATAAAAGCTTGTGGTCTACTGTATCGAAGGCTGCGCTTAGGTCCAACAGAACCAGAAGACAAGATTCTCATTCATCTGCGGCCTCGAGAGCGTCGTCCCATATCTTGAGTAACGCTGTTTCCGTCCCTGTGTCCGGGCCGGAATCCCGATTGGAATGGATCAAGTAGGTTGTGGGTATCTAGATGCTGTTGCAGCTGTTGTACCACTACTTTTTCCATTACTTTTGAGAGTACATTTAGGCCTGTTATATAGGACGGCGGTGGAGTGGGTCCTTGGGGTCCAGGGAGGGTTTCTTCGGAATGGGTCGAATTATGCCCTCCTTCAACTGGGAGGGCACTGTGCCCTCTCTGAAAGATTGGTTGATAAGCTGCGTGATAGGCGTTGCCCTTAGTAAATAACCCCCAATATCTTCATTAAGGAGAAATTCGGTGACCACATTGGGCAAGAAATTAAGGTCTTCGGTTCAAAACAACCTGCCTTTCAAATGGGGCTCCCAATAAGTATTAGAGGATGTGGAAAAAGAATGAACAGTCAGACACCCTGGCCTTTGATGGTTCTAAGGGCCAAGTGTTGTTTTATTCCCAATGAGACAAATAAAGAACAAGCCTACTGAAAAGGCACAAAGGGAAGCCCAGAACAAAAAATCTGTCCCTTATCACTGCCCAGCCAGCTACGGTCACATAAGTGACAGTTAAACACATAAAAACCTATATTTGAAGGGAAAAATTACGCACCCAGCAAGAGCTTTGCTTACCCACCCAGCATACTTAATAAACTGAGAAACCTGTGCCTGTTGGTCCACTGAAAGGACTTCCAGAAAATCAAATATCTGGCCTGAATTTATAAGGGAAGGTTGATAGTAGTAAAAATCTTTTAATGCAAACAAAAATATAGCAGAAGGTGAGGAAGATCAATTTTTAAGCCTGTAAGCAAAACTGAACAGTATTGGTGTGGGAGGGGTTATAGCTTCTACGGGTTATAGCGGGATGACCTCCCATTTTTTTATATATCTACTGCCGGATTCACATAGATCGGCGCATCTTTATGCCGCCGTAGCGTATCTTCTTTACGCTACGCCTGCGCAACGCAGAGAGGGAAGCATGGAATTCACAAAGAAAATGCTCCCAACGTTGCGCCGCCGTAGCGTATAATCGTCGGTATAAGGCAGAGTAAGTGGAAGTGGGCTGGAAGTGGGCGTGATACATTTTAATGAAGCGTGACCCCATGCAAACGATGGGCTGAGCTTCAGACAAGTACTTAAAATGAACTGCACATGCGTCGTACCTTGGACGTATCCCAGTGCGCATGCTCACAATCACGTCAAAACAACTGGACGTAACCTACGCCTAGCCCTATTCACGTACTACGTAAAAAACGTAAAATTCAACGGCATTCGTTCCCTGGTCGATACCTTTGCATGAGTTGCGCCTCCAATATGGGGAATAACTGTATGCCGGACGTAAACCTTATGCAAATCGTTTAAAATCAATGGGAGTGCCAAATGCGTCCAGCGTAACTATGCGCCGGCGTAGGCAAGTTACGTCGGTCGGATTTTTAGGCGTATCTTAGTTATGTGGGCATGGCGCACAGATACGACGGCGCATATTTATACTTTCCGCACCTGCTGTCTGTTTAGATCAGAGGGCTAGTCGACTGCCATAATTATGCTTTCTGTTGTGATCTTTGATAATGAATTTAATAAAATTCACAAATCTTAAATGCAAGGATCCTAATTTTAGTCACGTGACTAAACAAATAGAATTTATATCCTAGCTTTGTGAATTGAGCAAAAGGACTTGTCAGGGCATTAGAACTGCCCGTTCGCGGCCGTTTACCGCGGGCGCGCGCATGCGCGGCTCGGGCGCGCGCATGCATGTATTAGGCGCGCGCGTGCGCGGTATAGGCGCGCGTTGCGGGCGCGTTGCGGGCGCGCACGGACACACTCCCCATCCGACCAATCAGTGGCTTAGGCGGGCTATTTAAGCCAGCCTCTTCCTCCTGTCTGGTTGCTGGCTTGTCACAGCTTCTAAGTGAATCTGATACCTACTACCTCTTGATCCTGATCCTTTGACCTTTTGGCTATTGTTACCGGACTGCTGCTTCCTCCTGCTCCTTGACCTTTGGCTTGAACTATCGGACTTCCTGATTTCTCCAACCCTCCTGACCACGGCCTGTTTCCTGGATTAATCTTCTGCTTGCTCCCAGCTCCAGCTATCTGGACTTCCGGACTATCTCTGTGTGCTTCCTCAGCTGACCTCAGTGACCTGCTTCCGGATCAGTCTCTGCTCCACGGATCCAGTCTACGTCCACCTGTCGGTACCGGTGCCTCCCGGTGCGTCCGTCCCCCTGTACCCACTCCAGGGGGCGGATCGCGCTAGGTCGCAAAGGGAGCCGCCCTCAGCATCTTGGCCTTGGTGAGTTTATCTTTAACTACCGTGATAGTACAAGCCAGCCAGATGTCCGAGGCCGACAGGGCGCGCTCCCCCTTCGAGACCCTGTGCCTACAAGTCTCAGCACTAACCGACGCAGTACAGAAGTTGCAGGACGGATACGTACAAATGGATGGTCGCCTCCAACAAATGGCTGTCACGCCTGGATCCACGGCCCCTCCCGCGGCTCCAGCTATGGGAGCATCCACCTCCCAGTCTTCTCCAGGACCAGCAGTGGTTGTTTCTCACCCAGAACCTCGCGTCCCAACACCTGAGCGATTCTCTGGCGACCGCAAGAAATTCCGGGCATTCAAAAATGCATGCTCACTGTACCTGGCCCTGCAACCTAGAACTTTCTGTTCGGAAGCCGTGAAAGTAGGCTTTGTGATTTCTTTACTCACGGACGAGCCACAGGCTTGGGCACACAGCCTACTGGAACAAAAGAGCCCAATACTGGACACTTTAGACACCTTTTTTAAAAACATGTCTGAACTATATGATGACCCCCTCCGTTCAGCTACGGCCGAAGCTACTCTCCACCAGCTGAACCAAGGGAGGAGACCAGTGGAGGACTTTATTGCAGAATTCCGAAAATGGTCTGCTGACACAGGGTGGAATGAGGCCGCCCTAAAATATCAATTCCGCCAAGGTCTCTCGGAGTCCCTCAAGGACGAATTGGCTAGAATTGATCCACCTGCTACTTTGGAAGCTTTGATTCAATCAGCGACCCAACTTGACAGACGCCTACGTGAGCGACGTTCAGAACGCTGTCAAACCACTCGTCCCAGCTGGACCCCACCAAGGTTCCCTCCAGCTCCTCCGCCTCTCCCGGTTCCGCCCGCTTTCCCGCTTCAGGATCCTGAGCCCATGCAACACGGGATGATCCGGGCTCCCCTCACGCCTGAAGAGAGGCAGCGTAGGCGCCAGTCAAATCTGTGCCTGTATTGCGGTGGAGCAGGCCACTTCCTCCGCACTTGTCCCATTAGACCCAGTAAGTCTAGGCCATCATCCACCTTCAATTACCACATTACCAACTTACCTCAGACTTATGTTATCCTCTTTCTCTCCCTACAGCTCCCGGAGGGGGCGACCCGGCTACCGGCCATCGTTGACTCTGGGGCCTGCAGCTGCTTCATGGACTCCGCCCTGGCCCAGAAGCTGCAGATCCCTTGTCGTCCTAAGGACCTCCCCTTATCGATCCATCTGGCAGACGGCTCACTTCCCCGCTCAGGACTTGTGACCCACGAAACTCTACCTATTCCTGCCGTCTCGGATACCGGACACCAAGAGTACCTATGCCTAGACCTTATCCCGTCTCCTTTAGCCCCCATCATCTTGGGTCTTCCATGGCTACAAGTGCACCAACCCAGTATAGACTGGGGCGAAAAGGAGATCAAATTCCCCTCAGTCTATTGTGCCCAACACTGCCTCACACCTACTAAACCCGCTTGTGCTACCTTGATGACAGCGTCAGAAGACCTTCAACACGTTCCCGCGGTCTACTCAGAATATAGAGACGTGTTTGACAAACAACAGGCAGACCGCCTTCCTCCGCACCGGTCATACGACTGCCCTATTGACCTGTTGCCTGGTTCTAAGATCCCTTTCGGAAGAATTTTTCCTTTATCAGAGACTGAATTAGTAGCCCTTAAAGCTTACATCGACGAAAACTTAGAAAAGAAATTCATTCGTCCTTCCTCTTCCCCAGCTGGGGCAGGAATCTTCTTCGTCGAGAAAAAAGATGGCTCCCTCAGGCCTTGCATCGATTATCGGGAGTTGAATAAAATAACCATCAAGAACCGGTATCCCTTACCCCTGATCCCGGAACTATTCCAGCGATTCCGTTCAGCCCGGGTTTTCTCCAAACTCGACCTCCGGGGTGCATACAACCTCATCCGAATCCGGCCCGGAGACGAGTGGAAGACAGCTTTCAGGTCAAGGTTTGGCCACTTTGAATATCTGGTGATGCCTTTCGGGCTCTGTAATGCCCCTGCCACTTTCCAGCACCTGGTAAATGACATCTTCCGCCAATTCCTGGATGACTTCCTGGTCGTCTATCTAGATGACATCCTCATCTTCTCAGTATCCCTTGAAGTGCACCGGGTCCACGTTAAACAAGTCCTGGCCATCCTCAGGCAACATAAATTATACCTTAAAGCTGAGAAGTGCGAATTTGAAAAGACCACCATTCAGTTCTTGGGCTTTACCATCTCGACCAATGGGATATCCATGGATCCGCAGAAAGTTAAAGCAGTCCAGGACTGGCCAGCTCCGACCGACAAAAAGGGGGTACAGCGGTTTATTGGCTTCGCCAACTTTTACCGAAGATTCATTGCCGGCTTTTCATCCACTGTGTCCCCTATTACCAAACTGACCCAGCAGGGATGTCGTTTCCACTGGTCCCAGGAAGCACAGGAGGCATTCACAAAGCTCAAGACCTTGTTTTCTTCCGCGCCTGTTCTAAAACACCCAGACCCAACCTTGCCCTTTATCTTGGAGGTGGACGCCTCGGAAATAGCCATCGGAGCAATCCTATCGCAGAGACAGGGACCTAAATCTCTGCTACATCCTGTAGCTTATGCTTCACGGAAACTAAGCTCCCCGGAAAGAAACTATGACGTCGGTGACAGGGAATTACTGGCCATTAAGTTTGCCTTGGAGGAATGGAGGTATCTCCTGGAAGGTGCCCTTCACCCCATTCTGATTTTTACGGACCATAAAAACCTAGAGTACTTGCGATCCGCTAAACGTCTGAGACCAAGACAAGCTCGCTGGGCCTTATTCTTCACTCGTTTTCAGTTCCACATCACCTTCAGACCGGGGTCTAAGAATGGGAAAGCAGACGCCCTTTCCAGAATGTTCACCGAAACACCCGATCCGCTGGAGCCCAGTACCATCCTAACCCCTAAGAACTTTTTATTAATTTCTCCAATTGACCTACTGACCTCTCTTAAAAGGGCCTCGGACCAATGCACCGACGAACTGGCACTCTCTCTGGAGAAACAAGACGGTCTACTGTGGTCACGGGGCAAAGTCTTTGTACCTACAGAAACAAGGCAATTGGTGTTAAGCACATTCCACGATCACAAGCTGGCAGGCCACTTCGGAACACGGAAGACCGCGGAGTTGATCGGACGCTCTTTCTGGTGGCCAAAATGGAAATTAGACTGTAAGACCTACGTGTCTTCTTGTGCCCGCTGCCAACGTTGTAAGGGTCCGAACATCAAGTCCTGGGGCCTTCTCAAACCCCTTCCTGTTCCGGAACGCCCCTGGACAGATGTGTCAATGGATTTCATTGTAGATCTGCCTCCCTCCGAAGGCTTTACTACGATTCTAGTGGTAATTGACCGACTGTCTAAATTAGCACACTTCCTGCCTATGATTGGTACACCCTCCGCGTCTGAGACAGCCAAAATTTTTTTTAAGGAAATCATAAGACTCCATGGGGCACCCAAGAGCATCGTGTCAGATAGGGGTGTGCAATTTACTTCTAAATTCTGGAGGGAGCTCTGCAAGTCGCTTGAAATTAAGATCTGCCTCTCGTCTGCCTACCACCCGCAGTCCAATGGCCAGACAGAGAGGACCAACCAAACGTTGGAGCAATACCTCCGTTGTTTCTGTTCATCATCTCAAGACGACTGGGCATCTTTGCTACCAGCGGCAGAGTTTGCCTACAACAATTCGGTTCACTCATCTACTAACCAGACCCCGTTTTGGGCCAACCTCGGATACCATCCTACCTTCCTTCCGGACTCCATTCCTGAAATTTCGGTCCCAGCTGTCCAGGAACGTATAGTTGCCATGCAACAAAACTTCCAGAAACTCCAGGAGACCATGCACCAAGCCCAAAGGAGCTACAAGAAGTTTTTCGACAGGGGGAGGAAGGACTGCCCGAATTTCGAAACTGGCGAAAAGGTCTGGTTATCGGCCACAAACCTCAAACTACCAATCCCTTCCCGGAAACTTGGCCCTAGGTTCATCGGCCCATTTAAAATCAAGCGGAAGATCAACCCTGTGGCTTTCGAACTAGAATTACCGGACTCTTATAGGATCCATCCTGTCTTTCACGCATCCCTGCTCAAACCTTTCATACCAGACACCTTCCCTGGAAGAGAAGAACTCCCACCGCCTCCGGTGGTGATCGAAGGTGAAAAGGAGTTCGAGGTGGAATCCATTCTGAGCTGTCGAAAGAGGGGGAGGCAACTTCAGTACTTAATCAAGTGGAAGGGTTACCCTCCTGAGGACAATTCCTGGGAGCCCTCCAGAAATTTACATGCCCCTCGGCTGATCCGAACGTTCCATCGGGACCATCCGGAGTTGATGAACAGTTTGGGCGTCCGGAGCCCGCCCCTTGGGGGGGGGCACTGTCAGGGCATTAGAACTGCCCGTTCGCGGCCGTTTACCGCGGGCGCGCGCATGCGCGGCTCGGGCGCGCGCGTGCATGTATTAGGCGCGCGCGTGCGCGGTATAGGCGCGCGTTGCGGGCGCGCGCACGGGCGCGCACGGACACACTCCCCATCCGACCAATCAGTGGCTTAGGCGGGCTATTTAAGCCAGCCTCTTCCTCCTGTCTGGTTGCTGGCTTGTCACAGCTTCTAAGTGAATCTGATACCTACTACCTCTTGATCCTGATCCTTTGACCTTTTGGCTATTGTTACCGGACTGCTGCTTCCTCCTGCTCCTTGACCTTTGGCTTGAACTATCGGACTTCCTGATTTCTCCAACCCTCCTGACCACGGCCTGTTTCCTGGATTAATCTTCTGCTTGCTCCCAGCTCCAGCTATCTGGACTTCCGGACTATCTCTGTGTGCTTCCTCAGCTGACCTCAGTGACCTGCTTCCGGATCAGTCTCTGCTCCACGGATCCAGTCTACGTCCACCTGTCGGTACCGGTGCCTCCCGGTGCGTCCGTCCCCCTGTACCCACTCCAGGGGGCGGATCGCGCTAGGTCGCAAAGGGAGCCGCCCTCAGCATCTTGGACTTGGTGAGTTTATCTTTAACTACCGTGATAGGACTGCAGTTACAGAGGTGATTGATGTTTTTTTCCCCCCTAAATCTCTTTTACTATTAGTTCTGCATATGTAAATATGTGCACAGTTTGGGCACAGGTGAACTTTGGACATACCTCTTGTTCTGCAGTATTTGGGAAAAAGTTTATGGTGGGGCTGCAAATATCATTGTAGCAGATCCATATGACTGGAGAAAGGGTCAATGAAAGATTTATACTTCATGTATTTTCTAGTGAGATTTTAGTGGGGAGGGTTGGCTTCTACTTCTGACATGCCCGGGTATAATTTACAGTACAGTATATACACACACATACAAATACATATTTTTTTTTTTTCATTTTCCCCACTTACACAGGTCTTTATTTGTTGCCTCTCAGCACTAGAAAAAATATCCCTGGTGCTAATAAGGAACAAATTAAGCATATGGCATACAGTTGTGCTCATAAGTTTACATACCCTGGCAGAATATATGATTTCTTGGCCATTTTTCAGAGAATATGAATGATATGACAAACACGTTTCTTTTCCACTTCTTGATTAGAGTTTGAACACTGCAGGTTGCCATTCTCAATTCTTTGGATATGTTTTTATATCACTTTCCTAATTTATATAGTTCAACTAAACAAAAGAGAATAGGTTGTGCTAAAAACACTACAACCTGATTATTGCGTGTATGTGAATACTAATTAATGAATAGTTGAATGAATAAATAAGTTAAATTATAAATATCACATAAAGGTATAAATTAGTGTCATAACGTTTGAAGCAATAAGTATCAATCAAGTAACAAAAAATGTCCAATGTAGAAGTGAATAATCAAAGCAGTATAGGAATTTGAGATCAGTCAGATAAAGTTGGTTGAAAGGAAGAATTCCTCAAGGACACACCAGGGAGAAAGGTAAGTAGTTGCTCTTACCAGATCAGTTGGACTCCTGTTAGATGGAGTCAAACAGGCATGAAAATCCACTCGATCCGATGATAGGTGATCTCAGGGGCTGCAAACTGCTCCACTTTCAGTCGATCCCTGCCAAGCTCACATAAAGCCATCTCTGCAGAGCGGTCCGCTCTAGGACTCAGCATCCATTAGGAACCACAGATGTCAGGAGAAAGCATTAAGAAGAAACTCTACCCTTCTATAGGGGACATTTTTTTGAAGCCCACGCTATTCCCAAGCTCTGTGGAGTTCAGTGGATTACAGAGCTCGAGAATAGCGTGGGCTTCAAAAAAATGTCCCCTATAGAAGTGTAGAGTTTCTTCTCATAGCTTTCTCCTCGCCGTTAGACGAGTGTGTATGTGCTCCGTGTTCTCTGTTAGAGTGATATGTCTCCTCTGAATAATACCTGAGGATGGTCACATGTGTCTATAGACATAATTCCAGCTGTACCTACCTGCCAGGGACAGTCTCTGACACTTGTGGTTCCTAATGGATGCTGAGTCCTAGAGTGGACTGCTCTGCAGAGATGGCTCTCAGCACTGGATGAAAGATGCAAGGGTCTGTCAGGAGTCCAGAAACGCATTGACCTTTTACACACACACACACACTAATTACAAGCAAGCAAATCACAGGTGAGGGTGGTTACCTCTAATAGCCAATCAAACCCCTTTGTGTCAACTTGTGTGCATGTTATCAGGCCAAAATCACCAGGGTATGTAAACTTTTGATCAGGGTCATTTGGATAGCTTCTGTTGTCATTATGATTTAAAAAGAGTAAACACAGTTGACTTCAGTCAAACACTAACAATGAGTGAAAGAAAAGTTTTTGTGTTATTATTATTCTCTGAAAAATGGCCAAGAAATTATAATTTTCATGAAAGTGGAGTTACCTTTTAACCACTTAAGCCCCGGACCAAAATGCTGCTAAATGCCCAAAGGCGTTTTTACAATTCGACACTGCGTCGTTTTAACAGACAATTGCGCTGTCGTGCGACGTGGCTTCCAAACAAAATTTGCATCCTTTTCTTCCCACAAATAGAGCTTTCTTTTGATGGTATTTGATTGCCTCTGCGATTTTAATTTTTTGCGCTATAAACAAAAATAGAGCGTCATTTAAAAAAATCGATATTTTTAACTTTTTGTTATAAGAAAAATCGAATAAACACTAACTGTCACACTGACACTAAATGCAGTGATCAGTAAATATATGATCACTGCAATCAGTGACACTGTGACAGGGGGCTGGGGGGGGTGATCGGAAGGGGTTAAGTGTGCCTATGTGTGTGGTGTCAGTGAAGTGTTGGTGCGACTCACTTGTGATGTCTTCTCTCCTCTCATCGGATTGAAAATACGGATTGTCTGGGAGCGATCAAGAGGGGGCGGACAAAAACGAACAGCCGCCCCCTCATCTCAGATCGCTCCCAGAGGTAAGATGCCCGCAGCATGTTGCGGGGGGGGGGGTCCCCCGATCGGACCCCCGACCCGCAAGAAGGCAGGGACGTACATGTACGCCCATCTGCCTGTACGTGCCATTCTGTGGACGTACATATACATGCGGCGGGCGTTAAGTGGTTAAAGAAGTGAGGCTCTGAACTACTCTGGTTATGAAAGAAATGGGGTGATTTCACTTTACTGGAATTAAGGCAAAAGTAGTGTAACTTTCCTGAAATTTCACCATGTATTGCAAGTCAATAAGGAGGGTGTTTTTTAAGTGGACATTACATTTCTCCTGAGAGCTACAGAAGCTCATTTCAATTTTACATTTTTTTAAATGTTTTAAATATTTTATTATTTCTTATATCATATTATATAACAACTTTCAATGAAAGTATTTGTAGTGCCCATCAATGAGAACCCTGGATGTGAAGTCATCTGCATAAGGTTTCCTCCATATTTATAGAAACATTACCAGCTGATTCTGGAATTAAAGAGAACTTCACCCAAAAGGAGAAGTTCTGCTTGTTTGTATCCTCCCCCCTCCTCTTAAATATTTTTTTTTGGGGGGGGGGGGTGGAGAAGATACCTGGTTTTGACAGGTTCCCACTTCAGACCAAGAAGAAGACTGTGGGACCATTCACAAAGCACAGCTCATGCATTGAAGAATTGGCTCAGTTAAGGACAGTGGTGGACCTGCATGGACAGATAAGTGTCCTTATAGAGTCTACAGTATTTGTAGCTGCAGACTTTTACTTTTTTTGGGGGAGACTGGAGCTCCTCTAAGTTTACATTTATGATTACGGCTGCAGTAATATGAGTCACAATGAAAAACTAACTATGGTCACTGTCCTAAGCTCTAGAGAGCAGGGCCCTTTGATTCCTTCCATACTGAATTGTATTGTAACTGTCCTGTCTACCGCCATTTTGTAAAGCGCTGTGCAAACAGTTGCTCCTATAATTACCTGGAAGAATGAATGACTAGCACTGGAACCCTAGGATTATCCTTTTAGTTTTTGTATCCAATAGTGTGCTACTGGTGCTTTAACAGTGTCTCGATTCTGGACTGGCAGCTTCTATATACCAAACGATCTTTTACACAGTTTTCTTGGTTTGCTTTGCAACTGAATACATCCACATTATAGGTTAAGTCTCCTTTCACACTTATAGACTTGTCTCACGATTTTGTACTGCAAAATCGTATGACAAGTCATTCTCTATGATTTTCAATGAACACCATTCATACTGGCACGACTTTAGGTAGTGCCGACTTCAAAGTAGTCCCTGCACTACTTTGGTCCAACTTCCATGCGAGTTGATGTCCATAGACTTCAATGTTAAACCCTCAAGTAGCATGCAAATCGTACCTGAATAATATAGACACGATTTCAATACAATTTCAGTACAGCTTTGTAAGCACAAGCAGCTTTTTAACCCTTGTCCCACCCAATCCTTTCAGCATAGTAGCCCCTCTCAAGTACATTTTTCCACCACACATTCACTTCCTGGGTATTCCCTCAGGAACAATGTGCTCTAAACAGGTAAAAAAAGAGACGTCCTCGATAATGAGCAAATCATTTGATTTATCCGTGAGTGCCCAGATATTTATGATTTGTGTGACCCAAACTACAAAGACAAGATAAACTACAAAGACAATATCCCACTGACCACCAATTAAGGGGACATTCTTCCCACTGATCACCAATGTTAGGAGCATTCTTCCCACTGACCACCAATGTTGGGAGCATTCTTCCCACTGACCACCAATGTTAGGAGCATTCTTCCCACTGACCAGCAATGTAAGGAGCATTCTTCTCATTCTTCATTATAGAGGACCCAAAATTGACCCCTATCTTTACGATTGGCAATGATGGGATGTACCCAATATCGATGTCTTCTCCGCCTCCGCTTCTCCTCCTCTTCTTCCTCATGCACTGCTACTGCTGCAGCAGCAATGACAACTGCGGTGGCAGGAAAAGGAATTGCCTCACACCATGTATGTTTTTATTGGTTAATGGCAAAGTTGTGGCAAAGTCGAAGTTGTACTGATCCCAAATAGCGGTAAAATCGTGGCCGCAAAATCGGACGACTTTGAAGTTGTATAAGTGTGAAAGGGGCCTAACAGTCCAGATAATAATTTTAGTCCAATTTAAGATCAATTGGAAGAAACATGTTGAGGACGCCAGAACTCACTCCCATTATCAGCGATTATGGATGGGGAACAGTGTAAACAGCTGGGCTGGATTCAAAAATACAATATATGTGGTAGTTTAACCAAATAAAGCACTGTATTCATCAACAGCTGGTTGAATCAGTCCCTAAGCCCTGATGAAGGGGGTGAACTCTGGAACCCGAATTGCTTTGGCTCCCATTTATTCTTACACTGGAATAAAAGTATCTAGACCATAGGTCTTCAAACTACGGCCCTCCAGTTGTTCAGGAACTACAATTCCCATCATGCCTAGTCATGTCTGTCAATGTCAGTGTGTTACAATGCCTCATGGGATGTGTAGTTCTACAACAGCTGGAGGGCCGTAGTTTGAGGATCCCTGATCTAGACTAATAACCTATGCTGTGGCTCTTTAATCTGAGATCTATTTAATATTTGAGATTATGGATGTGGTACCTTGGGACACAATAGGCAAGTGGGGTGATGGATTCCTATAGTATAGTGCCCTCTATAGCTGCCATCCTCATGCTGCACATCCTTGGACACACATGTGGCTTTTAGCCAACTCTTGGTTAAGCCTCCATAAACTGTTATGCAGTTCTCTTTGACACTGTGTAGTTAGAGAAGCAGCTCAGAGTCCTCCAGCAGTGAGCTCTGTTCTTTCTCTGCACATCGGTGACATTGGATAATAATGTGGAAATGATTTGAGATTCGCACCATGATCTGCTGCTCACATTCCTCTCTAGTTACACTTTACACAAGACCAGATCTAAGGGCTCCGTAATCTTTCGGTAATTGTTAAACACCTTGAAATCTCTCACAAATAGGTCTCCAGAGACGTGACGCGCTAAGGCGGGATTAGCGACATTCCCTCCGGCCTCTGTATGAACTCTGGACGCACTTTCACCTGAACTTTGAAAACTTTCCCCGAAGACAGAGGTGCTGATGTGGTCAGAGGTGCCTCAGACACATTTATAGGGGCTGCGATAGAACCGCCAGAGAGGAAAAAATACTTCTAAAACAGTATAGGCTAAGATAATGGGCGGAATGGAGGAAAAAAATAAAAATAAAAGTTGATTTTCAAGGCCGCTAATGTTATTTAAACTATCATCAACCTCTCATCTGCCTCATTCAAGTCACAAAATAATATCAAACATTTGATATATGCACATTTTCGATTAGACAATATTGAATATCTATTAATCATCTACACAAGGTATAAAAGTGATACTTCTTTTTCTATTAGTTATATACATAATATATAGCAGTTATACTTCTCTGCTTTCCTCCGGCTCTCCTCGGCCTCCAGTTTCAGAGCAGCCATGGCAGATTGCAATGTTTGGTTCTTCTCCTGCACAGCAGACATCTTATCTCTGAGTGTCACAGTCTCCTCTTCTTTCTGTGACAAGCTGAAAACATTTCAAGAAAGTTAGCAGGACAGAAAACCAAATGCCACAGGTAAGGTAAGTCTCTATGTTCGGCCCCAGGTACATTCTTATTGAAACTCCAGCAATTACTGACAACACACCACCAACAGTATCAGATGTACCCCAACCAGTGTCACCATCTACTGTCAGATGTACCGGGACCAGTGTAACCATCACCAGTGTAACCATCAACAGTGTCAAGTGTACCCGGACCAGTGTCACTACTGTGCCAAAACCAACAGTGCCAAATCTCAACATCTGCAGTGTCAGATGTACCCAAACCAGGTTCACCATCAACAGTGTTATAAGTACTGGTGACATACCCAACAGTTTGTAGGCCATCGTCACCACCAGCAGTTTGCAGGCCAAAGTTACGAAAGGCAGTTTGAAGGCCAATGTCTACCAAAAGTTTATATGTTCTGAAAGGTTGGCGTCACTGCTGGCAGTCTTTAGGTTAGTGTTACTATCGGAAGTCTGTAGGCCATTGTCAATACCAACAGTTTTTAGGCTGGTGTGACCAGCACAGATGATCTGATTTTAAAGGCCTTAGAAGTCAGCAGTTCCCCAGAACCCTCTCTGATTTGTGGGGCCCCACATATGCCCAATGATAAATACCATGGACTGGACATTCCTATATTACTCTCAAACCTATAAAGGTATAGATACTGCCGAATGGTAAAAAATGGTCAAAAGTCTGCTGGGAAAACGGAGGGGAAATCCAAGAACCTGCTTGGTTGCTTTTCCCCTTGTACACACGGCCAGTTTTCCCGACAGCAAAACTGCCATGACAGCTTTGGTCGGGAAAACCGGCCGTGTGTATGCTCCACTGCAGTGTTTCACATGAAAAGGCCATGAATCGCGGTGGAAAAAAAGAGAACTGTCATGAAAACTGCTATGAAGCATACACATGGCCGGTTTTCCCGACCAAATGCAAACATGGCAGTTTTCCCATCAGGAAAACCGGTCGTGTGTACGAGGCATAAGAATCACTATACACATTACAGCTAACTATACAATCTATGCACAATCAACTTGAGATTTACCCATACTATGTAACAAGAATATATATTTTTTCAATCCAATCAAGTCAGTTCAGGCACTACATTGTTGTTGGTAGATCTAAAGGAGAATGAACGATAATATTGAAAAATTGTGTGTGCTGAGCCCAATGTGCTTTTCTGCTTACAGACAGAAAAACCAACCCATTCAGAGCAGATGGAAGCCTCTTCCAGACTAAATTTTAATTAAATTGTGCCATTTAGGTGGAGCTATAGATGCTGCTTATAAGTCAATATCCTTCGCTAGGATCGGTTAGTGTGCACATCTGCCAGCTGCGACATTGTCACCTTACAGTGACAACGACTATTAACATAGCTTCACAAAGCAGTTCAGAAAAGCAGCACTGTGAGTTTACAGCTGAGATTGGGGGGTTGTTTGAGTCAGACTGGGCAATTTTTTTTCTTAAAGCGAAGTTCAACCCAAAAATGGAACTTCTTCCTTTCGGATTCCTCCCCCCCTACGGTGTCACATTTGGCACCTTTCAGGGAGGATAAGATACCTGGCTAATCCAGGTATTTGCTCCCACTTCCAGGCATAGATCGCCACAGTATCTGGCTTCACTTCCTGATTCCCTTACCGAAGATGCTGGTTGAGGACATCGCGGGCGCCCTGGACAGGTAAGTGTCCTAATATTAAACGTCAGCAGCTGTAGTATTTGTAGCTGCTGACTTTTAAAAAAATGTTCTTGCCGGAACGCCACTTTAAGGTGTCAATAAACCCACATCATTTAAATCAAACTATCAATAAATGGTGTATTACATGCTTTTCATATTCGCTCAGTCACTATGGGATTTGCTTTCTGTATTCTGCAAAAAAACAATGGTTGATCCTGCTGTTTCCTGTATTTCTCTTTCTGTCCATGTCGCCACTGCAATTGGGGATTTAGCAGAGCTGTGGTGGCAGCTCTGCACATGCTTAGTTTTTAGTGTATTTCTGCCCTGATTCCCTCCCTATCACTAGCATATGGCTCCTATCTGAGCAGCCCATGTGACTACAGTATAGAGTCACGCATGTGGGCATATACACAGTGGTAAATGACAGCCCACTCCCTCTCTCCTCCTCCATGTACACTAGCCAGCCAAACACAATGGCGGTGGGGTATTATATTGATTGATGGAGGCTTCACCTCCCTGTTATTCTAAGGCACAGGCTGGAGGGGCATGACACAGCATGTGACTGGCAGTAATCCACCCACACCATGCTATTTCCACCAAAATAATGAAGATTTGATTTCAAATCTTTTACTTGCATGACAATTTAACCACTTGCTTACTGGGCACATATAACCCCTTCCTGCCCAGGCAAAATTTTAGCTTCCGGCACTGCGTCGCTTTAACCGACATTTGCGCGGTTGTGCGACGTGGCTCCCAAACAAAATTGACGTCCTTTTTCCCCCACAAATAGAGCTTTCTTTTGGTGGTATTTGATCACCTCTGCGGTTTCAATTATTTGTGCTATAAAAAAAAAAAGAGCGTCAGTTTTGAAAAAAAACACAAATTTTTTAACTTTTTGCTATAAAAAAAATATCCCATTTAAAGAAATAAAATAAAATCGCAATAAGCGTATAGTAACTGGTTTGTGCAAAAGGTAAAAGCGCCTACAAAATAGGGGACATAATTATGATTTTTTTTATTTTTTTTTTTTTTTTTGCTAGTAATGGCGGCGATCTGCGATTTTTATTGGGACTGAGACATTACGGCGGACACATTTGACACATTTTTGGGACCATTCACATTTATACAGCGAACAGTGCTATAAAAATGCACTGATTACTGTATAAATGTGACTGCCAGGGAAGGGGTTAACATTAGGGGGCGTGGAAGGGGTTAAATGTGTTCCCTGCTAGTGATTCTAACTGTGGAGGAAGGGGACTCAATGGGGGAGGAGACTGATGCTGTGTCCCTTGTCCCCTGACAGATCCATGTCCTTGTCTGTGTAACGGCCGATCGCCGCCGCCGCCGCCGCTCGCCCCCCAGTGGCCGGTGGACGTCTATAGACGTCCTCCCGGCATTTCAGAGGCATCTTGTGGCCGTCTTTTGCCAATGGCCCAGATACCAAGTGGTTAAAACAGTTTATTGATATTATTTATTTTTACTCTGAAACCAAAGGCTGTTTTTATTTTTATTTTACTAGAAGCTCCGTCTGCCACTGTTTCCCTGCAGACAGGCTGAGAAAGAGCTGGGTCATGTCACAGCTGTATATAGATTAGGAAAAACAGTACTTAGAGGGGTTTTAAAAAAAAAAAAAAACAGTGCCATCATTCATATACAGAAAGAGAAGGGACAATTTAAATTAAACAGTGTGTGTTTAGTATCACTTTAACTGTTAATAGACCTTGACGCTGCACTGAGAAGAACCATCATCTGGCTGACCAGCAGAAAGGTTTCTGCGACATCAGGTAATATGCAGAGAGGTATGTGTGTTTTCTTTTTTTTTTTGGAATTATCTGCCCAGGAATAGTCAGATTCGCACCAATTGCTGTGTTGCATCATATTCTACGTCACAGCTTCTTGCAGAATTTCCGTCCCAGAAATAATTGGACACAGAACACGCCTAGATGGTACCTGAATCACTGACACATCTGTCTGTGGTTTCTGGAGAGCAATGTTTCCCGATTGGGCTCTCATACCTGCGCTAGGTCACAGCGAGGGGTTAAATCCCCCCCAGCGCTGGAGGTCCCTTCCTGAACTTCAGCGCAAGTTATGTAAACACGTGGAAACAGATTTATGAGCAAGAAGAGGCCTGGATGTCAGAAGCAGTTTATGATATGTTCCATAATAAATTAGTCATAAATGAACACAGGTGACTGAGGAATTCACCGCCTTTAATGTTTGAATACAGCGATGAAGAAAAACCTATTATTAGGGTCTTAAAAGGGTAATGCAAGAATATCAACTACAAATTGTCAAAATGTTGCAAGTGTTTGAGGCCGCGCAAAGTCTCCCCTGACCGATGGTGCTAAACCCCCCCGGGGGCAGAGCTGCGGCCGAGGAAACCGTCTCTCATATGATTAAAGCCGCAGCGGATGTGATGTCATAATAACAACAGGTTAGGGACTGAAAATATAGCCATGTTTTCCCTAAAGAGCTTACAATCTAATTAATGATGTAACATGAATTTAAATAAAATATCATGCAAGCGACGAGTAACGTCTTTATAAAGCAGAACGGTTATAGAACATGAAAACCCGTTTGTCAGCAAAAATAAAAGAAGTGAAGCTAGTTTCAGAGGAGCGCACAGCTTTTCTTTGGCTACTTAACCACTTCCCGACGGCCGTACGAATATATGCGGCCGTCGGGCTGTCCTGAATCTCTGACAGGGCGCATATATGCGCCCTGTGCTTTTAATGGCCACTAGAATGAATGAATGAATGAATGAAAACTTGTATAGCGCGACACATGCAAACTGAATCGCCTCTGGGCGCTTGTTGTTCCTGTCTCCTTTGATATCAAAAGAGAAAAGTCTTGACCTTTTTCCTAAATGCTAGGTGGTTCTCCTCCAATCGGATGTTGGTTGGTAAAGCGTTCCATAGTCTGGGACCTTGGATCGCGAATCTTCTTTCTCCTTTGGACTTGAAGTTGGCTTTCGGAACCTGGAGCAGGTTCTGATTCGTGGATCGCAAAACGCGATTGGGATTATGCGCTTTTATTATTTCGCATAAATAAAGGGGGGCATTCCCATGGACACATCTATGCGTAAGACAGAGAGCTTTAAAAGCAATTCTGTCTTTAACTGGCAGCCAATGAAGGGCTCTCAGTGAAGGTGAGATGGATTCCCAGGGTTTTTTCCCAGTCACAAGTCTGGCGGCCGTATTCTGAACGACTTGCAGATGAGCGATTTGGTACTTGGGGAGGCCGAGGTAAAGGGCATTTGCATAATCCAGCCTGGAGTTTACAATAGCTCCCACCACGACCGCTAAATCTTCTTTGGGGATGAACGGAGTGAGTCTGCGTAGTAGGCGCAGTAGATGGTGAGATCCGCTGACTACTGACCCTATTTGAGCGTCCATTGTCATAAAGGAGTCAAAAATGACCCCTAGGCTTTTGACTTTGGCGCTAGGGGTGATGATTTTGCCCAAAATAGGCGGGGGGGACCACGCTGTTGAAAGTTGATTCCTGCGCTTGGCGTGAAACAGAAGAAGTTCTGTTTTTGCTCCATTGAGTTTAAGATAACTCTTTGTCATCCAGTCCTCTATCAAAGAAAGACATGTCTCTAGATTGAGGTGGTGATCCTGTCTGTTGCAGATACGGAAATACAGTTGCGTATCATCTGCATATGAGTGGTAGAGCAGTTTTTGGCTGCTGATAATCTCAAAAAGAGGACGAAGATAAATGTTAAACAGCACTGGTGACAGAGGCGATCCTTGAGGGACTCCGCATGTTACTGTGCGTTTTTCAGACGTAAAAGGTCCTAACTTCACTGTTTGCGATCGGTTTTCCAAAAAAGAGGAGAACCAAGATAAATCGCTTTCTGCGACTCTGGCTACTTCAGCAAGCCGAGTCAGTAACAGATTGTGGTCTACAGTGTCGAAAGCTGCACTTAGGTCCAACAGAACCAGGAGACAAGATTCTCCTTCGTCTGCGGCCTTGAGAACATCGTCCCATACTTTCAGCAATGCTGTTTCCGTCCCATGTCCGGGACGGAAGCCTGATTGCAATGGGTCAAGTAGCTTGTAGGTATCTAGATGCAGTTGCAGCTGTTGTACCACTACTTTTTCCATTATCTTAGAGAGTACGTTGAGGCTTGTTATGGGACGGCGGTGGAGTCCTTGGGGTCCAGGGAGGGTTTCTTCAGGATGGGTTGGATTATACCTTCTTTCAACTGTGAGGGCACTATGCCCTCCAAGAAAGTCTGGTTGATAAGCTGCGTGATGGGAGGAGCCAGGATGTAGGCGCATTCCTTCAGCAGTTTTGTGGGGATAATGTCATTTGGCGCTGTGCCATTGCGCAGAGTACAAATGACATTCTTAGTGGTCTCGATGGAGATGGGTTCCAGGGTGAACTTACCTGATATCGGAGAATTACTATGGGTGCTGTGTGAGAGGCTGCGGGGGGGGCTGGGGGGAGAATTGTTTTGCTGAATGCTTTCGCGGATTGCCTTGATTTTATTAATGAAGCAATCCGATAGTTCATTGCAAAATTCTTGTGTGTCTGAACTGGGGGCTTCAATGCATCCTGGCTTCATGGTCTGGGTGACCATCTTGAAGAGTTCGCGGGGGCGGTTTAGGGCACCGTTGATAGCCTCCGAAAAATAATTTTTCTTGGCTTGGAAAATTCCTTTGTGGTATTTTCTTGTAGTCGCCTTGTAGATGGATAGGTTTAGCGCTGAAGAACATCTTTTCCAGGCAGATTCTGCCCTTCTGCGTTCTTGCTTCAGTAACGACAGCTGGTTATTAAACCAGCTGCGGTTGTTTTTCCGAATGCAGGTTCTTCGTTTTGGCGCTACCAAGTCGGCTGACTGTAGCATGGCACTAGAGGGCGCACGAGCGCCGCCGGCTGCGCGCACGTGGCCGCCGGTGGCGCGCGCGTGCCCGCTGCATTCCTGAGATGCCGATGCGCGTGCCTGGCGGCCGCGATGTCCGCCAGGCACTCGCAATCGGCGGTTACAGGGACAAGACATGATCTCTGTGTGTAAACACAGAGATCCATGTCCTGTCAGGGAGTGAGGTGACCGATCTGTGTCTCTTGTACATAGGGACACAGCATCGGTCACCTCCCCCAGTCACCCCCCCTCCCCCCACACAGTTAGAACACACCCAGAATACATTTAACCCCTTCCATGCCCCCCTAGTGTTAACCCCTTCACTGCCAGTCACATTTATACAGTAATCGGTGCATTTTTATAGCACTGATCGCAGTATAAATGTGAATGGCGCCAAAAATGTGTCAAAAGTGTCCGATGTGTCCACCATAACGCTGCAGTCCCAATAAAAATCGCAGATCGCCGCCATTACTAGTAAAAAAAAATATATAAAAGTTAATAATAATTCTGTCCCCTATTTTGTATGCGCTATAACTTTTGCGCAAACCAGTCGCTTATTGCGATTTTTTTTTTTTTTACCAAAAATATGTAGAATAATACGTATCGGCCTAAACTGAGAATTTTTTTTTTTTTTTTTTTTTTTAACCACTTGCCCACCGGGCTTGTTTTTCAGATTCGGTGTTTACGAGACTAAAACAGTTTTTTTTGCTAGAAAATTACTTAAACCCCCCAAACATTATATATTTTTTTTTTCTAACACCCTAGAGAATAAAATGGTAATCATTGCAATACTTTTTGTCACACCGTATTTGCACAGCGGTCTTACAAGCGCACTTTTTTTGAAAAAAAAACACTTTTTTGAATAAAAAAATAAGACAACAATAAATTTGGCCCAATTTTTTTATATATTGTGATAGATAATGTTACACCGAGTAAAATGATACCCAACATGTCACACTTGAAAATTGCGCCCGCTCGTGGCATGGCGTCAAACTTTTATCCTTAAAAATCTCGATAGGCAACGTTTAAAAAATTCTACAGGTTGCATTTTTTGAGATACAGAGGAGGTCTAGGGCTAGAATTATTGCTCTCGCTCTAACGATCGCGGCGATACCTCACTTGTGTGGTTTGAACACCGTTTTCATATGCGGGCGCTACTCACGTATGCGTTCGCTTCTGTGCGCGAGCTCGTCGGGACGGGGCGTTTTACATTTTTTTTTTTTGTTTTCTTATTTATTTATAATTAGTTTATAATTTTATACATCGAAATAAATGAAAAAAAAAAAATTATCACTTTTATTCCTATTACAAGGAATGTAAACATCCCTTGTAATAGAAAAAACCATGACAGGTCCTCTTAAATATGAGATCTGGGGTCAAAAAGACCTCAGATCTCATATTTAGGCTTAAATGCAAAAAAAGAAAAAAAAAAAAATGTCATTTTTCAAATTTCAGAAAAAAAAAATGTTTCTTTAAGACGCTGGGCGGGACTGACGTTTTGACGTCACTTCCGCCCAGCAGAGCTGTGGGGGACGGGTGGGGGCGATTTTTCCCTCACTCGTATCCCAACACAGCCAGCAAGAGGACCCGATCGCCTCCGCCGTTACCGACGGCTCCGGTAAGCGGCGGAGAGCGCGGGAGAGCCTCTCCCGCCACCGATAACGGCGATCTTGCGGCGAATCCGCCGCTGGGACCGCCATTATCGTGTACAGCACTGCAAACGGAAAAGATGGATATCTCGGTTGTGGCAGCAGCTGCTGCCGTTACCGAGATATCCATCTTTAAAGTCATGACGTCTTTTTACTATGACACCGTGGGCAAGTGGTTAAATGGGCTATTTATTATAGTAACAAGTAAAAAATATTGACTTTTTTTCAAAATTGTCGCTCTTTTTTTTGTTTATAGCGCAAAAAATTAAAACCGCAGAGATGATCAAATACCACCAAAAGAAAGCTCTATTTGTGGGGAAAAAAGGACGCCAATTTTGTTTGGGAGCCACGTCGCACGACCGCGCAATTGTCAGTTAAAGCGACGCAGTGCCAGAAGCTGAAATTTCACCTGGTCAGGAAGGGTTATAAGTGCCCAGTAAGGAAGTGGTTAAACGGCTCTCAGTTTCCTAATAATTACATGGGCATGGATTGCACTCAAGCATCACACTTCACACTATTTTCTTACAATCTGATTTACTAATAAGTGGACCAGTCAGTTACTGCATGAATAAATCCCTGACATGTCACAATATACAGCAACAGTCTCATTTTTCAGAAAAGCTTTTATCATTAACCACTTGCTTACTGGGCACTTAAACTCCCCTCTTGCCCAGACACATTTTCAGCTTTAAGCGTTGTCGCACTTTGAATGAAAATTGCGCGGTCATGCAACACTGTACCCAAATTACATTTTTATAATTTTTTTCACACAAATAGAGATTTATTTTAGTGGTATTTAATCACAACTGGGGTTTTTATTTTTTGCTAAACAAACAAAAAAAAGTCGGAAAATTTAGAAAAAAAAAACCACAACATTTTTTCAGTTTGTTATACAATTTTGCAAACAGGTAGTTTTTCCTACTTCATTGATATGCATTGATGAGGCTGCACTGATGGGCATTGACAGGCTGCACTGATAGGTGGCATTGATGGGCGGCACTGAAGGGCACTGGTAGGTAACACTGATAGGCAGCACTGGTGATGAGGCAATGATAGGTGGCATTGATAGGTGGCACTCATAGGTGTCACTGTAGGCACTGGTAGATGGTGCTGGTGGGCACTGGTAGGTGGCACAGATAATCCTGCGATCGGGGACCTATGTCCCTCTAAAGCCACGTACACACGACCGTTTTTCACGACTAGAAAAATTAAATGGTTTAAATTATTAAAACAACCGTGTGTGGGCTCCAGAGCATTTTTCTCGATGTGAAAAATGGGCATAAAAAATTTAGAACATGCTCTACTTTTTCACGTTGTGGAAAATGGTCGTTTGTAGGCTTTAACGACGGGAAAAAAAACGTGCATGCTCAGAAGCAAGTTATGAGACGGGAGCACTCGTTCTGGTAAAACTACCGTTTGTAATGGAGATAGCATATTCATCACGCTGTAACAGACTGAAAAGCGCGAATCGTCTCTCACCAAACTTTTACTAACACAAAATCAGCAAAAGCAGCCCAAAGGGTGGCGCCATCCGAATGGAACTTCCCCTTTATATTGCCGTCCTACGTGTTGTATGTCACCGCGCTTTGCTCGAGCATTTTTTTTTCCACTATCGTGTGTAGGCAAGGCAGGCTTGACAAGAATCACGTTGAGAATAACGTTCTAGGACTTTAAAAAGGTCGTGTGTACGCAGCATGACAGTCATAGCTGATTACTGGCTCTGTTTATATCACATGATCAGCTGTCATTGGCTGACAGCTGATCATGAAGTAAGGGGTCGGGATCGGCCCCTTACTCCGATTTGTGATCAGCCAAGTCTCTAAGACCCGCTGATCACAGAGCGCACCGTATGCGCCCTGCAGGGGGTGCACAGGCCGCTCAAGCGGGGAGGACGTCATATGACGGCGTCCCAGCATAGTAGGTCTGCGCTGTAGCCGCCATTCGGCAGTAGCGCAGATGGGAAGTGGTTAAAAAGCCGTCCTTGAGCTCCAGTCAGTGACTTTGCCTAAATTGAGATGATGTCATCCATCTGCTGCTGGCAGTTGTCTTTAGTCTCCTCTCCTCCCAGTGATCAGACTGCAACATAGCAAGGCACAAAGTCAGAAGCTGCAGCAGGGGCTGATTTGAGTCAGACATTTGTGAACACAGCCAAAAATTGAATAGTTATTGACTCTGACATTTTGGAACAGGCATCTCAGTCCTTATATCTGAAAAGGGGGATGTCACTCTTATATAAAATAATTTATATATGGTGAGCTGTGATGCCACTCCTGTATAACTTATATCTGGAGAGCAATGATGTCACTCGCGTAGAATATATCCTCTATCTGGACAGCAGTGATGTCATTCCTGTATAATATCTTAAAAATAGAGAGAGGTGATACAAATCCTGCATATTATAAAATTTCTGGAGTGTGGTGATGTCACTCCTGTATAATATAACATATATATGGCGAGCTGTGATGTCACTCCTGTATACAATAACTTACATTTGGAGAGCGAAGATGTCAGTCCTATATAATATAGCTTATATCTGGAGAGCAGTGATGTCACTCATGTATAATATAATTTATATCTGGAGAGCAGCGATGTCACTTATGTACAGGGAGTGCAGAATTATTAGGCAAGTTGTATTTTTGAGGATTATTTTTATTATTGAACAACAACCATGTTCTCAATGAACCCAAAAAACTCATTAATATCAAAGCTGAATATTTTTGGAAGTAGTTTTTAGTTTGTTTTTAGTTTTAGCTATTTTAGGGGGATATCTGTGTGTGCAGGTGACTATTACCGTGCATAATTATTAGGCAACTTAACAAAAAACAAATATATACCCATTTCAATTATTTATTTTTACCAGTGAAACCAATATAACATCTCAACATTCACAAATATACATTTCTGACATTCAAAAACAAAACAAAAACAAATCAGTGACCAAAATAGCCACCTTTCTTTGCAAGGACACTCATGCAGCCTGCCATCCATGGATTCTGTCAGTGTTTTGATCTGTTCACCATCAACATTGCGTGCAGCAGCAACCACAGCCTCCCAGACACTGTTCAGAGAGGTGTACTGTTTTCCCTCCTTGTAAATCTCACATTTGATGATGGACCACAGGTTCTCAATGGGGTTCAGATCAGGTGAACAAGGAGGCCATGTCATTAGTTTTTCTTCTTTTATACCCTTTCTTGCCAGCCACGCTGTGGAGTACTTGGACGCGTGTGATGGAGCATTGTCCTGCATGAAAATCATGTTTTTCTTGAAGGATGCAGACTTCTTCCTGTACCACTGCTTGAAGAAGGTGTCTTCCAGAAACTGGCAGTAGGACTGGGAGTTGAGCTTGACTCCATCCTCAACCCGAAAAGGCCCCACAAGCTCATCTTTGATGATACCAGCCCAAACCAGTACTCCACCTCCACCTTGCTGGCGTCTGAGTCGGACTGGAGCTCTCTGCCCTTTACCAATCCAGCCACGGGCCCATCCACTGGCCCATCAAGACTCACCCTCATTTCATCAGTCCATAAAACCTTAGAAAAATCAGTCTTGAGATATTTCTTGGCCCAGTCTTGACATTTCAGTTTGTGTGTCTTGTTCAGTGGTGGTCGTCTTTCAGCCTTTCTTACCTTGGCCATGTCTCTGAGTATTGCACACCTTGTGCTTTTGGGCACTCCAGTGATGTTGCAGCTCTGAAATATGGCCAAACTGGTGGCAAGTGGCATCTTGGCAGCTGCACGCTTGACTTTTCTCAGTTCATGGACAGTCTTTTTGCGCCTTGGTTTTTCCACACGCTTCTTGCGACCCTGTTGACTATTTTGAATGAAACGCTTGATTGTTTGATGATCACGCTTCAGAAGCTTTGCAATTTTAAGAGTGCTGCATCCCTCTGCAAGATATCTCACTATTTTTGACTTTTCTAAACCTGTCAAGTCCTTCTTTTGACCCATTTTGCCAAAGGAAAGGAAGTTGCCTAATAATTATGCACACCTGATATAGGGTGTTGATGTCATTAGACCACACCCCTTCTCATTACAGAGATGCACATCACCTAATATGCTTAATTGGTAGTAGGCTTTCGAGCCTATACAGCTTGGAGTAAGACAACATGCATAAAGAGGATGATGTGGTCAAAATACTAATTTGCCTAATAATTCTGCACTCCCTGTATAATATAACTTATATCTAGAGAGTGGTGATGTCACTCCTGTATAATAGAACTAATATCTCGAGAGCAGTGATGTCATACCTGTATAATATAACTTATATCTGAAAAGCATAATGTCACTCCGTTATAATAGAACTTATATCTAGAGAGCAGTGATGTCACTCCTGTATACTATAACATATCTGGAGAGCGGTAATGTCACTCCTGTATAATAGAACTTATATCTGGCGAGCTGTCATGTCACTCCGTTATAATAGAACTTATATCTGGAGAGCGGTGATGTCACTCCTGCATAATATAACTTATATCTGGAAAGCGTAATGTCACTCCTTTATAATATAATTTAAATCTGGAGAGCGGTGATGTCACTCCTGTATAAAAAATAAAAATACACTTTTGGAGAGCAGTGATGATACTTTTGTATATTTTAAAGATTTGGAGAGCGGTTATATCCCTCTTGTATATTAGAACATATCTGAAAAAAAAGTGATGTCACTCTTATATTATAACATTTCTGAAAAGAAGTGATGTCACTCTTATATATTATAACAAATCTGGAAAAAAGTGATGTCACTTTTATATTAGAACATATCTGTAAAGAAGTGATGTCACTCTTATATATTATAACATATCTGAAAAGAAGTGATGTCACTCTTGTAAAGGATAAATGTCCACATATAAGCCTGTACATAATCCCTCATCCCCATTATATACACTGTACAGGATATACACAGTAATACACCTGAGGCTGTGGATAGGGATGGACTTGTTAGCACTCCAGATAATGTTTTTACAACCATCAGTGGAGGTGTTAAGATGTCCCCCAGCAGGGGGTGTGGCTCACAATTAGTCATCGGCCTGCGGCAGGGTCAGAGGTTAAACTGTGAATAGCGGTGTGTGTTATATCAGCAGGGAACAGGTTAACGTTAGACAAGCCTCTCCTCCAATGTACTTCCAGGATTAGTTCCTACTTTTCTTTGCAGCTCATACAGATCAAAGTCCATAGTGGGCCCCCTCTGGCTGGGCCTGAATAGGACAGCGGGGTATTCAGTAAAGCCATCTCGGCACTCCTTTCATGCACCGCGTCTCAGCCTGGCTTCTATGTCTGCACTATACACTTCCAGGGGCCCCACCATCCAACAAAAGATCAAAAGATTTTATTTCAGATTTCTCCAGATTGCTTTTTACCCTAATGTGTCAAGAGGATAAATGAGGAGCATCTGCAGGGGTGTCCCCGCCTTCGGCAACCGTTCAGAGCTGGGAGAAGTAAATGGGAAATATTCTCAAGAGGTGTATGTCCGAATAGTACATGCACACTGTGCATGGAGTATACGTCTGTACGGGTGCTTTATGCAACCGCTGGGCCCATAACCTATAGCTGGGAGCAATGTAACTGATAACAGGGCAGCACAGGCAGATAGTACAGGAAGTTATGAAGCTCACAAGATTTCTGGCAGGATCAACAGGTATTTTTTCCACTTATACAAAAAGAACACAAACTCCTGCGCACGAGTGGGATGTTCAACAAATAGTCAATAATCTGCATACAGAGTACTTCAAATGTCAAACGGTAGCAAAAAAAAGCCTTGCTGCCCTTCATGGATGGGGGGATCCTGGCAAAAAACAAGAAAGGAAAAAGAAAGGCGCACCAGCCTCGTGTACTACCATTTGGCAATTTATTAAATAAAAGATTAATAATACAAACTACTCACAAACAAATGGTGATAAAAGGCTTGTCACAAACGATAAAAGTAGATACCCCTCGAACCACACTCCGGAATGTAGGGGGGGGTTTGAGGTGCGTTACTGCTGGCTTAGGCATCGGGGGCCTCTTCTTCAGAGCCCAACAGTTATTAAACAGATATAACAAAACTATTTTAATGGTATATTTAGAAGCCCAAAAAGGGAGCAAACAAGAGATTTATCCCTACGTTACGCCAAAACACAGCAGGGGAAGAGCTTGTATCTGACAGGATGCTGAATAAAGCCAATTTATAAAAGTATATGGTGGCACTGAGGCCGGTTTCCTACAATACTGGTATGCCATTCGACGGGGAGCCATTCCTGGGAGACCTAGGTTCCAGTGGCATTTATATGTCGAGAGGGGGTGAGACATCTCCTGGTAGTTCTGGACACCTGTGAATGAATGAATGAATGAAAACTTGTATAGCGCGGCACATGCGAACTGAATCGCCTCTGGGCGCTTGTTGTTCCTGTCTCCTTGTATGATATCAAAAGGAAAAGTCTTGACCTTTTTCCTAAATGCTAGGTGGTTCTCCTCCAACCGAATGCTGGTTGGTAAAGGCATAGCGTTCCATTGGGACCTTGGGATCGCGAATCTCCTTTCTCGCGATCTCCTTTCTCCCTTGGAGTTGGCTTTCGGAACCTGGAGCAGGTTCTGATTCGTGGATCGCAAAACGCGATTGGGATTATGCGCTTTTATTATTTCGCATAAATAAAGGGGGGCATTCCCATGGACACATCTATGTGTAAGACAGAGGGCTGTGGTTTTATTATGTCATTGGGGGGAACGACATCATCAGATAGTCCTAAGCACCTGTGGTATTGGTATATCATTTGGGGGCGAGATGTCTTTGGTTAGTCATTGGCACCAATGATACTGGTATATCATTTGGAGGTGAAACATATCCTGTTTGTCCTGGGCACCTGTGATATTGCTATATCATTTAGGGGTGAGATGTCTTTCGTTAGTCCTAGGCACCTGTGGCATTGGTATGTCATTTGGAGGTGAAATGTATCCTGGTTGTCCTGAGCACC
Organism: Rana kukunoris; assembly: GCA_029574335.1. Taxonomy (NCBI): domain Eukaryota; kingdom Metazoa; phylum Chordata; class Amphibia; order Anura; family Ranidae; genus Rana; species Rana kukunoris. The sequence goes on along the minus strand of CM056056.1, from coordinate 27,774,083 downwards.
TGTAGTATTGGTATATCATTTGGAGGTGAAATGTATCCTGGTTGTCCTTGAGCACCTGTAGTATAGGTATGTCATTTGGTGGTGAGGTGTCTTCTGTTAGTCATGGGCATCTGTGGTATTGGTATGTCATTTGGAGGTGAGATGTATCCTGGTTGTCCTGGGCACCTGTGGTATTGGTATGTTATTTGGGGGTGAGATGTCTTCGGTTAGTCCTGGGCACCTGTGGTATGAGTATATCATTAAGAGATGAGATGTATCCTGGTAGTTCTGGGCACTTTTGAAATTGGTATGTCACTGGAGGACACCCAAAGTATTGGTATGTTATTCAAAGGTAAGGCATATCCTTGTAGTCTTGGGCACCCTTGGTATTGTAATGTAATTTGGGGAAGACATATATTCTGGTAATCCTGGGCATCCATGGTATTGGTACGTCCATAGGGGGAATGCTGTATCATGTTAGGTACTTGTAGCATTGGTATGTCATTTGGGCATGAGACATATCCTGGTAGTCCTGGGTACCCATGATACTGTTATGTCATTCGGGGGTTGAGAAGTATCTTGGTAGTCCTGGGCACCCACTGTAATTGAATATTATTCAGTCCTGGGCACCTGTTACCTGATCTTTTGTAGGCAATCGGCTGCAGCTGCTGATCATTGTATTCTGACAGAGCTGGGTACTGTAATGTTCAGATGGGGTTGTGTGGGTAGAGGAATCCATTTTTTTTTTTTTAGCCCACTGGCTATGGCCAACTTTAGGTGTTGCTGTTCCTAAATATCAGAATAATTGTAGGTTCCTGATTGCAGTGAAGATCTAAAGAACCTTGCGGAGGGTAGGAATAATTGTTCCTGAATGTCTACAGAACCTGGAACCGGGCAAGTGTTTCAGTTCCTGAGTTTTGCGGCTGCAGATATTTCACGTTAGTCTGTACATATTTTCTCTAAGGCCGTGTACACACGGCAGAGAACCTCGACGGGCAGAACACATCGTTCCGCCCGTCGAGGTTCCCTGCCGGCCGTCGAAATCGGCGACCCGCCCGTCGGGAATGGCAACCAGCCATTCTTCCAGGCGGGCCGTCGAGCAAATAGAGAGCGTGCTCTCTATTTCTGCTCGACGGGCTTCCCGACGGGAAGCTCGCCGAGAGCGTACACACGGCCGAGGTCCTCGCTGGAATGCAGCTTCCAGCGAGGTTCTCGCTGGTTTCCAGCGAGAACCTCGGTCGTGTGTACGCCGCCTAAGGCCGTGTACACACGGCAGAGAACCTCGACGGGCAGAACACATCATTCCGCCTGTCGAGGTTCCCTGCCGGCCGTCGAAATCGGCGACCCGCCCGTCGGGAATGGCAACCAGCCATTCTTCCAGGCGGGCCGTCGAGCAAATAGAGAGCGTGCTCTCTATTTCTGCTCGACGAGCGTACACACGGCCGAGGTCCTCGCTGGAATGCAGCTTCCAGCGAGAACCTCGGTCGTGTGTACGCCGCCTAAGGCATGTAAAGCTTACAGTAGGAGTAACACCGACATTGTAGATTTAGAGCTCAATACAGCAGACTGGGTGTATTGTACACAGAGCGACTCTCCGTAAATCCTGAGATCATTGATTCAGATAACTGTGAGAGAAAAGTAACAGGTTCACTTTCATGCCGCCTTCTCCACTCACTTTTCCTTTTCTCCCCCACTGCTGAGATCATGGTAAGGAGGCCGTGTTTTCCATGTCGTAGCTGTAGAAACAAGGCCATGCTGTGTCTCTGTGACCACACCATAGCTAACTGGAGACCTCTGTAAACTGACCCGTACAGCAATGAGTACAAATTTAATCTCTCCAGCAGGGCACAAAAATAAACATAAAAGTATATACTGTGAATCTTGTGCCAACAAGAAAGACAAAATCCCTTCACCATCATGAACAGGTGACGGCTCTCAGAGATCCTAAAAGATCCCCCAGATGTGGGATTATTGTCACTTGTCCCGATTCCTGTCAGTTTGAGGAATGCCAATAATTTGTATGGCCTCCAGCAGACACATCGCAGGTACAGTTTGTTGGATGGTCTTCTGGGGAGATATGCACACTCTGCGGAGGATGATGTCAGAAGATTTATGTAATCATCTGTTTTTAAAAGTAGATCACAATTCCATTCATTCCATGTATTAAACATAATAAAGAGGTAAGAAACCCAAAAACAAAAATGCAATATACACTTCCAGCTCGGGCCAATTCTGGCATTCCTCTCCTACACATAAAAAAACTTTTTTTTTGCTAGAAACATTATATATACTTTTGTAAAAAATACACTTTAACAAATGTTATGGCACAAAAACACATTATAAAACCAAGTTGTTTGTTAAAATATAATAGATGATGTTACACCGAGTAACTGGATAGCAAACATGCCATGCTTTATAATTGTGTCCGCCTGTGGAACGGCAACAAATTACGGTACCTAAAAATCTCCATAGGCAACGCTTTAAAAGCCTTTAAAAGCTACGAGTTTAGAGTTACACAGAGTTATTGCTCTTGCTCTGACGCTCGCAGCGATACCTCACGTGTGGTGCGATCACTGTTTACATGTGTACGGGACCTACACCCATGTACGTTTGCATTTGCGCATGAGCACAGGGAAATGGGGGCACTTTACATTTTTTTAATTCAAACTTTTTTTTTAATGTAGCGCTACCCCCGCAGGAGCCACTGGTTTGTTTTGGGATCGGCTTAGTTAAGTTATCCTGTGAGGTGTCTAGGGGTGATAGCAGTGACAAAATGTCCAGGCAGTTGGTTGACATTTTCAATGCTTTATTTCCTGGTCCAACACGACCAACAGACAACTCAAAGTAGACAGAATAGGTTTGGTGAAGAAGAGAAACTTTGCAAATTCAGGCTATGAATAGAAGAAGCAGTCCTTCTCAAAGATTAATCTCGCTTCGTCGCCACTCCAATTGGAGTGGGCACAGTGCCCCTGGACAGGTCCCTCTCACAGGCCTGGCAGCCAGAGCGTCACTCGGAATCACTGAGAAGAAAACAAGTCTCTGCCACCGACTTGGCTCTATTAAGGTTTAGATCAGTAGAAGGCCTTTGCCACTGCCACTGGCACTGGCCACTGCCACAACACACAGGAACTTTAAATGTAGAGCAGATCCTCTCAGTCAATAACTTGGGGCCACCGACAAACAGTTTGCAGCATACAACCTGTCAGAATTCGATCACCCAGATCCCCGATGGTTTGTCCGGGTGCCGTAGGATCACCTGCCTCCGGGCTCACCCGAGACCGACTCCCAACCAAACAGCACATGTAGCTTGGGATCTCTCGTTCTAGGTGTGGGGACCCAGTAGTCACTGGGTCCCCCCTGCGACTTTAGTTGCTCTGAGCCATGAGGGCCAAGAATCTGAAGCTCCGCGTAGCACGTGAGGCCCCGGCTAGGCAGGCCATAGTAGCGGGGCCCGTGATGTGCGCGCACCCTAAAGGTGGGTGCCGCACCTGCGACCCGTTGAGGGTAGAAGACCCGGACAAAATGGCGTCGACGCCAGAAATACCCCTCCCCAGCATGCCCCGCGAGGGAGAACCTCCTCGAATTGGCTGCTGGGGAAAGGCGTTTTCCGCCTAGGCCCTCTGTCGCCACCTGTCGATCCAAGAATGAAAATAGCCCTGGAATGCAGAATGGAACCACAGTAAGCCTAACCTAAACAATTTGTAACACAACATGGATGAGGGCAAAGTAACTCTCTCATCCCCCCCTTCTAAATTTAAATAGCGTCCTTACTGAAAGTATAGGGGCGCTACAGTAACACTGACTTTTTTGATGGCTTTTAATGACTTTTATTGCTACTATTACAAGGGATGATAAACAACATCTATTGTAATAGCATGGGCCATGACAGGTCCTCTTTGTGGTGAGATTGGGACCCCAAATTTCTCCTCTGGCCTCCAATGCAGCCGATCAGACACAAATCGGTCTGATCGGCTGCTTCTCTGGCCAAAGGCCAGGTAAATGAACAACCAAAACAAAAAGTGGCAAAAACCTCGTCACTTCCTGTTTCTGACGTGACACAGTGGGAGGAACAACATCCATTCCTCTCACTCTGTGCCCAGAGCTGGATGCCGCTGGTCACATCCTAACCGGGCTCTCCAATCACACGAGAGAGCTTGGTAAAGAAAGGCCCGGAGCAAAGACAAGTGCAGAGCCGGGCATGACAGGGTTAACAGAACCCTTGTAAGCCAAGTAGGAGTGGTTTCAGGAGAGAGGGCAGTGGGGAGGGGAGGAGAGGTAATAAATTACATCCGCCCCTCCTCCCGGGCAGCACAGTGTGGGGAAAGTTCCCGCCCACCCTCCCTTGGTTTACCGGCTTGTGGTAAGTTGGTTATAGTTGGTTGTGTTGGTTGTTTTTGGCGTTTTCCTTTTTCTCCTTATGCAGGTGATGCTGTTCATGCGGTCGTGGCAGTGGCGGGTGTTGGACTTTGCAGGAGAAGAAATACCTCATAGAAGGATGTCAGTACCTAGCGGTGGTATGGGTACTGAAGGGGTGTTCTTTTTCCAGTTAACCGAAGTGTAGCTGGAATGTTACGTTAATGGGGGCACTGCGGTCAGTGGTCGTCTCTGAGCCAGCTTGTCGGCTTGAGGCCTATAACCAGAGGTTAGGTACCGCAGTGCCAAAATGTTATAAAAGGTTACAAGATAGAATTTTGTAGTGGTGCCTGCAAAGTCAAGCGCTAGTTATGGGTAAAATTGTTTTTCAGAGAAAATTTTGTTGTTTATATGTTTTATTTAACCACTTAAGACCCGGACCAATACGCTGGTAAATGACCCAAGGTGTTTTTGCGATTCGGCACTGCGTCGCTTTAACAGACAATTGCGCGGTCGTGCGACGTGGCTCCCAAACAAAATTTGCGTCCTTTTCTTCCCACAAATAGAGCTTTCTTTTGGTGGTATTTGATCACCTCTGCGATTTTTATTTTTTGCGTTATATACAAAAATAGAGCGACATTTTTGAAAAAAAAACACTATTTTTTACTTTTTGTTAAAAAAAAATCAAATAAACTAAATTTTAGTCAAACATTTAGGCCAAAATTTATTTAGCCACATGTCTTTAGTAAAAAAAAAAAATCGCAATAAAAAAAAATAGCTACCTAGCGGGAACAGCGACACTAATACAGCGATCAGAAAAATGATCGCTTAGTGACGCTGGCAATAGGGAGTGAAAGGGTTAACTAGGGCGGTGATCAGGGGGTTAAAACTTTATTAGGGGGGGTGGGGGGGCTATCCTGAACCTAACACTAGCTGTTTTTTACACTGCCTGTCACACTGACACTAAATGCAGTGATTAGATCACTGCATTCAGTGACACTGTGACAGGGGGGTGGGTGGGCGATCACAAGGGGTTAATATGCCTATGTGAGTGTGTGTCAGTGTTGTGTTGGTGCACACTTACTTGTGATGTCTTCTCTCATCAGCAGCGCTGGGAAACAGCGCTGCGATGAGAGGTGACATCATTTCCTCCTTCCTGTGTAAACACAGGAGGAGGAACTGACAGGATGGGAGCGCGCTCCCATTGGCTGGGAGCGATCGCGGGGGGGCGGGTAAGCGCAGACATCCGCCCGCTGATCCCGGATCGCTCCTGGAGCCAGGGGGACCCCCGCACGCCGCGGAGGGGGTCCCGATGGGACCCCCGAACCGCACTTAGGCGGGGACGTAAATTTACGCCCTTGTGCCTGTACGTGCCATTCTGTGGCCGTATATGTGCGTGCGGGGGTCCTTAAGTGGTTAAATGTAATATTTAAAGTTAATTTAAAATAAAGGAGGCTGCTACGGCCAGTTTTTACTCTAAGTGGTGGTCTCATTATTTATTAACCAGATGCCGGCACTGCTGGGCGAGAGCACGTAGCTCTACATCCTCCCTTTAGCGGCGGCTAGGGGGCACGTGATCGCCGACGGGCACGCGCGCTCGTTTGTTACAGAGCGGGGACCGGGAGCTTTGTGTGTAAACACAAAGCTCTCGGTCCTATCAGCGGGGGAAACGCTGATCTCCTGTTCATACAATGTATGAACAGAAGATCAGTGATTTCCCCTAGTGAGTCAACCCCCCCATACAGTTAGAACACACCCAGGAACACACTTAACCCCATCCCTGCCCCCTAGTGTTAACCCCTTCACTGCCAATGACATTTTTATAGTAATCCAATGCATTTTTATAGCATTGATCGCTATAAAAATGCCAATGGTCCCAAAAATGTGTCAAAATTGTCCAATGTGTCCGCCATAATGTATCGGTACTGAAAAAAAACGCTGATCGCTGCCATTACTAGTAAAAAAAAAAATATTTATAAAAATGCCATAAAACGACTCCCTTTTTTGTAAACGCTATAAATTTTGCGCAAACCAATCAATAAACGCTAATTGCGATTTTTTTTTACGAAAAATATGTAGAAGAATACGTATTGGCCTAAACTGAGGGGAAAAAAAATGTTTTTTTATATATTTTTTGGGGATATTTATTATAGCAAAATGTAAAAAATATTGCATTTTTTTCAAAATAGTCGCTCTATTTTTGTTTATAGCGCAAAAAATAAAAACCGCAGAGATGATCAAATACCACCAAAAGAAAGCTCTATTTGTGGGAAAAAAAGGACGCCAATTTTGTTTGGGAGCCACATCGCACGACCGCGCAATTGTCAGTTAAAGCGACGCAGTGCTGAATCACAAAAAGTGCTCTGGTCTTTGACCAGCAATATGGTCCGGGGGTTAAGTGGTTAAAGGTATAAAGGGAGTACAAGTTGTTGGTCTTAGCAACAATGGGGTATATCTGGTATACCATAGTCAAGGCGTCAGCGCAGGGTGGTACCCCCTTCTGCCATCTTTAAAAGTAACTCAGTGGTTGGGGGATGTTTATACTACGGGCAGGAAGTGGATATTTTACAACTAACTTTTAAATGTGGTGGCTGCATAATTTTATAATTTTTTTTTAGGCTTTTCTTCTTTTATTTGCACCTGGTAATCAGGGGAGTAATACATGTGTCACAGTTGTCTCCACTCTGGATGGAGGAGTAACATAGGCACCCTTGGACAGCAGTATTATCAATTTAGAGAGGACTAGCAGATTTAGATGAATTGGACTAATCTATGGCAAATTCCGAAAGTCGGCTGGTTCAGTCCAACAGGAGGTGGCTGGTGCAACAACTGGCTTCTATAAAATGGTCATGCTAGGGAACCAGCATTTTAGTGCAGCTGCAACACTGATCTGTGTATTCTGATGGGGAGGGGGAAATCTCCCTTTGTCAGAATACAATAGCGCAGCAGGGGAGATCACTGCATCCACATTGTTTATGTGGATGCAGGGGGATCTGTCACTTTCCTTGTCTGAATGAGAAAACACTGTGTATACCTCACTTAAAGCGGAGTTCCACCCAAAAATGGAACTTCCGCTTATCTCACTCCTCACCCCCTTACATGCCACATTTGGCATGCAATTTTTTTTTGGGGGGGGGGGAGTGGGGGCTTCAGGAGGAGTGGGACTTCCTGTCCCACTTTTTCCTTCCGCCGAGGGGCTGGTAAGGCGATTAAGCTTAATCGCCTTACTGCAGCCCCTCCCTGTAGGCGATGGCCTAGGACAGGGATCTCCAAACTACGGCCCTCCAGCTGCTGTGGAACTACACTTCCCATGAGGCATTGTAAAACTCTGACATTCGTAGACATGACTAGGCATGATGGGAATTGTAGTTCCTGAACACCTGGAGGGCCGTAGTTTGGAGACTCCTGGCCTAGGACACTGACAGGTCCTAGGCGATCGCCTGTCCAATGGGACGGCGCAGCGCCGGGCGCGCAGTGCTGCTCGCGCATGCGCAGTGGGTGCCCGGCCGTGAAGCCGAAAGCTGTCACAGCCGGGTGCCCACAGTAGCAATGAGGAATGCCGGCCGGGGAGGGGGGGAGCGGAGCCCCGGCCGGCGCATCGCTGGAACGCTGGAGCAGGTAAGTATGTTTATTAAAAGCCAGCAGCTACACTTTTTGTAGCTGATGACTTTTAATAAACATAAAATTTGGCTGGAACACCCCTTTAACAAATTAAACTGAACTCCAGCCACCCCTAGGCAGTTATAGAACCAGTTTATTTCTTTTGGCATAAGGGTTTTACATAAAGAAATAATCATTGACTATTGTCAGCACCTTTGTTAGTGGTGAATGGTTTGTCTAAACCAGTGGTTCTCAACCTTTTAGTGCCGTGACCCCTTGATAAAATTTCCCAAGTTCTGGGGACCCCTAACGGTAAGATTATTTTCGTAGCCCGGGTTGTCAGTACCCAAGGCAAGACGAGTACTTTGCGCCCCTAACCCATGGCAATTTAGCGGTCCTGAGCCCCTCTACTCGTACAGTATTAAAACCTCATATGGTACATTTTAGGATGTACCACTCTATCTCTTTGTTCTCCTTTCTTTCCCTTTTATCTCTCGCTATCCAAATTTATTGTCTTTCCCCCCATCTCTCTCTAGCCATCTTTTTTTTTCTCTTACTCTTTCTCTCACAATTTCTTTCTTCCACCCCTCTTTTCCTCTCCCTTCCATGTATTCTCTATTTTTATTCCTTCTCTTACTCCTTGGTGGGGGGGGGGGGGGTGGGATGAGTGGCAGTGCTTGGGTTTTTTTCTGATCACCCTTAGGTGCTCTTGATCATGGTCATCTGCTGATCCGAGAACTGTAGTGGGGCCTTTTAATGGCAACTATAATCACAGGTAGTGTTACCCACTGTCTCCGACTTTGTGGTTTCTCGTAGCAGTGACACCTATGCAGAAATCAGGAGATGGGGTCTCCTCCAGACCCTCCCACCTCACAAGTCAGTGGACCTCTAGTCTCTGCCCTCAGCCATGCCATGCAGCTGCAAAGAGGCTGAGTGGGCAGCTGTTGGCTCCAGGAACAGCCCAGCTGGGCAGACGCAAAAAGGCTGGGAGAGGGGTTCGGGCTTCAGGAACAGCCCAGGATTTGGTGACCCCTGGCAAATCATCATTTGACCCCCGAGGGGGTCCCGACCCCCAGGTTGAGAACCACTGGTCTAAACCCTCTAATGCACACATGGCGGGACTTTCCAAGAAAAAAAGTCAGATGGGCTTTTTTTCTCGGAAAGTCCAGCCTTGTGTAGCCTCCATCAGACTTTGTCAGAAGTCCGATGGACCTTAGATAGAGAACCTGTTCTCTTTCTTTGCGTCGGACTCACGGCGGACTTTTGCACAGTCGAATTACTGGTCATCTTGGTCTTTTGAAAATGAACACACTTACTAGCAGGATGAACATTTAAACATAAAGGAAAAAGCCCCAAAAAAAAAAAAAAAAAGGGAACATTAAATCAGAGATCATATCTAACAAATAGTAAACTCCAATATATTTAGGCCCCTTTCACATCTGTACGACCCAAAAGTCGCACGACTTTGACGTGAATTTGCCACTACTTAAAGCTCCTGAACTCTCCATTCTGTACATAGCAAGCCCCTGAACCCTGCACCCGGTACATAGCACACTCCTGAACCCTGCAATCGGTACATAGCACACCCCTGAACCCTGCATTCGGTACATAGCAAGCCCCTGAACCCTGCATTCGGTACATAGCGTGCTCCTAAACCCTGCGCTTGGTACATAGCGTGCTCCTGAACCCTGCACTCTGTACATAGCGTGCTCCTGAACCCTGCACTCTGTACATAGCGTGCTCCTGAACCCTGCACTCTGTACATAGCACACCCCTAAACACTGCATTCTGTACATAGCAAGCCCCTGAACCCTGCATTCTGTACATAGCAAGCCCCTGAACCCTGCACTCTGTACATAGCAAGCCCCTGAACCCTGCACTCTGTACATAGCACACCCCTGAACCCTGCATTTGGCATGTAGCACACCCTTAACTCTGCATTCTACAAACTCATCTTTTAATGTGGTCAAAGGGGACGAGGGGGGCGTGGCTGAATTCCTGCACAGATTCTCAGAGAAAAATAAAGCCCTGGATAATTTTACATGTGGCCCACGATGAAATTGAGTTTGACACTCCTGGACTAGAGACTATGGACTTATGGAGGATGTTACAAGGAGGCAAAAAACACAGAAAGAAACAATTTAATGAAAAAACAGGTTACAGAGCCATTTAGTATATTGATTGTTTTTGGAGAATAAAATAGATCATATAATGTCACTTTAAGTGCAGTATTAAGAAGTAATGTCACTGGCTGGGTTATGTAACTGGCTGCCCTGTTATCTAGCAGGGGTGCCTGCATCACAAGACTAGATGAACACAAATTTGAAAGTCTTGGAAGGTAGAGCCACTTACACATATTTAGATTAACTGAATTAGCACTATATAAATTCTGTATAATAATAATAAATATTTCAAACGTCTGTGTGGCTGGAGTTCAGCTTTAAGATTCCTGACATGTTTGCTGCTGACAACTCCTGGTACGTAAACGTTCACAGTCCAGTGCTCTCCAACACCAGATTCAAATCACAAATATATTAAAAGGGAAAATCTGTGTTCATAGTTCATATAAAGTCAGAAACTTCCTGCTACTAAACGGATATTGTTCTGGACGGCAAATTTATAGGACTGGCAGGAAATATTAAAAGAAAAATATGTCACAAAGAAACTTTGCTCTATGAAACTTGGATAATCTGCTCAGGAAATGCAGTATGAGCTCTAAATCTTGTACAGGAATACAGCAAAACCTTCCCAGGATCAGAGGAGAACAAGAGAAGAGTTGGTGATTGGGCAGAAACCAACAGATGGGGATAGCATAACATATTCAGAATAGGTGAAGGACAGCAGTGTTAGACCTGGCTCTTTCCGATGTCTTCATTAAAGTAACCCTGAACAGATGACAGATGACTTTTTAAATAAAATCATTGTTTTCACCTTTTTTTTTTTAAATAAATGTTTTCTTATCTGAATGCTTCTGATCTTTTGCAGCCTCTTTGCAACCAATTCCTGTCTACATGCACTATGTGATTGTTGCATAGTAATTTTCAGGGTGGGCTCGCTGATGGTCACTCCAACGCACCATGGTTGGGTTATGTGTGATCAAACGCCCACTTGTAGTCTCCATCAGAAATCCATTCGCTACGTGACAATGCAGGAGAAAAATTAAGAGACACGGACAGAGTGTTGTCTCCCTATAACAGAAAGTGCCTGAACAAGGACTGTTATGGCAGGATCACCAGAGATTATTTTAATAAAATCTGCAGCTTTAGTCTGGGTTCACACTGGTACGGTGCACCGCACTCCTATTTAAATAACATGCGGGTATTTGCGATTTGAGCCCATTCATTTTGTATGGCTCAAACTGCACAAAAAAAGAGCATGCACCTTTTTTTGCCACACTGGTATAGGATCGCATTGGTTGTTCACACCTATGTCATATGTTTCTGCCAATCACACTGCGTTTTGGGAACTGTCTTTAACGTTATATTATCATTGGGGCAGCACAGTGGTGTAGTGGTTAGCACTTTTACCTAGCAGCAAAAAAAGGGTCGCTGGTTCAAATCCCGACCACGACGCCATCTGCCTGGAGTTTGCATGTTCTCCCTGTGTCTGCATAGGTTTCCTCCAGGTACTCCGGTTTCCTCTCACACTCCAAAGACATGCTGGTAGGTTAAATGGATCCTGTCCAAATTGGCCAAGTGTATATGTATATATGTGTGTACAACTGTGTCCCAAGCGTGTCGAGATCCTATGGGGTAAATGATCGCACCAGCCTGGAAGACACTGGCTGCAAAAAGAGCCTAGAGGCGATTCAGTTTGCATGTGTAGCGCTATACAAGTCACTCATTCATTCAACATTGACATCCGCAGTGGTTTCGCAGAAACGGAGTGCGATTGTGATGCAGTGCGGGAAGCGGATTGGATTTGCCTCCTAGAGATAAAGAACCTGATACAGTTTTGCTTGTTTTCATAGATTAATAAAGTTACTCACATGGTGTTTTTCCGCTGAATCTCAGACTGGAGTCGGTCCACTTCCTCGTTTCTGGAAATACAGAGTAACAAAAAGTAACAAAATCTCCACACGAATCATTAAAATGCAGAGTTCAAATCGAGCATAGCAGTAGATTCCTTAACACATACATTCCCTTACTCTTATTCTGGTGCAACGAATCTATTCCTACCAGGCTATGTTTTCCCATACGTGGACCAAAGTGCATCTGACTTGTTTACACAAACTTACCATCCCAAACTGTATTAAACCTGTAGCACTACCTTCGGAGGAGCCACTTAAGTATGTTTGGTTCCGTACCTTGCCTCTCAACCCCAATAACTGTCTTGTCATACAACATGAATCAAAAACTTCCAGTCTTGGCCGCGCCCGGAAGTGACGTCACTTGACCCCTCCCGTCATGTGATATATGTGACACAACGCGTCAGGAGAAGGCAGGGTGACGTCACTTCCATTTGCGGCCAAGACTGGAAGTTTTTAATCCATATGAACCGATTGTCTCGTTTTTAGATTTAAGTTTGCTGCTGCTATAATAAAGAATTTTATTGGAATACTGCACTATGGAGATCTCTTTATATTCCATGTGAGCTTTTAATGGAGGAGAGTGGAGGAAATTAAGGAGGATAACATTTGCAGTGAAGTTTCCTTTCCAAAATATACCCGATCTGGCTGGATGCTCCAAGGAAAAGAGCCGGCTGCTTTGGATATTTGAGATATTAAACAACAGAAGCGCTACAAGACGAACTATGAACTGAATTTTTTGCACTGATGTCACATTTGAATATACATATTTTTGCACAAGCACTTTGATATCCATCCTTGTTATGTTTGGACTGATCACTATTTTTGTATTAGCACTTTATTTTGGGATTGATCAAGTTTTTGGATCTACCAGCATTTATATACTCTGCACATTTATTATTCATTAATATTGCATTCTCAATATTGCATTTGGAAGCTGTGGCACTTTATATTGTTTATACTGAGTAAGTGCCACATTTATATATTATCTTTATTTGCTATAGTGTGGGAACAGCATTTAATGTCGGCAGCCACTCAGGGATCTACACATTTTTGGTTTGTGCATTAGTATTCATATTTAACACACAGCCATTAATGTCTAAACTGAAAATGTCCAAATTGGGTCCAATTAGCCATTTTCCCTCCCCGGTGTCATGTGACTCGTTAGTGTTACAATGTCTCAGGTGTGAATGGGGAGCAGGTGTGTTAAATTTGGTGTTATCGTTCTCACTCTCTAATACTGGTCACTAGAAGTTCAACATGGCACCTCATGAGGATCTAAAAATAAATAAATTGGTGCTCTACATAAAGATGGCCTAGGCTATAAGAAGTGAGAACTGAGCTGCAGCACGGTGGCCAAGACCATACAGCGGTTAAACAGGACAGAGTCCACTCGCCATGGTCAATCAAAGAAGTTGGGTGCACAAGCTCAGCGTCATATCCAGAGGTTGTCTTTGTGAAATAGAAGTATGAGTGCTGCCAGCATTGCTGCAGAGGTGGAAGGAGTGGGGGGTCAGCCTGTCAGTGTTTAGAACATACGCCGCACACTGCATCAAATTTGTCTGCATGGCTGCCGTCCCAGAAGGAAGCCTCTTCTAAAGATGATGCACAAGAAAGCCTGCAAACAGTTTGCTGAAGACAAGCAGACTAAGGACATGGGTTACTGGAACCATGTCCTGTGGTCAGATGAGACCAAGATAAAACTTATTTGGTTCAGATGGTGTCAAGCATGTGTGGCGGCAACCAGACAAGTGCATCTTGCCTACAGTGAAGCATGGTGGTGGGAGTGGCGTGGTCTGGGGCTGCAGCACTAGGGAGCTACAGTTCATTGAAGGAACCATGAATGCCAACATGTACTGTGACATACTGAAGCAGAGTATGACCCCCCTCAGAGACTGAGCCACAGGGCGATATTCAAACATAATAACGGCACCAACCACACCTCCAAGACGACCATTGCCTTGCTAAAGAAGCTGAGGGAAAAGGTGCTGGACTGGCCAAGCATGTCTCCAGACCTAAACCCTATTGAGCATCTGTGGGAAATCCTCAAACAGAAGGTGGAGGAGTGCAAGGTCTCTAACATCTACCAGCTCTGTGATGTCGTCATGGAGGAGTGGAAGAGGACTGCAGTGGCAACCTGTGAAGCTCTGGTGAACTCCATGCCCAAGAGGAGTAAGGCAGTGCTGGAAAATAATGGTGGCCACACAAAATATTGACACTTTGGGCCCAATTTGGACATTTTCACTTAGGGGTGTACTCACTTTTTTGGGGGGGTTATTTTGAGGGGACAGCAAATTTACACTGTTATACAAGCTGTACACTCACTACTTTACATTGTAGCAAAGTGTAATTTATTCAGTGTTGTCACATGAAAAGATAGAATAAAATATTTATAAAAATGTGAGGGGTGTACTCACTTTTGTGAGATACTGTACATGTGAAGCCCTGCGTAAATTGACAGTGCTGCAACCAGAGTCCCGTATTCAAAAAGAACTTGTGCCCTAAGTTACGGCGGCGTAGTGTAAATGGGCCGGCATAAGCCCGCGTAATTCAAAGTAGGCTGGTAGTGGGCGTGTTATATGGAAATGAATCGTGACCCCACGTAAATGACGCGCCTAACGAACGGCACATGCGCCATCCGTGGACGTATCCCAGTAAGTAAGCATGCTCCAAAATCACGATGGAAATACTCAATGCTTTTGACGTGAACGTAACTTACACAAAGCCCTATTCGCGTACGACTTACGCAAACGACGTAAACCATGGAATATTCGACACTGTTCCGACGTCCATACTTAACATTGCCTGCGCCTCATATAGCAGGGGTAACTTTACGCCGGTCATACGCCTTACGTAAACGACGTATATCAATACGCAGGGCGAAACTTGTGATTCGGCGTATCTAGCTCATTTGCATATTTATAATGGGAACGCCGAATGCGTCCAGCGTAACTATGCGCCCACGATACGCCGGCGTAGGCAAGTTACATCGGACGGCTGAAGCCATGTTTTTCGGCGTATCTTGCTTTCTGAATCGGCGTAAAGATGTGACGGCGCACATTTGAACTTACAGAGCCGTATCAGGAGATACGCCGTCGTATATTCTTTCTGAATCCAGCCCCTAGACTTTGCCTTCCCGAAACCAAAAACAGGGTTGCTCAAGTTGTAGTAAACTAAAAAAAAATCTAGGCCATACTACAAGAAAGAATTCCCAAGTACACTAAAATATGGCAGCCCTAGATAAACAAATGCCACCTGCCTGGCTTTGACTCTTCTCTTCTTGAACCCTATCACATTCCCCTTTACATTGTTACATAGTTAGTCAGGTTGAAAAAAGGCACAAGTCCATCTAGTTCAAAAACATACAATCCCATATATACAATCCTTTACCCGCAGTTAATCCAGAGGAAGGTGAAAAACCCCAACAAAGCATGATCCAATTTGCTACATCAGGGGAAAAAAAATTCCTTCCTGATCCCCCGAAAGGCAATCATTAGTACCCAGTTATATGATGTACACCTAGGAAATAATCCAGCAATTTCTTTTAATGCAATCTACTGATCTGGCCAGCACCACCTCTGGAGGGAGTCTATTCTACATTTTCACAGCTCTTACTGTGAAGAAACCTTTCCGTATTTGGAGATTAAATCTCTTTTCCTCTAGATGTAAAGAGTGCCCCCTTATCCTCTAATGATTTTTACAGGGGGGCAAAATGACATCTCTTTCTCTGTCGGGAGTCCATACCTCTCTTAATACAAGAAAGGACTTTGCTCGCTTTGGAAACCGCAGCTTGGCATTGCATGTTATTATTGAGCTTATGATCTACCAAAATCCCCAGATCCTTCTCCACTACGGATCTCCCCAGTTGTACTCCCCCTAGTATGTATGATGCATGTATATTCTTGGCCCCCCAAATGAAACAATGGCTTTGAAATTAGCTCAATTCTTTTACCACAGAACTCCATGGTCTTCTGTCCACAACTCTAAACCCTGGGATTTTCTCTACCCATCCACTCCTAGCCACACCATGCTCATGCCTTGCCACCTTTCGTCTCAGGTTCAATATGTATTTTGTTTTACAGGTACAAACACTCTTGTCCTTATATTATGCTTGTCAGAAACTGTGTGTATATTGAGAAGTTATACTCTGAACCTTATGCAAAATTTATAATTAAATTTCTGTACCCTCAATACTGCATAAGACAAATTGCAACCTGCCTACAACTCCCAAAAAAAAAAAAAGAAATTTATTGATCAAGAAAATCTACACATAGTCATAGTACAAAGTGTAAAAATGACAGCAAGAGTGGTAGAAGGACGTACCGCTCATCCTGCATATGCTGCGCCAGGCTGAAATATGGGGCTTCATGAGTCCCCTTCCAGCCCTTCCAAAGTTGACTGCCCGGATGTATGTATACAGCATCTGTAATAAACCATTATATACTGTGAGTACATTATGTAGTATGAAACATATACACATCTGTAATATACATTATATGCGGACAGTACACAATATAGTATGAAACAACACACCTCTGTGATATGTATATACTGTCAATACATATTAAATACTGTAATCGATTTCAGTATTTATGGTAAAATCTGTTTCTTGGAGTCCACAGAGGAATTCAGATACAGCCCCAGTAAAACCCCTTCTGCTCACTGTATGACTCAGTTGGTAGCAAGTAGTACCATGGGTATGATCATGTACACAGAGGGGTGAAGTCTCTAATTATACTCCAAGTAAAGGACTTTACTGTAAGTACAAAATGCAGATTTTCTTCTTCGTTTATTGAGGGACACAGGAATTCAGATACAGTTGGGATGTCTAAAAGCAGTTCAAGACAACAACTGCTAACAGGCCTCCACAAAGACGACTGGGGACTGCCTGCAGCCCATGAGCTGCCTGGAGGACCAATACCAACATTAGCTGGAGCCCCCTGCCAGATAGGGGACCCTGCAAAAATGAGCAAAGGAAGGGTACTGAGAATCAGGATAGAGGACACCTCCAGACCAACCTGAATCAGCAAGATGATCGAACAGAACCCACAAAAACAGGTGGAACAACAAAAATTTCCCATGTAGGGAAAACAAACAACTGACAACCTGATATAGTCAACAGAAAACATTAGGAACAACCGTCAGAAGTAACAAGTCTCAAGAGCCTAGGACAAAAACAGGTCCAGGTGAGAAAGACTGGCCTTAATGGGAAGGCAGGTATGGAAATTAGACCTCGGCCCCAGACTGGAGAGATTTTATCCACCAAAAGAACAGAAGATGAAGCTAAAACATCTTCTTTCAGACCCAGAGTTGTAGCTGAAGAATTCTGCATAACCTGCCTTATCCTGACCACAAGCCATGGGTCTAAGAAGCTCCTGATCTCCCCATCGCAAGTGAAACCTTAATAGCCAAGGAGCGAGTGACAAGAATCACTAGAAGCATTCACCTGACCAAGAGAAGTCATCCATAGGACCTGTCTCTGGAACCTGTGCATCAGCCAAAGAAGGAGAACCTATTCCATGGTGAACAGCTCCCACAAAATCCACTGGACATATTCTATCCCCAGCAGTGGGTTCCTGTAGTGGGAAGCTAGGTTTGTTCTGCCTGCTGACAATCAAGTGAAGCACAGGTCCCTCCAGTCACAAACTAGGAGAGGGGAAGTTTCCCCAATGTCATACAGTCCCACATTGGAGAAGAAGGGACGAACCCCTGTCTAAAGACAGGGGGACTAAATGCACACACGGTGTGCAAGTGATTAAGCTGAAGAGCCTAACCCACCAGTGGCAGATAGCCTGCCACTGAGGGAACTTGGTAAAGCCTGATCTGGCGGTAGCTTGTCGATGTTAGTCTCTGTGATAACGTGCTGATTACAAGGATCCATAAAGCTGACTCTTTTCAAAGGAGATTGTCTAAGCACCCCTCAGAATGATAGGGATAAAAAAAAAAAAAAAAATACAAAGACTTTTCAGAATGCATAATAAGCCCCTGCTTGCAGAAGTGGGGTGCACCTTTGCGCAGTAGACTTCTTCAGATGGGTTAGCTGACCTGAAGCTTGTGTGCACCTACTGCGGAAATTTATGTAGACGTGTCAGATTCCTCCAACCTACATTCAGGCAAGATCACCCTCTGGCCCCCTGTGGCATGCAAAATCATGGTATTTAGTGAAAGGCTAAAGAGATGAAATTTCTGGAAGACCAAGTTAATCAGATGCTCTCTGGATGTGACATCAGTACCTGCTTGTAAAGCACATACACAGCTCAATAGTGGTTTCTCTAGGCCAAATGGCCGGGAAGAGAGCACAGAGTGTCTCTGAGCAACACCATTCAGCTAAGCTAAGTGGCAGTGCTCAGTTCTTCAGTGGTTACCCCTTCTTCAGTGATAACCAGAGATAGCTGGAAATGTAAAAATGTGCCCAGTGGTGCTAATAATAAAGTAGGTGATATGCCATAGCTCTGGAGCTTTTACCAGTACACTCTGCTCTGGAAAGTGCCACAATGCAGAGTCCAGTGTCTGAAGGTCACATTCCAAGCTACCCCTGAACGCCTAGTCCTTCCAGGGCCAGATATCTACCTGTAGAGATTAGCACATGCAGTGGTTTAGAGAGCAATCTTGAATGAAGTTGAAGAAAGAGCAGTCCAAGAAAAAAGATAAAAGGCTAGTAAAATGTGACTAGATTTTCTACAACAGCAGAACTGAAATCATGCTAGGCGGAAGGGGGATGTTATACTGGGGCTGGCTTTCAATTTTAATCTTTGCCCGTGTCCAATCATCCTGTAGATGGCAGGATAACCCGACTGTATCAGATTTCCTGTGTCTCCTGATGGACAAGAAAGAAATACCATTATACTGTAAATACAATAAACAATATGAAACTTACAGACATCTATGATATAAATTACGGACTGTCAGTACCTTACATAATATGGGATTCAGGGCTCCCCAGTGCGCACTTATAGCAGAATAAGGATATCCACCTTGGACTATAGTACCGAGCAGACCTTGGCCCAAAGGGAAAGGGCTCCTCAGTGGGGTACCCATAGAAGGATAAGTATAATTACCATGGACTCTAGCATAGAGCCGACCTTGGTCTAGGCAAAAGTGTCCCCAATGGGTACTCGTAGGAAAAGAAGACATGGTCTCTAGTACAGAGAAATCCTCAGCCCAAAGTGGAAGGGCTCCGTATTGGGTACCCATAACAGGATAAGGATATCCGTCATGGACTATAGTACATGGCATACTTTAGCTTGGGGGAAAAAGCTCCCCAGTGAGTACTCCATGGAGTATAAGGCCATCCACCATGTATTCTAGTACCAGGCAGACCCCAGCCTGGGAGGGAAAGGCTCCCCAGTGGATACTCTTAGGAGGATAAGAATATACAGTATATCATTGATTACAGTACAGAGCAGACCCTGGCATGGTGGGAAGGATTTCCCAGTGAGTACTCGTAGGAGAAGGATATCTCCCATGGTCTCTCGTACAGAGCACACTTTGGCCTGGGGGAAAGGGCTGCCCAGTGGCTACTCGTAGCATGAGTACATCCACCACAGTCTTTAATACAAGACCTTACACTAAAGGAGAAGGGCTCCACACTGGGTACCTGTAGGAGAATATGGATATCTACCTTAGACTGTAGTGCAGAGCAGACCTCAGCCCAGGGGGAAGGCATCCTCAGTGAAGAACACAAAAAAACAAGGACTCTAGTACAGAACAGATCTAACTCGGGAGGAGGGGCACTCAGTGGGTAGAATGGCTCCTCAGTACAGGCATACCCCACTTTTAAGTACACAACGGGACCGGAGCATGTATGTAAAACGAAAATGTACTTAAAGTGAAGCAATACCTTTTTTCACTTCTAGGCTGTAGTGGGGGTGCCAGGGGCTTTAGTGGGGGCATCAGGGGCTGTAGTGGGGGCGTTGGGGGAACACTCACATGTAAATAAGCTCATCTGATGCAAGGGGGGGCCGTTCCAATCCATCCCCCGGATATCGCGCTGCACACAAAGGATAGTGCTGTGGAGAGGCTGGATGGCATTCTGTGGCTAACAGGCTGGAACTGGGCAGGCTAAGTGCTCAGAACTTCAGTTCCGTCTAATGCGGGTGCACGGCGCGGGAATTTGTACTTGTGAGACACTTTACATACACTCGCGGGTATGTCCGTACTCGCAAGTGTACGTAAAGTGAGTGTCCGTAAAGCGGGGTACAGTATGCCTGTAATTACCTTTGGAGCATAAAGATAACCACTATAAACTGTAGTACTGAGCAGACCTCACTCTGGCAGGAAGGGCTCCCCAGAGGGTATTCCTAGGAGGAAAAGGATAACCACCATAGTCTTGTACAGAGTAGACCTAAGGCTGGTGGGGAAGAAATCTCCAATAAGTAAGCAGAGGAGGAAAAGGATATCCATCATATACTCTAGTACAGAGCAGACCATGGTAAGGGGGAAGGGCTTCCCAGTGGGTACTTGTGGGAGGATAAGGATAACCACTAAACACTCTAGTACAGAGCAAAGCCACCGTTACATCTCTTATAATACAGAAGCCCAGTACCAGCAATGTAGACAGAACAAGTTGTCATTCTTACCATGCAACTCTGCTCCAAGGAGCCCCATCAGACGGGAGAAGGTCCCCAGCTGTGGGCTCACCTTGTCCAAAACTTGGAAGACCAGCCGGATCCTCTCTTCTGTCATTGGTTGGAAACTCACTGCCCCTTTGTCTTCCAGTAGCTGAACCAGGTACTGATTGGCTGAAAAGGTCAGGAAACACAGAGTGTGACTGGCGAACATGCTGCAGAATGAACAGTGTGCAGAAACGGATAGCAACCAATCACAATGCAGACCTCTTCCAAATTAGTTTTAAAAGCCATTGCACACATTAGAGGCATTGCAGCAGTTCTTGCTAAACACAGGCAGCTGCACTGGCTGACCAATTATATTCTAAGCTACAGAATAGTGGGTGGGACAATGCAGATGCCTAGAATTGGATCAGAAGGGTTCTCTAATTTCTATGAGCCCCAAAGTCCTTTAATGTCTATAAGCCCCATAGGAAGGCTGATTGGTCATTGGCTGCTGGGGGTTAATATACAATATCTGTCAAATTAGGTTAGAATATTATTACAGTGAGATATGTGTTCTTAAAGCAGTTGTAAAGTATCCCCCCCAATACTTACCCGAGTCCCCACTTAATCCTGCACTGTGCTATCTCTCCTATCTCTCCTTGCACTCACAGGACAGAAGCAGCAGCGGGAGCCATTGGCTTCTGCTGCTGTCAATTAAATCCTGTGAGAAGGGAGTTTGGGGGCGGGACTGGGCAGTGCTTTATGTGTCAATGGATGCGCACAGCCTGGCTCGGTAGCAAGCCAGCAGGTTTACCCCCATCGGAAGCGGCTTCTTATGGTGGAGCACAGAGGGGAGAAGACGAGAGCACCAAGGGGACCCCAGAAGAGAAGGTTCAGGGCCACTCTGTGCAATACCATTATCGAAGTACAACATTAAAAAAATATCCCTTGCAACCACTTTAAGCTGTCCATACACTGTTATTTTTGTTTTAGTTCAGCCTGCAGGCCAGATTTCTTCATTGACATGAATGAGATGGATTTAGAAATCCCTCCGCCAGAAAATTTGATTCTGGCTGGTTAAGCAGGGACCAAATTAATTTTGTTCAGCAATAAACACAACAACCCCTCTGGCCTGCCCAATCGTATAGCAGTGAATGTGGTCAGCCTGATAAAAATGATCTGATCAGTAAGTATCAAAGTATAAGAAGATTGTATATGTACAAAGGGGAGGAACGTCTTCTAATTACATATAATGCTGTGCCGTGACTGTGCTTTGGGCTGGGTTCACACATGTGTGTCAGTCCGGTGTAATGTTCACTGGTCCAGGTGCGATTCAGGTGCAAACTTTACCTGAACTGGACCCAAAAATGCACAGGACCCTTTTTAAAACCACGCCTCGCACATGCATGAACCAACTCTATTGAAAGACAGTCACAATGTTATGCGAATTAAAAACGCATCCAATTTCCCTATATGTGAAACCAGCCTTACTGTTCTCTCTTCTCAGTGGAAGTCCACCTATCTCCTCACATTATATGTGGCTTATACTTTATTTCAGCAGGGATGATGACTGCACTGTCTGTTACTTGGAGACACCCTAAGTGTCGGTTCAAGCTGGGTTCACACCATTGTGAATTGGATGTGGTTTCTCCGCATCCAATTTGCAATAGCAGGCGATTTTGTCCGGTTCTCTATGAATACAATTCACATATCTCAGCAGCAAGTCCGGTGCGTTTTGCACAAAAACACTGTGCGCCTTTTGGTCTATTTCAGGTCTGAATTCAGCCCAAAACCAGACCTAAAATGGCGAACCATGCAGCACGCACTAGACGCCTGCTGTGAGCCGAGTGTTACACTGAGAGTTCACAGTCGCACCCCATTAACGGCAATGGAACTGTTGCAATTGGTGAAACTCAAGCTGCAGCGACTTGGAAAAAGGTTCCTGCGCTACTTTTGGGCGGTTTTGCAAAAATGTGAGTTACATTTCAAAAATTCAGGAAAATTTTACAATGATAAACATTACAATCAGAGGAGAGCCCATTTAAAAAAACACAATTCAGTACACACAGGAGTATCTCTACAATGCTTCAGGCTCCTACCTGGTGATTTGGCATCGATGATATCCAGTGGGATGGCTGAGCTTCCATTGGCCGACATGCTGATAACGAGACACAAGACATCTGTAGAAGAGGTGGAGACATGAGGTTTATTACCAGCACTACACCATGCAATCAATACTGTGTGCCAATCTCCTTCCAGACCACACAAGACTAGAGCTCATCCATCAATGTCAACAAAGTTGACATTTCAGGCTGTCTGTGCTCCATCAGCAGCCAATCAGGGTTTCCCAATGCTGCATAGGAGAGTGAATGTAAGAGCTTTATTGGTTGCACCTGGTAGGTGAGCACCAATCTGGTTGTAAAACACACAGACTTGAGGATCAGAGCCAGGAGAATGTTGGAACCCAGCAGAAACCAGCTTAGTACAGCGGTAGTGTTTGCGGTGCTGAGGCTCTGGATTCAATCACCACTAGAGATTATCTGCATGCAGTGTTCATGTCCTTCTAGTGTTTATGAGGGTTCCCCGAGCAATCCACCACTCTCCCACCACAACTTAGAATTAGACAACGACTCGTATGACCGAACTACCCCCCCCCCCCCTTCATGTGACCAGCATTGGAAACTAAGATCACATTCAAACCTACAATTTGTACGTTTTTTTTTGTGCTCCATGTGTAGGCCAGCCTATTCATTCCAATGGGCTGCCCTAAGCATGAGAAACGCAAAAAACAAAACAAAAAAACACTGCAGTGAACCACACTGTGCCGCAGCACCATGTGGTTTGGTGCACATTTGCATGGGGGTGTCATTTAAATGAATGGCACTGCTGCGCGTCTGTTATAGGGCAGCGCATTTCTGTGTGTGTGTGTCAAGAAAACGCAAGATTTTGCACGCGTTCCGACCCTGGAAGTCACATGGCTATAAATATACACAAACTAATACACACACACACACACACACATGTATAAACATACCATACACTCACACACACACATACATACATACATACATGATCCGTGAGACACACAGCATTACATAGTTATGCACATGACAGACATGATCTCTTACACAGGTGAGCTGGTAAATCAGAAGAGGCGAGTACACAATACTGTCACCATAGCAATAGGGAGGAGACCCTGCAGAGCCCCGCCCACATTCCACAACATCCCGTCATAGCACAGGTTATGGGAGAGGAAGTCACATGCCTGACCATACATGCACTCCTGTCTGTGGCTGTTCTGTGTGGAGCTGATGGGGGGAATTCTGTTTCCTGTAGCTGATCAATAAATATGGAAAAAATGTTTTTACTGTTTAAAGCGTTTTTAATGCTTCATTCTCAAGGCGAGTGGATTTTTTTTTACAAAAAACTCTGCTAATAATGCACTAAAAACGCATGTACTGTACATACTGTTTAAATGTCATCCCATTAAAGTCTATGATGTTGCAACTGCACCAAAGAAGCACCTGTATCTTTTCAAGAACACTCTGCAGTGCTGCACTGATTCCAACGGGCACCATAGAGAATAATGGGGTTGATTTACTAAAGGCAAATAGGCTGTGCACTCTGCAAGAGCAGTTGCTCCACAGCTTAGTAAATAAGCAGAAGCTCTGCTGACTTCCATCATCCAATCATGTGTAAGCAAAAATGCATTTTTTTTTATTTGCCTTGCACATGATTGGGTATTCTTTGCAAAATTAAGGATTTACCTCATTTACTAAGCTCTGGAGCAAATGCATTTGCAGAATGCGCCATCTATTTACCTTTAGTAAATCAACCCCAACGTGATTTCCATTGTTGTGCAGGGCAGAGCGACAGCAAACGCAGGAGAAAGCGCACAAGTGGGAATGGGGGCTTAGTAATATGCTTGGATAGAGGAGGCGGGGAAAACCAATCAGCGTTCATTCTACCGTTCTGACTACAGCAAACTGCATCTGATTGGTTGCTAAAGGTTACTGCATTATCTGGAGCCTGAGTGTATTTTATGGAGGGATACATGTCATGTGGTACACTGTGCACCATAAACCAACCAATGATATCTTATGGTTTGTGAGGTGCAGTGCGCATTGCATGGTTTACTTTTTTTTTTACATTACTAAAAAAACAAAAATGTTGAAAAAAAGATCATTCAAATCTGGTGCATTGATTTACTAAAGAAAAAAAAAAGACTGTGCACTTTGCAAAGTGCAGTAACACTCTGCAAGAGCTCCAGTGCTTAGTGAATTAGGTAAAGCTTCACTTTACAAAGAATAACCAATCATGAACAAGGAAAAAAAAAAAAAAAAAAACATTTGTTTTAGCTTGCACATGATTGGATGATGGAACTCGGCAAAGCTTCTGCTCATTTACTAAGCTCTGGACAGTGCAATAGACAGTGCACTTTGCAAGTGCAGATGTGCCAGAGCTTAGTAAATGGGGTAAAGCTTCACTTTGCGAAGAATATCCAATCACGTGCAAGGGAAAAAAGCTCTGGTGGAACTGCAGTTTGCAAAGTGCACTGTCTATTTGCCTTTAGTAAATTAACCACATAGTGTGCTGCACCATGTAAAAATGCAGGCATGCTGCAACTTTATGCAGCACGTTGCAGCTCAATGCAGTGTTATAGTGTGAAACTATTTATTTCTATGTGCCCTTACGGTGAGCCCAAGTTAATCTATGTAGATATGGTGTGAATAAGTACTAAGTCTTTGTTTTAAAAATATTTGAGGGTTCGTCTACACAAGTGCTGACCCTCTGAAGAGTCAGCCATAGTGGGATCCTTTTCAAAGAGTGTTGAGGGGCAGTAAGGAGGTGTTAGGTCACCTCCTCACCACCTGTTTTAAAAGAGAAGTATGGGAATTGTTTTTTATTTTACAATCATACTTAATGCAGCATTGGTCTGATGATGCATCTGTCCCCCTCTGGATCAAACACCGCTGATCGGTCGGTTCCCGCAGCTCCCTGAGCAGAGAGCTGGTGACTGTCAGTCACCGATGTCTGCTCTGCCCCTCCAGCACTCACTGAACTGCTGGGCTGTGGAGGGGGCGTGCTCAGGCTCTCAGCGCCTCACTTAGAGGCTGAGCCGGGTTTTGGTCCAGGCAAGCGGTTGGATCCCTACCATTGCAATCTTTTCCGAGCCTGGACCAGCTCTGTGACATTAGCCAACAGCGGGCTTTAGCGTGCAGATGAACTGCGCTCCTGTAATTCACAGGAGAAGATTCTGTAAGTCTCGTTTAAGGGAAATCTATGGTCATGGCATACACTTCCATCAGCAATGTAATAGCAACGCAAACAGTAGTTATTTCTGATAATCCAATATAAGCTTACTGAGTTCTGCCTGTCTGCTGGCCATCTGTATCCACAACTTCCTGGATTCCATGCCTGCATGCTTTGCACCTTTTCCTCTGCCGTTTACTTACCCATGGTACATTGCTGCTTGCAAGCAGCGATTCCTGTACTGACTCCACCTCCTGAAACTCCTCCTCTCAGCACCTCTGTAGCTCAGAAGGCAGGCTCTGTGAAATGTGTGATGCAGCAGGGCCTACTCACAGGGTATAGAGACTACATATCATGGAATTCCAGGAATAAATGTAAAGAGATCTTCACAGAGTAAGTTTACAAGATTTAAAGTGGTTCTTATTATTAGGAGTAGGCTAGGAATAATTGGGATACAATGTGGACATTAATATATGATTTTACATTTTGACCATAGATTTGTTTTAACTACTGTACTACGAGTGAGAGATCACAGACACACATTGATCGGACTGAATACAGACAGAGAGACATTTTTAGGGGGTATTTACTGAAACTCAACAACCAGGTCTTATAGAACAAGCTGAAGTTAGAGGCTGATTGGTTACTATGCACAGCTGCACTGGGTTCTGTGTGCTCCAGTTTTAGTAAATACCTCTGTTTGTCTGAACTAATCCTTTAAAGTGGAGCTAAAGGCAACAATGCTTACCTTAATTCGAATGGTCCGACACCTGCAAGGTCCCTCACTGGCGCCAGCATCTTCTTCCCCTGGATGCTCCCTCTGAGCTGCACAGGAGTACAGTCATCATGTGTAAACTGAGCTGCACATGTGCAGGAGTGCTATCATCCTGTTTAAACTGAGTTTCTCATGTGCAGGAGTGCAGTTATCATGTGTAAACTGAGCTGTACATGTGCAGGGGTGCAGCCATTCTTTGTAAACTGAGCTGCACATGCGAAGGAGTGCAGTCATCCTGGCAGGCAAGCAGTGCAATAAAGAGCCTATCTGCTCACAATTTTTATTTCAACTTTAGTTCCAGTTTAAGGGTAGGCTTATATTTATGAGCAGCCCATTATTTGAAAATACTCCAACCTTTTTTTTTAAAACCATGTGGCACAGTACCACAAGGTGATGCAGCACCATGAGAAAACATTTGCGAGTGCTGATGTATGGGGGTGCCATTAAGGCTAATTTCACACTGAACACCACCCCACGCCAGCAGTAAAGCACCGCTAGAAGGGGTTAAAAGGCCAAAGAAGGGGTTAAAATCACTGCTCCTGGATCGGTTTGCAGGTGCTTTGGCAGCGCTGCCCATTGATTTCAATGACAGGGGCGGTGGAGGAGCGGTGTATACACTGCTCCTCCACCGCCCCAAAGATGCTGCTTGCAGGACTTTTTTCCCCCCATCCTGCAAGCACACTGCCCCAATGTGAAAGCACTCAGGCTTTTTAAACTGGAAAAGCTTCAGAGGCGTTTTTCAGGCACTATTTGTAGCGCTAAAGAGCCTAAAAAGAGCCCCAGTGTGAAGGGGGTCTAAGAATTAGACCTGGTATATTTTTCGGGTGGTGTCCTGTTCTGCAGTCACTGTTATTACCAATGATCTGCTATATGCCTTAAAGGAGAAGGCCAGCCATAGATCGATAGAAATTCGGCCAGTTCAGCCGGAACCGGATGCATTTCAATCCATGTATGGACAGGCTGGTTGTACTGAAGTTGATCCATTGATTGACTTCATTACAACCAGCCTGTCTGCTTTTTGTCATTCGACCACCGCCGGCGGCTATAGCCTGCAAGCAGTGATCATTGTATTCTGATGGCTGTAAAACCTCCCACTGTCAGAATACAATAGCTCTGCGGGAGGGATTCCTCCATCAATGGGGGTTATTTACGAAAGGCAAATCCACTTTGCACTGTATGTGCACTTGGAATTGCAGTCACTGCAGATCTGAGGGGGACATGCAAGGAAAATAAAAAACATAATAGCTTGCACCTGACTGGATGATAAAATCAGCAGAGCTTCCCCTCATTTCAGATCTTCAGCGACTGCACTTCCAAGTGCACTTGTAGTGCAAAGTGGATTTGCCTTTCGCAAATAACCCCCAGTGTGTTGATGTTGGACTTCTTTCCTTTAACCCGTGATTGAAGGAAAGAAAATTAATTAAAGAGGAGCTTCCCCTTTTATCTGCCTCCTCCCCCCTGATGCCACTTTTTTTTGGGGGGGGGGGGGGGGGGTACCTGGTTTTGACAGGTACCTGCTCCCGGAAGTTCGGCCTATCCCCTCCTCTTCCCAATGCCAGGCCATTTTTAAAGCGCAACACGCTATGTGCAGTAGGGAACAGGCTGTGAAGCTGCAAGGCTTTACTGACGGTTTCCCTTTCCCGAGATGACGGCGGTAGCACCCAAGAGCCAATAGAAAAAACGGCTGGGGTGAGTGAGATTCGTATACAGGTAAGTGTCCTATTATTAAAAGTCAGCAGCTACAGTTTTTGCCACACACGGCTCATGTGTAAGGTAAGGTCTACAGGATTAGATATATCAGTTTGCAAATGGATAGAAAACTGGCTGAAGGACAGGATCCAGAGAGTTGTGGTTAATGATTCTTACTCTGAATGGTCCAAGGTTATCAGCGGTGTACCCCAAGGTTCGGTGTTGGGTCCCTTACTTTTCAATATATTTATAAATGATATTGGGTCTGAGATCCAAAGTAACATTTCTGTCTTTGCAGATGACACCAAGCTATGCAGTGGAAAAAACGTCCTTGCAGGATGTCTCCAATTTACAAGCCGACCTCAATGCTCTGTCTAACTGGGCGACTAAGTGGCAGATGAGGTTTAACCACTTTGCAACCGCCCTATACCGAAAGTACGGCTACAGGGCGGTTGCTTGATTCTAAGTGGCCGTTAATTAACGGCCTTTTAGAATCGCGCTCCCGCACGCCCCCTGAGGCGCGCACACGGGAACATCCGTGACCGCCGGGTCCTCTGGATCGCGGTAAATCGCCGCTGATAGCGGCGGTTTACCACGTGATCGCGCCGTCCAGTGACGGCGCGATCAGATGTAAACAGACCGGCGTCATTTGATGACGCCGGTTCCTCCCTCCTCTCTCTGTACCGATCGGTACAGTGTGAGAGGAGAGGGGAGGGAGCGGATGGCAGCGGCAGTGCTGCGGGCTGGATCTGTGACAAATGTAGTCACAGATCCATCCATCCATCCCTCCCTGCTGCAATACTCTGCAATACTCGGCAATACCTCAGCTGGGCATACTCGGGCAATACTCTGGGCAATACTCTGGGCAATACTCTGGGCATACTCTGGGCATACTCTGGGCATACTCTGGGCAATACTCTGGGCAATACTCTGGGCAATACTCTGGGCAATACTCTGGGCAATACTCCGCAATAATCTGGGCATACTCCGCAATACTCTGGGCATACTCTGCAATACTCTGGGCATACTCTGCAATACTCTGGGCAATACTCTGCAATACTCTGGGCAATACTCTGCAATACTCTGGGCAATACTCTGCAATACTCTGGGCATACTCTGCAATACTCTGGGCATACTCTGGGCATACTCTGGGCAATACTCTGGGCAATACTCTGGGGCATACTCTGGGGCATACTCTGGGGCATACTCTGGGGCATACTCCGCAATACTCTGGGCATACTCTGCAATACTCTGGGCATACAGCGCCCCTGTCCCCGTGAGCTCGCATGCAGAAGCGAACGCATACGCAAGTCCCGCCCACATATAAAAACGGTGTTCAAACCACACATGTGAGGTATCTTTATATAATGTTTTGGGGTTTTATGTAATTTTCTAGCAAATAAATGATGATTTTTACATGTAGGAGAGAAATGTCAGAATTGGCCTGGGTGCTCCCTGCATGTTGGGCCTCTGTATGTGGCCTCACTGTCTAAAAGTCTCACACATGGGGTATCGCCATACTCGGGAGGAATAGCAGAATGTGTTTTGGGGTGTAATTTGTGGTATGCATATGCTGTGTGTGAGAAATAACCTAATAATATGAAAATTTGATGAAAAAAAAAAAAATCTTGATTTTGCAAAGAATTGTGGGAAAAAATGACAACTTTAACCACTTGCCTACTGTGCACCTACACCCCCTTCCTGCCCAGACAAAATATAAGCTTCCGGCACTGCGTCGCTTTAACTGACAATTGCGCGGTCGTGCGACGTGGCTCCCAAACAAAATTGGCGTCCTTTTTTCCCACAAATAGAGCTTTCTTTTGGTGGTATTTGATCACCTCTGCGGTTTTTATTTTTTGCGCTATAAACAAAAATAGAGCGTCAATTTTTAAAAAAATGCAATATTTTTTTCCTTTTTGCTATAATAAATAACCCAAAAAATATATAAAAAAAATATTTTTTCCCTCAGTTTAGGCCGATAGGTATTCTTCTACATATTTTTGGTAAAAAAAAAATGCAATAAGCGTTTATCGATTGGTTTGCGCAAAATTTATAGTGTTTACAAAATAGGGGATAGTTTATGGCATTTTTTTTTTTTTACTATTAATGGCGGCGATCTGCGATTTTTTTATTGGGACTGCGACGTTATGGCGGACATTTCGGACACTTTTCTGACATTTTTGGGACCATTTACATTTATACAGTGAAAAATGCTATAAATATGCATTGATTACTGTATAAATGTGACTGGCAGTGAAGGGGTTAACCACTAGGGGGCGGGGAAGGGGTTAAATGTGTGTCCTATGAGTGTTCTAACTGTAGGGGGAGGGGGGGGGGGTGACTGGGGGAGGTGACCGATTGTGTCCCTATGTACAAGGGACCCAACCGCTCTCCTCTCTCCCTGACAGGGACGTGCAGCTCTGTGTTTACACACAGAGCTGCACGTCCCAGCTCAGTTACTGAGCAATCGCGTGTGCCCGGCGGCGATCGTTGCCGCCGGGCACTCGCACGGGATCCCCGCAGAGCGGCGGGTGCGCGCGCGCCCGCCCGCGGCTTTAAAGGGACATCACGTCATATGACGTGATGTCAGAACAATGGAGTCGTCTGCCCGCCGTCATTTGACGGTGGGCAGATGACAAGTGGTTAAAAAACTCACCAGGCCTCTTTCTAAATACCTTGGAATGTCTTCTTTCCAAAAAGGGGTAATTTGGGGGGTATTTGTACTTTTCTGGCATGTTGGGGTCTCAAGAAATGAGAGAGGCTGTCAGTACATTAGGTGTGATGAAATTCATCAATTTGCAGTAATTGGTACCATAGTTTGTAGACCCCATAACTTTCACCCAGACTAAATAATATCCAACATTTTTTATTTTTTTTACCAAAGATATGTAGCAGTATACATTTTAGGCCAAATTTATGAAGAAAAATTTCTTTTTTGCAAAATTTTATAATAGAAATTAAGAAAAATTATTATTTTTTGCAAAATTTTCGTTCTTTTTTCATTTATAGCAAAAAAACAAAAAAACGCAGAGGTGATCAAATACCACCAAAAGAAAGCTCTATTTGTGGGAAAAAAAGGACAAAAATTTCATTTGGTTACAGTGTTGTATGACCGAGTTATTGTCATTCAAACTGTGAGAGCACCGAAAGCTGAAAATTGGTCTGGTTATTAAGGGTGTTTAAGTGCCCAGTGGTCAAGTGGTAATGTTGATAAATGTAAAGTTATGCACTTGGGGGCCAAGAATATACATGCATCATACATGCTAGGGGGAGTACAACTGGGGGAATCTGTAGTGGAAAAGGATCTGGGGGTTTTAGTTGATCATAAGCTCAATAATGGCATGCAATGCCAAGCTGCGGTTTCCAAAGCGAGCAAAGTCCTTTCTTGTATTGAGAGGTATGGACTCCAGAGAGAGAGATATAATTTTGCCCCCCTGTACAAATCATTAGTAAGACCTCATCTGGAATATGCAGTCCAGTTTTGGGCACCAGTTCTCAAAAAGGATATCGGAGAACTGGAGAAAGTGCAGAGAAGGGCAACTAAACTGATAAGAGGCATGGAGGAGCTCAGCTATGAGGAGAGATTAGAAAAACAGAATTTATTCACTCTCGGGAAGAGGAGAATAAGGGGGCATATGATCAACATGTACAAATATATAAGAGGTCCATATAGTGAACTTGGTGTTGAGTTATTCACTTTAAGGTCAACGCTGAGGACAAGGGGGCACTCTTTATGTCTGGAGGAAAAGAGATTTCACCTCTAAATACGGAAAGGTTTCTTCACAGTAAGAGCTGTGAAAATGTGGAACAGACTCCCTCCAGAGGTGGTTCTGGCCAGCTTAGTAGATTGCTTTAAGAAGGGCCTGGATTATTTCCTAAATACACATAATATAACTGAGTACTAAGTTCTGTAGGTAAAGTTGATCCGGGGTAAATCCGATTGCCTCTCGGGGGATCAGGAAGGAATTTTTCCCCCTCCGGTAGCAAATTGGGTCATGCTCTGCTGTTTTATTTTGCCTTCCTCTGGATCAACTTTGGGTATGGAGTTTGGTGTATGGGATGTACTGTGTTTTATTTTGTTTGTTTATTTTTTTTTTATGGTTGAACTGGATGGACTTTTCAACCTGTCTTTTTTCAACCTGACTAACTATGTAACTATGTAATTGTTTTCTGAAGGAGTCTGGAGCTCCTCTTTAAAGTGGTTGTAAACCCCCCTTTTTGACTTTTACCTACAGGTAAGCCTATAATAAGGCTTACCTGTAGGTATAAAGAATATCTCCTAAACCTGTTCCGTTTAGGAGATATTCCCCTCGCAATGCGCCGCTGATTGCAGAGGTGCATGTGCAGGGGGGAATCCACGGCGAAAGGACCGGCAGCCGCCGGACCTTGCCGATTTAAAATCTCCCGCGCGTGCGTCATCGCCGCTCCAGCCAATCACAGCACTGGAGCGGCAATACCCGGAAGACACGCCGGAGCAAGATGACATCTCGCTTGGCGTGGACCAGGTAAGTTCTCTTCTCCTCGTTCCGAGGAAAGTATTTCATATTCAGCTAGTATGCAGTGCATACTAGCTGATTATGTCTTTTGCCTTGCAGGTTTAAAAAAAAAAAAAAAAATGTATATGCGGTTTACAACCTCTTTAATGTATGGCCTGCCTAACTTCTTTTTTTCTAGTTTTGGACAGAGCAGGTAAAGGTTACAATCTCTCAGGATTTAGTGCCGTGTCCCATGTCATCCTATTTATTATGGGCAGGTTGAGGTTGAAAAGTGAAATGTTTGCAGATGTCACCAGAACAGGAAGTGATGGTTTCCAGTGGGGACACCTGTCCAGATGTAAAGTGTAAGTGTGAACATTTTTAAGTGTCATCAGCAATATATACTGTAGCACCCTCTACCATTAGGTAGGTGCTAGGATAAGAAGGAAAAGGTAAGTGAACCAACAATGCACTAGATTAAAAGGAACCAATTTAGAAAATAAAAGACAAACCTTTAATACCTGTTCAGGTGCGATCTTCGTTCAATTTGGAGATTTCTACTTACTTCCTATTGTATCTCCTATAGAGACAGGAAGTAAGGAGTGGAAATCTTCCTAATGGGGGCAGAAGCAGCAGTAAGTATCTCAACAAAAATTCCAACCCTTATCTTTCCCACTATGACCAAAACTAAAAATAAAAATGTTGGCTCCACTTTATGTCACACCTAAGGCCTCATGCACACTGCTGCTGTTAAACTCACATTTATGTGAGTTTAGGCGTTTTTGTTTTTTTTCAGCCCCTGAACTCCCCTTTATGTTATCCTATGTGTCCATGCACACATGGATGTTTTTAGCAATTTAGTAGTAGGGGAGTTTAAAAGATGTTTTTTGAATGGTCTAAAATTGTGTTCAGGAGAGGGAATTTTGACCACAAAAAACGCTGTTAAATGTGAATAAACACTCAAACGCTAGCCGCGTTTAGCACTTTAGCGTTCATTTATTTCTTTGTCAATCTTTTTTTACTAAGATTTTGAACAACAAGACAAGACATTGTTATGTAGCACAAATTATTACAAAATAGAACTGTCAACATTCGTCAACGCAGTATACTATAAAGAAAATTGGTGACAATAATAGATGGAAAATGATAAGGATAATGGACAGTCAATAAGTGGGTGTGAGAAACTATATCAAAGTGGTCCACCAAGTGAAACCTCTATGATGCCAGACAGTGGAGTTGTATCTCTGTCCAGATATCCTGTGATTCGTTTTCAGCAGACAGCGAGCTGAAGCCCACTCGGAGCCAGTGCGAACTTGGGCAAGATCGCGCCTGGACCGGCACCCAGATCAACCTCTCAGCGAACCGCAGTTCAGTGCTGCAGCTAGCCGCTAAGAGTCTGAGCTGCCCACTCCACAGCCCAGTGCTCCAATGAGTGTGTGTGTGTGGGGGGACGGGGGCGGGGGGACGGTGCAGAGCAGAGAGCTGCTGACAGAGTATTAAGCAATTGCCCGTGTTCGATCGCTTGGTTCTCAGTGTTAAAGTTGTACTCCCACTAAAAACAAAACACTAAACAAAAACCTGCAAGACGAAGACATAATGAGCTAGTATGCACAGCATACTAGCATACATTATGAAATACTCACCTTAGATCAAAGCCCCCACAGCATTGACGGCACACTGTTCTGCCCAGTGACATGTCTTCCGGAGTGATTTTCGGGTGATTGGCCGAAGCCGTGGTGACGTCACTCCCGTGCATATGTGCGGGAGCCGCCGTAACGGCACATTAGCTAAAGCAACGGCACAAATGAGACGTTGCTTCAGTGCGCATGTGCCGATGACGTCGGCACATGATGATACGGGGGATTGCTCCTAAACCGTGCAGGTTTAGGAGATATCCACAGTAGCTACAGGTTAGCCTTATTATAGGCTTACCTGTAGTGAAAAACGGTGGTAAAGGGTTTACAACAACTTTAAGTAGCACCTGGGGACCAAAGCTGCTTCCATCAAGGTAAATGTTATTCTAAAAACATTACAATAAAAAAATATGTTTTCTTTTAAGGTAATTTGTCATAGGCCCGGATTCACATACATCGGCGCATATTTATGCCACCGTAGCGTATCTAATTTACGCTACGCCGGCGCAATGCAGAGAGGCAAGCATGGAATTCACAAAGCAAATGCTCCCAATGTTGCGCCGGCGTAGCGTATATTCGTCGGTGTAAGTCAAAGTAGGTGAAGTGGCCTGGAAGTGGGCGTGATACATTTAAATGAAGCGTGACCCCATGCAAATGATGGGCTGAGCTTCAGACAAGTACTTAAAATGAACTGCGCATGCGTCGTACCTTGGATGCATCCCAGTGCGCATGCTCACAATCACGCCAAAACAACTGCCTAAGATACGTCGAAT
The DNA here is from genome assembly GCA_029574335.1 of Rana kukunoris. Lineage (NCBI taxonomy): Eukaryota > Metazoa > Chordata > Amphibia > Anura > Ranidae > Rana > Rana kukunoris. Next base: position 27,738,973 of record CM056056.1, on the reverse strand, counting down.
CACTGCCTACGACGTGAACGTAACCTATGCCCAGCCCTATTCACGTCCACGTAAACTACGTAAAATTTGACGGCGTTCGTTCCCTGGTCCATACCTTTGCATGTGTTGCGCCTCCAATATGGGAAATAACTTTACGCCGGACGTACGACTTACGCAAATTGCGTATATTATGCGCCGGGCGCAAGTACGTTCCTGAATCGGCGTATCTCCCTCATTTGCATCGAAAATCAATGGGAGTGCCAAATGCGTCCAGCGTAAATATGCGCCCACTATACGCTGGCGTAGGAAAGTTACGTCGGTCGGATGAAGTCAGTTTTTTGGCGTATCCCATAGTTCTGTGGGCACGGCGCACAGATATGACGGCGCATATTTACACTTACGCGCCGTATCTCGATATACATCGGCGTAAGTGCTTTGTGAATCCGGGCCATAGTGTTTATTTAAATGGCCAGAATGAATTACAATTCTGGCCAATGAAATAAATAAAACGCACAAACACTGCTAAATTCGCCTAAACTGGTTTGAAATAATACAACCTAGGTGGTAGGTCAGGATTAACAGCGTTTACAAGAAACCAGTGTGCATGAGGCTTTAAACTACTTGAGTTTGTTTGGTTTAAATGTTGTGATGGAAATGTGCACAATCGTCTAAAATGTAATGTTTGTAGTTCTCCTCCTGCGTTGGCCTGATCTCCAGAACATAAGATCCTCTTTCCTGGGATCAGGGGTGTTTGCACAGGTCAGGACTAGGCGCACCTACACAACGTCAAATATTTCTTGTGCTTAGTATAATGTAATGGGCTGTGATCTGCCTGGAACGGCGGAGATTACAATGTGTACAAACACTGGAATTGTAGTCATGTGCTGATCATTGCTTCATCTGTTTCCATGCAGGGAGGTGTCCTGAGCACACAGCAGAATGCAGGCAGAGAATGCACCAATCACTGCGCGTCACTCAGCTCTATAGAACCAGGCCCATCCAGGGATTTGTCGGCAGCCAATGACAGCTGGCTGCATATGCCTTTCCTGGGAGAAGCCTGGAAAAAACCCAATCCAGGCTGAGCTTTTATTCACTGACACTGCTTCAGCTGCATGGCAGATCAGGAAGTGAATTGCAGAGCTGGTGACACAAGTCACCTTACCCGGCTGGATGAATTGATCTGCGGTGACAAGTGATTGATTGCTGGGCGGAGTCCGGTCTGTCATGCTGTGACATTCCAGCATCTGCTCATTTGTATGAAGCTGTGCTGAGCTTGACATGTGTGGCAGCGTGCTGTCACTGCGGCTCCTTTGTGTGTGCAGGCAGCGGCTGGATCAATGCAGGCCCTGAATGGGTGAGATGAATGGTACAGCGATGGTCAGCTAGCCTTGTCACCTCTCCCTCCTCTCTTCTGAGCACATCGCTCACTCCAGCCCCACACAGCCATGTTGGAAGAGGCTGAACAGAAGTGGCACCCCACCCATGTCCAGGTCACAGTGTTACAAGCGCGGGATCTGCATCCAAAAGGCAAGCATGGCACCAACGATGCATACACCATCATCCAGCTCGGGAAGGAGAAGTATTCCACATCGGTGATGGAGAAGAACCTCAGCCCCGTCTGGAAAGAAGAGGCCTCTTTCGAACTGCCGGGCCTACTGGTCGAGGACAACCCCGAACAGTACCAGCTGCAGCTGACGGTCATGCATCGCTCCCTGGTGGGTCTCGATAAGTTCCTGGGCCAGGTGACTATAAACCTCAACAGTATCTTCGAGAACAGGGAGCGACGGAAGACAGAGTAAGTGTGAGTTGTTGTGGTAGATGTGTGTATTGTAAATCTCAGCATTGATTGTCTCTCTTCTTGCTTTGAATGTAATGTGGAAGTTGTTTCCTTGTTTACTCAAACCGTTTTACAGTAGAGGACCAGAAGAACAAGTCTGACATTCAGCACAACAACCCGCCTGTCTGGAGGAATGTCTCTGTATCTCTGTCATCGCTCCATTACCTACATTCCTGGACCCAGAGTCATTCTTTTATCATGCAGAATAACAACAAGCTTCATCTTATCTCACATGTCCGAACACTGACATGATAATCGCTAAGAGGGTCCGCCAGGGAGAAAATAGACTCTGCGTACCAGGAAAGGACATGGGCGATAGTTATCATCCAAGGCTGGGGAAAGGGCACATGAATATTATGGCTCATCTCTTGCTCTTGCTAGGCCAGAGATGACATCACAGTGATATGGCTAACCCTAACCCGCCGGCAGTTCTTTGGTGACACACACTGAGCAATGCGAGTACAATACACATGTTTGCATTGTATTGTATTGTATTTGCATTTCTCAGTGTGTATCTCCTGCAGCATGAGAAAGACTTGAGTCCGGGCCTATGGTGTTCACACTTGTGCTTTAATAGTGTGGTTAAAATGCAAGTTCACCTTTACAGTAAATCTGTAAAGTGACCCTTCACTGGACCCCTTGCCCATCCCACCCAGTCCTGCTGTACCAGATTGCCACGATCACCTGCTGTCAGACACAAAGAAGCCACTACGGGGATTTGAAAGTGGTTGTATACCCTATACAACCACATTTCTCTCCAGGTAAGCCTATAATAAGGCTTAGCTGTAGGTACTGGAAATATCTCCTACACCTCTACAGTTTAGGAGATATTCGCTATATACGCCGGTGCATGCGCACTGAAGAAAGGGCAAAATCTGTGCGAGAGTGATGTCACGTGACTCCAGCCAATAGCTAGCAGAGCCGGAGTTCACGGCCCTAGAAGGAAGAGGGGTTAAAGGTGGAAGCGATTACCCAGCGGGGACAGCAGAGACATGGCAGGCTTCTTCTGCAGGTAAGTGACACATAATGGGCTAGTATGCGATGCATACTAGCCTATTATGTTTTTACTTTGCAGGGAATAAAGAGGAAGAAAAACCCATCAGTGTTTACTTCCTCTTTAAAGGGTTACTAAACCCTTGTGATTTTTTTTAAAATAACAAACACAAACAAATACTTACCTCCACTGTGCAGTTTGTTTTGCACAGAGTGGCCCCGATCCTCCTCTTCTGGGGTGATTCAAAGGCGCTGGTATCTCCTTCCTGCATCAAGTGCCCACATCAGAGAAGAGCTCTCCTAAGGTGGACACCCGTGCGGCCGCGCTCCTGAGTCCTGCTTTTGTGTCCATTGACACAGAAAGCAGGACTCAGCCCGCCCCCACATCATTGGATTTGATTGACAGCAGCGGGAGCAAATGGCTGTGCTGCTATCAATCTATCCAATCAGTACATGAGACACCAGGGAGAAGAAGACCAGGTTCAGGCAAGTAAAATGGGGGCACTGGGGGGGGGGGGCTGCAGCACTACAGAAGGTTTTTTACCTTAATGCATAGAATGCATTAAGGTGAAAACCCATGAGGGTTTACAACCCCTTTAATCTTGTGTCTGTATTGGTTAGCCATTATGGATTACAGGGATTCGAACTGGTCAGCACCATCAGAAACAATCAGAATAGGTCTAGCCTGTACTGCAGCACTGTAAGGAGAGAAAGCCACCAGGGATTTAATTACGCAGACCGGTAAATTGGCTTGTCAGTGACTGACAGCGGGGGGATTGCGGCAATCTTGTACAGCGGGGCCGGGTGGGAAAGGGTCCAATGTAAGGTCACCTTACAAATTTTCTGTAAAGGTGAACTTACAATTTAAGGATCACGTATACTGAGGAAGCCAGGCCCAAAAAGGGTAAGCAGAGGTCATAAGAACTAGTCTACATTATTGCCTGTGCCCCCCCCCCCCATAGCTGATCTTTTCTCCATTACTGACCTACCAGTTACGCACTGTTTTAAGAAAGCCAGGTGTTCAATGCACATAAAAAAAACTTCTTTACTGCATATCCATTAGGAGTAACAAAAACATCCAATACACAAGAGATGCTGACTAAAGCCTGACAGGGCTGAAACGCGTCAACATCTCTTGTATATTGGATCTTTTTTTACTCCTAATGGATATGCAATAAAGACGTTTTTCAAGAGCATTGAACGCCTGGCTGCTGACATCTCTCAAATCGGATGTTTGATTCAATATCTTGCGCGGCTGTGGTCCTGGCACAGGTGGGAATTCCCTATACCTCGAGTTTAAGGGTAGTAGCTTTACAATTCTGCATTATGTACATTGCAGTTCTGCATGGTCTCTGTGTAGAGAAGAAGGACTTTGCTTCCTCATGTCACAGATGCTCCCTGATGACTGGTGGGGTAATGATAGAGGTGGAGAAAACACAGATTCACAGAATGGATGAAACTGCACTGCAGGTCCTCAGGTACAGCTTCCACTCCAGTAAGGAAAACAGCGAGCACCAAATCTCCCCCCAAATCTGATGCGACTAGCAATCAAGCAGCACAAGTCAGTGTTTTCACACTGGGGCGCTGCGCTGGCAGGACGTCAAAACAAGACCTGCAAGCAGCATCTTCTGAGGTGCTTTAGGAGCAGGGTATACTTATAATTGTTGAAATCAATGGGCAGCTCGACCTAAACGCCTGCAAAGCACCTCTGCAGCAGTGCTTTTAACCCTTTAATGGGCCGCTAGCAGGGTTAAAAGGTAGCGGCCGAAAAGCGCATTCCACAATGACGGTAAATCGATGCTAAAACTAGCAGCGCTTTACTGCTAACAAGGCCACGCTGTCAGTGTGAAAGGGCTCTTATAGACTGCAGATATTCACTTTTTGAGTTCAGGAGCCGCTTTAAAAGGAAACTGTCACGTTGCCCATTTTAGGCTTTAAAATCCTTTCACTGTCACCAACTTAAAGCGGAGTTCCGCCATAATAAAATAAAAGTCAGCAGCTACAAATACAAATACCGCAATGTCCTCACTTGAAACCGACCAGTCCTTTTCGGCTCCGGCCTCTTCAGTAAGGGAATCAGGAAGTGAAGCCTTGCGGCTTCACAGCCTGATTCCCTACTGTGCATGTGCTAGTCACGCTGCACATTCTAAATGGTCCCTGCTGTCTTCTGGGACCTGTATGTCTTTCAAAAGACGGCAGGTTTTGGTGGAGGAGGTGCCAGGCATGGCGGTGCTCTTTCGCCGAAAGTGGGAGCAAATACTTGTATTATACAGGTATGTGCTCCTCCCTCTGCCCTCACACTGGAGGGGGGGGGGACCGGATCAGCAGAAGTTCCATTTCTGGGTGTAACTCCGCATTAAGGCTATCCATTATCTTCAATGGGTATGGTAAAGTGCCACCTTCCGCCTGCCACGTATCCTGAACGCCACTGTCTCTCCTGGGTGCCTGGGATGCCCATGGTAGATGTCAGCAGTGAAAGCTGATCATGCCATGCTGAAATGAATGAAGCTGGAAACTACAAGCATTTATTCACTTCTGGTTTCAGCGCTGTCATTCCCCAGCAGGAAGCTAATCAAGAACAATATGTACTTGATTAGCTATAATGGAATGGAATTGTCTCCTGATACAGTATGTGCCTTGGGGGGGACTCTGCACATGCTCAGTTTGGTGTGTATGGCTAGAGAGTGTTTTTGAAAACAAGGCCAATAAGCACTGTCCAGACAGAGGGTCAGGGGCCCTGGATCCTCATAGTTCACTCACAGTGGAATGAAAACTCCTACAAGCTTTAACCAGACACTGAGAGAATATATTATTGCTGATATTTAGCAGTTTAAATTTACATAAATAATTGCATTTCCATGTTCTGTGTACTGTGGGATACCAGATATAGTGAATGCAGGCTCCTGGGTTTAGTAACACTTTAAATAGTTTTAGCAATAAAGGTAAGACAAAAAAAAGTACGGGCACAAGGGTAAACATGCACATTGGGTGCACCTATATAAAAAAACATGGATTGTGTTACACATATTGAGTAACGTCATGCATGCTGGAGTGAGTGCAATAATTCTAGAGCCATCAGTCAAGGCTAACTCTTTTATTTTTTTTAAAAAATTGATAATATATTTGTTTGATAAACAATTGCACAACTATCATGTTACATAAAAAATGCTACTACCCAGTGGTGGCCCGTCCATTAGGAGCGCAGAGGAGCCACCCCCCAATCCATGCGTCCGGCCCCATATCTACATGCAGGGTGCCGGACGCATGTATTTCAATTTTTTTTTTGAAGTACGTCTTTAGAGCCTGAGGCTCTAATTGGCTTCAATAAAGGTTGGGCTCTGGGCGCAGAGCCGCACCAGTTGTGTGACAATAGCGAATTAATATTCACTATTGCCTTCCGGATTATCCCCCCTGCCAATCAGGAAGCGGCTCCTGAGACCCGATTGGACAGGGAGTCTTAGGACCCACTTCCTGTTCAGCGGGGAGGAGAATGGCCCCGGAGAGCAACAGCCCTTTCTATCTGCCTCCTATGGTAAGGAGGCCTCTCTCCATCCGTCTCCCGCATGGAGGGGGGGTGAAGAGTTATCGATGCCTTCACGTTTGCCTCCCATGAGTGGTTGGGGGATTGCTGATTGTCCCACCCATCTCCTGCGCGTGGTTTGCCCCCACCCCAACATATTAAGCACCAGCTGCTGCTGCTGCTGCTACTACTACCACCATTTTATTCTCCAGGGTCTCTGCTTTCAGAAAATATACAGGTGTTTTGGGTTTTTTAATAATCTTCAGGTCTATGAGGTCAATGTGCACATACATATATGCAAGAAAAGGCAAAAACTGCCTTGCCAGCAAAAGGGTTAAAGCCCCAAACAGCTTATGCTTCCCTGTGCTCTTCTACTAAACCACTGCTCTACAGTTCCAACTCTGTGCACTCCATGTTGAATTGTGTTAGAACACAGAGTTGATAATATTGACTTTCAGTCAGGTGACAGTTATCAGATCAAACAGTTCAGACCCAACGTGTCCTGGGAGGAGGTCATATGCTCCTCCATACCTGGAGGTGTTGAGTATTTGGCTTCTACCAAGGCAATGTAAACATCCTTAACCTTGTGTTAAAACTGAATTTCAGGCACAAAAATCCTTTCATTTAAAGGCTAACTCTACTTTCATGGAAAACTAAATCCAGCAATATGGCAACCTGAAATGTAATTAACTGCTGGTGATTGGCTCACTGATTTTCTCACAATTCTCCATACAAGTCAACTTTTACTCACACTTGTAATAAGAATTTAACTTTCAGGGGCCACTGTTGGCGATTCTGGCCCCCTCTTCCTTGCCAAGTGCCCCCAGAACAAGCTGCCTGCTCTGGGGACGCTCCTACGTGCTCGTTCCTGAGCCACCTCTGTGCGTCTATGGGACACACAGAGCGTAGCTCATCCCCCCCCCCCAACTCCCTCCTACTGGCTGTGATTGATTGTCTGAGCCAATCAGATAAGAGAGAGTCCTAGGAGAGCCTCGCCTCTCATGCACATTGCTGGATTGGCTCAGGCGAGTATAAGGGGGAAGGCTGCAGGGGGAGCTGCGCCCTGAAGGTTTTTTACCTTCAGGCATTCGTAAAAAAAAAAAAAAAAAAAGACTACAGCTTTTACAACCACTTTCAATTTCCAACAAATTAAATTTGTTTGTCAGCTTCTTTAAAAAAATATATATATATATAAGAAAAACAGCACAAAGACCCATACATAGCCTCTAGCAGGGCTCTGTATTACTTTTTAAAAGTCAGCAATGAATTGTCATTTACTAGCAATTTAAAACTTTTCTCCTTTGTAAATGTCAGTGCTGCTGCAGAACTTTCTGTACATCACAGGGATGCGCCCCTTAATAGGCACAATTGGGGTACCTCTCAGGTATGATATTTAAAGGAATTGGGCATTCTTGAAGTTTAAATTTAAGCATTAAAAAAAAAAAAATCACTGCTCCTGGACAAAAGGAATTACATTTTTTATTTTTATTGCATTGGTACAGTACATGTTCCCCAGGGCAGTGCTCACTGCCATGTTATTTTTTACCCACTTCCAGGCACTTTTTACCCACTTTCTGGCACTTTTTACCCACTTTCTGGCCTTTTTTTTTTTTTTTTTTAAAGTGGTTGTAAACCTTCAAAAAATAAAATAAAAAACCCTGCAAGACAAAGGCACAATGAGCTATAGTATGCATAGCATTACTTACTTTAGATCGAAGTCCCCGCAGCGGTCCTCGTCCCCCCCTCTGGCGGCGACATCTCTACCGGAGTTTACTTCCGGGTATCGCGGCTCTGGCGCTGTGATTGGCCGGTGCTGCGATGACGTCATTCCCGCGCATGTGCACAGGAGCTGCCAGTAATGACACACAGACTCAACACATAAGTGCCATTGCTTCAGTTTGCCCCAGTGCGCATGTGACGATGACATTGGCACATGCAGGGGGCAGTGGATATCTCCTAAAACCATGCAGGTTTAGGAGATATCCTGGGTAGGTACAGGTAAACCTTATAGGCTTACTTGTAGCATAAAGTGGTTGTAAAGAGTTTACAACCACTTTAGAGCAGAGGGCTTAGAGAATAAATTGGTGGGTTTTGCAATTTTACGTTCAATACATTTTTATTGTTTACAATGCAAAGATTATCATGAAAGTGACATTGTTCTGTATGTTCCCAAACAAACAAAAAACAAAGGAACTAAAGAAATATTATTATTAAGACAGAGACAAAAAACACTAACGGTGCTTTAGAGAATGTGACTTGATAACTGGCTTTTGTGAAAGGGACTTCTACACTGATAATCAAGACACTGATTATCAGTGCAATTTTAAAAGTGCACAACAGTGTTGCCAATCAGTGCCTCCTTATCAGTGTTGCCGATCCGTGCACATCAGTGCCACCTACCAGTACCCATTAGTGCTGCCTATCAGTGCTCTTCAGTGCCGCATAAAAAGTGCCTGTCAGGGCCACCTATCAATGCAGCCTCATCCGTGCCTCATCATCAGTGCAGCCTCCTCAGCACACATCAGTTAATGAGAAAAATTATCCATTTGCTACATTTTATAACAAACTTTATTTTGTTTATTTAACAAAAATTAAAAAAATATATATATATAGTGTGATTAAATTGATATTAAAGTATTTTTTGTGTTTAAAAATAATAAAACATGTTATATATACCTTCTCTGTGCAGTGGTTTTGCACAGAGCACCCCAGATCCTCCATTTCTCGGGTCCCTCGATGACGCTCCTGGCCCCCATAGAATGCATTAAGATAAAAAATCTGCCTTTAGAACCAGTTTAAATAACACCAAAAGAAAGCTCTATTTGTGTTAATAAAATTATAAAAATTCCATATGTGTACAGTGTTGCATGATCGTGCAATTGTCGTTTAGAGTGTGACAGCGTTAAAAGCTGAAAATTGGCCTGAGCAGGAAGGGGTAAAAGTACCCAGTAGACAAGTGGTTAAAGTTACTTTGAGTCAAGTAAAAGGGATCTCGGTTTTCTGCTTGTGATGGGTAGCTGCTCTTTGGCTGTTGGGCTTGGAATGTGCTGACCGATTGCATAGACCTCTGGGAGACTGACACTCCACTGCACTGTACTGATGGCATTATCACTGAGTTTTGCCATGGTAGTGTAGCACTACCCCCGTAGAAGCTGCTGGTTTAAATTTGAGCCTTACACGTTACCTCGCTCTTTGTTGTCTAGGGGATGAGATGAGAGTCTAAGAAACTTAAATGTCCACACAAGTTGTAAATCCCTTTTCTGTCAGGTTTTATTTCACACAAACTTGTATAGGCAGAGGGATGGAGGGTCAGGGGAAAGATCAGGCACACTGGGAAACTTCTACGTTTCAAAAGTCACACTCGCCACTTTCCTCAGAGTGGGTATTGCTCACCCGGATAGGCCCCTCTTACTGGCCTAGCAGCCGGGATGATGCATGGACAAAAAAAGAATACAGAAATAAACTGTTCTAGAATCCTCTGCCACAGGATTTAGTACCTGGATTTCCAGCCGTACAGTTTAGAGCCTTTAAGCCGACCCGGCAACACTGTAAGCATCGTAGAATACGGTGCATCCTCCAATAAAGTTACCAGGCCTCTCCCGAGATACCAGCCTTCCGCTTGGTCCTCCCCAGGACAGGTCCTTCCCTGGTTTCCACCATTGAGTGGCTTCAGGAATCCCCTGGGTTCTTACCGCTGCTGAATATAAAATGCGAGTGTGAATGAGGCCTTAGGGGCTGGGCTTAGGGTTAGTTTTAGAAGAGTAGAGGTCGGTAAGTACCACATTTTGGTCACAGTACATTTTCCTGGGAGGGTGACTAATTAGTTGTTCAGTTTTGCTAGGCTAGGTTTTGATTTATTGAGGATCGCTTTTCATAGGCATTATGTCACAGCAGTAAAAAGGTGATATATCACCTCTGCACCACCCTTTTTAACCCTGTAAATGCTTCATCGCTGTACTGCAACTGTGTATATTGCACCCTGTTATGGCTCCATTGAATGGGTTTATTTACTAAAGGAAAATCCACTTTGCACTGCAAGTGCACTTGGAAGTGCAGTCACTGTTGATCTGAAGGGGACATGCAAGGAAAATAAAAAACAGCATTTTTTCTTGTACGTGATTGGATGATAAAATTTAGCAGAGCTTCCCCTGTTTTCCGATTTTCCCCTCAGATCTAAAGTGACTGCATTTCCAAGTGCACTTGTAGTGCAAAGTGGATTTGCCTTTAGTAAATCAACCCCATTGGGTTGTTTAGCGGCCACAGCATGTATACATCACTGTCTGACTGTCTTTGCGGCTTAAAGTGATTCTGAAGGCCAATAATTTTTTACATTCATGCAATCTGTGCATAAGCCCAGGTTCACACTGGGCTGCGGGAGTGAAGCAGTGCGAGTTCAGCTGAACTCCCACGATTTCACTCCCGCCCGGCAGTCCCGATTTCGGCCGCGATTTCAGAGACATCTGTGCAGGTTTCTGCACAGATGTCAATGTAAATCGCAGGCTGAAATCGCAAAAAGTAGTACAGAGACTACTTTTTGAAATCGGTGCAATGCCGCAGATGCAGCGTAGCACCGATTAGGACGGTGCCATTGCCGTCAATTTGAGGCAAAATCTGCCGTTTTGACATGCGATTTGACATGCCAAATCGCATCTCAAAACGCACCAGTGTGAACCAGGGCTGAAGGTAAAAATCCCTCAGAATGCAGCCCCCCCCCCCCCAATGCTTGCCTGAGCCCATTCTCAATCTAGCCATGTGTAAGAGAGCAGGTGCTGCTCTTTCCCACCTCATAGACTCAGACACAGTAGCGGGAGCCATTGGCTACTGGGAATCACAGCCAATGAGGAGGGAGCAAGGGAGTCTTATGGACACACAGAACTGGGTTTAGAAGCGAGTATGCACAAGTGCCCCCATAGAAAGCAGCCTGCTATGGGGGCACTTGGCAGGGGGCCAGGATCACTGAAGGGGACCCGAGAAGAGGAGGATCGAGGCGGCTCTGTGCAAAACCATTGCACAGAACAGGTAAGTATAACACGATTTTTATTTAAACAAAAAACCCTTTTGTTTTACTTTAAAGGGGGCATTAAAAAAACAGCCCAACTGCCTGTTTTTTTTGCCCCCCTAACTGCAAGTCTACATGAGCCCTAGTGGCTGCAATAAAAGCTATTAAAGCTTAAAACTTCTGTGCAAATATTTTGGCTGCAAATCCCCACGCCTAAATAATCCAAGGTAATTTTTAATAATTGCCAAGTTTGTTCCAACTTTATCTCAGAGAGGCAGTAGTAATCGGACCAACAAATCCGACCCGGCTGATGGAAAGCGTTCACTTATCGTCGTTTAATGCATCAATTTAGGTTTTGCTTTCCAGACGAAGCTGCTGTAACCTGAATGTGACTTGGAAATGGGGGCGTCGAGGGCTCTCCAGCTATTTTGATGAAGTGTTTTTATGGTTAACGACTCACAACTTTAATATATTTAATAGATTCCTCTTCCCAGCACAGCTGTATTCTCAGCACTACAAAGAGCAGACTTGAGAGTCACTTATGTTCCTGAAAAGAGAATTATTTTCTGTCAGCTATTGCCGCTCTTATGTGCTGTTTATTTTCCATTACAATGGGCTGGAATTTAACCCCTTGTAGTGTGATACAATGGAGAGTAGTTGTGTGTATTGTGTCAGTGAATAGTGACTTGTATCGGGAACAGAAGCCTGAGTAGTAAGAGGCCACACACTGAGGTCTGTTGTATTCCCATTATCAGAAGTCCCGACAATAATAATACAGCAAACCCTTCACCACACAGCACTTCATTTTATCATGCAGCACTTAATCTGCCATGTGATTGGATTGTCTAAAGGGTTTGGTGCCCAAAAAAAACACTCTCCTGTCTAGTTTAGGAGTATTTAGATCACCATCTTCTCCATAGACTGTTAGTTCGCATCTGAAATGGCAATAAGGCCTGACCCAGAGGCAGAAAGAATTTGTACATTCTGCTCCAAGGTGTTATTGTTTTTTCTCATTTTTTGTCATTTGCTTATTTCTGGACTTACAATAGATTTCTATTTAGGTTTGTTAGAGGATACAAAGGGCAGCCTTATACAGATAAATGAGTGATGCCGTGTACACATGATCGGGTTTCTCGGCGGTGAAAACACCGCCGAGAAACCCGAGGACCGGTGTGTTGTCATATTCGGTTCCCTGTCATACAATGCTCCGGAAGTGACGTAGTGGCCAACTGTGCATGGATTTACGACAGTACACACCAGCGAACCACGTCGCTCCGCTCGGACGGCTTGCTCCGCCTCCTGGCTCTTTTTTTAACATCCTCCAATCCACGGGGATGTTAAGGAAAGAGCCTGGATACCGAATGAGGTTTCGCTGGTGCGTACTGTCGTAAATCCATTGGAACGCATCGCGCATGCGCAGTTGGCCGCCACATCACTTCCGCAGCATTCTATTATAGGGAGCAGAGTATGAGAAGTCACCGGCTTGGTCCCTTTTCCCTGTGTACACATGGCCGGTTTTCCTGACAGGTTTTCTCTTGGTCGAGGAAACCGGCCGTGTGTAGGCTCCCTATGGGAAACCTGGCGAGAAAAAAAAACCGCTGCGATTCGCGATAAGAAAATTTAGAACAGGTACTAAATTTTCCCGTCGTGATTCTCGGCGGTTTTCTCGTCAGGAAAACTGCTGAAGAGCCTACACGCAGCTGGTTTTCTCATCCAAGAGAAAACATGACAGTTTCCCCGATGAGAAAACTGAGGGTGTGTATGCGGCATTAGACCAATATATCAGTGAGTTTCAAAACCGTATCTATCAAACATCAGAGTTCGGGAGAAGGAGATGTAGTGGAGAATGTATCACAATAAGTATGCCAGATAACATGCTAATATTAAAGGAATGGTATAGCAACGTATACACAAATGTGGGCTGAGAGCCAATAATGTGTTAAAGCATAGGTGCTCAATCTGCGGCCCTCCAGTTGTTGCTGAACTACAATTCCCATCATGCCTCTGCCTTTCAGAGTCATGCTTGTATATATCAGCTTTGCAATGCCGCATTTGGACTTGTAGTTCTGCAACAGCTGGAGGGCCACAGGTTGAGCACCCATGTGTTAAAGGGAGCTGAGAGGTTTGGTGCAGAAGTTGGGTCTGCCATGTGGAGAGCAAAGAGACATGTAGACAAGGACCTCTGCAGCAGAAGAGCCAAGGATATTAGGAAAGTGGAAAGGAGAAAAGAGAGAAGGATGTCAGGGACACCTTGGCCAGAGTTTTAGGGCCTCGGTGCCTATGACAGCACACAACAGGCGGTAGACATAGAATGATGGGCATGTTGAATCCACAGGGTCAAAATTTGTAGAAATTTTAGAATGCTCATGAGCTTTTCATGGATAAGAAAGAAATCTAAGTGATAGTGGGCTTCTGTAAAGGGAACACTGTGATTTACAAGGTTCCCCACCATTAATATGTATTTTACCAATTTTAATTGAGACCACGTGAAGCCTGGGAGCTTCAAGTGTAACAGAACGTAACACGGGTCTCTAGGGAAGGGACAGGTCAGCAATGATTGTAGAAGCTTAAGAACTTTTGTCTAAAACCTGGCGAGCATAGGGCAGGTCCACCACATGTGGTGGACGTCTTCTGGAACAGAGCAGCCTTGAAAATAGGTATCAGGGGAAGATGGGTAGAAATGTGCTAAAGGAGACAGGACCATGTACCACCTTGAGGTGGTTTTAAAGGCTGATTCGACATTTGCTTTTTTCTGAATGTTATTCACCCACTGTAAATTTGAATCTCAGGAGCTAGGGCATGAGTGCACTTATTACTGCAGCCAGAGCTTTTTTTCTCAGAAAATAGGTGCAGGAACTCAACCACGACCCGTTCAGATTTCACAAACAGTAGAAGGGTCTTAAAGGGGCATTAAATACCAGAATTGCATTACATACAGTGTGCAGAGTTCAGGGGGTTACAAAGCAGTCACTTGTAAACACAGAAACCAGACTTCTGTGTTCACAAGTGATTGTGGTGAGCGGGCACCAAAGGGTCTGAGCCAAAGGTGGTGGAACTGAGTTCCCCCAAGTTCCCCCAGAAAAAAAGCCCTGACTGCAGCGCTAAACACATTTGAGTCTTTTCTAAAGTTGAAGTTTATGTCAGGACACATAATTCCAGCTCTTACACCATTTGGCAGTGCCTGCACCGTGACACAAATGATCTTTTTAGCAGCCTGTAAGGGTGGCCTTTTAACCACCATTGTGAGGAGGACATTGTTGCCACTGACCACCAATTACTTAATTTTTTACAGGGGTTCCTTCATATCTAATAAATTATTTTAAGGGTTCCTCTGAGATTACAGGGTTGAGAAAGGCTTTTTTTATCCATTTTAAAACACTGCAAGTACAGAAAAATGCCTGTTGATCCAGTGCAATCCCAACTTCCTGTTTGAGCTGACAGCACAGTACATCAGTAGCACTGAATTCCTAAGTAGGGTTGTCAGCTATCCCATCACTCCTTTCACTTCCACATCTCCATGCCCTCTCCAAGTAAACACATTGATTTATTTCCCAGCAACATAATGTTGCTGCTTTGACTCTTAAGAGCCTGCCCACATATGGTGGGTAGGGGGAACAGTCTTGGGGCATGTAGTTCTACATTAGTCGAAACTAACTTTCCAGAAGCCGCTCCTACAAGAATTGTACACTTTGTGATTATTTTTCAGGAGAGATAAAAAGCTGTTGCTTTCCACAGGCAAAATAAAAATAATGCTGGGGCATAAATTAGAAGGGGAAAAGAAGAATAAGGGCCAAAATGGGGTCATACCTGTACATATACTCTTAACACTGAAAACATTCCTGGCTTCCTGAAACTTTTTTTCTCAAATTCTGCTTTCAATTTGACCAGCACTGATGTAAACAGCACAATTTTCTTAGAATGATTAGTACTAGGTCCATTTAGTCACATGGTGACCCTCTTCTCAGACACCCCGAAACTCCCGTCCCATGTAAAAGTGTGACCCCATCCTCTTTATTCCCAGTGCTCCATCCTAAATCATGTAATGATGAGTTATTAATTTATTTGTTTTCTAAAAGTGTTTTGGTAGGACACTGTGTTCCACACAATGCTCCTCGTGCATAGTTTACTGCTGAACAGGTACTTAATGAACCATTACGGCATTACATCCTATTTATAATTTCTACAGGGCAACAGCCTGCTGCAGAATTGCTTGGAAATTGTTTTTCTACTGGCAGGAAAACCTTGCATTATATTGTACACACCTGAGGTTAGGCTGTCCCTGATCTCGTTCTTGCCTTAGTCGTCCGTTTTTTGGACATTCGGTAACGGACCTCAATGCTTCCCTATGGGAGCGGATCCGTTAGCGGATGATGCATCCGCTAACGTCCGCTAGATCCGCATCCGTTTTTGCGGACGGAAGAATGTCCTATTTTTCTTCCGTCCGCCCAAACGGATCGGATGAAGACGGACAGACGGTCCGTTTCCATCCGACTCCCCATAGGGGAGAGCGGAGGAGAGACAGGGCGGTCCCTGCACAGTGTGCGGGGACCGCCCCGTCCGCCGACAGCTGAGCGGAGACCCCCCCGCTGAGCTGACGGACACACGGAGCGGACCGAAAAACGGTCCGCTCCGTGTGAAAGGACCCTTAATGTGCATTCTTTTTTCTCACCCATGGTGTGTCCTTCACTAAGTTGATGGTGTCAAAAGCTACACCTGCAGTTGCGAAGATTAAATATGCATGCAGGAGTTAATACAGAATACACGTTAGAGACCAAGCTGTAAAATGGTCCATCCATGCCAAGTCATGTAGGCATGGTCATCTTTCACTCTACCTTTTATAAGAGTCCAAGTCCTATGTATGGAGTTGAAGAGGCATTGGGGTTGTCTGTATTTGATAGTAGTGGAGCTGTCTTTATCGCACAACTATTGGGACTGTTCCCAATCCATCTGTTTGTACAATGAGAGAAAAGGGTAAGGAAACATCTGTATCACACAACTATTGGGACGTCCCTGTTCTACTGTATAACAATCAGCGTGAAGGAGCATTGTGACGACCTGTATTACATTACACAAAAAAAAAATTCCTCTGTGGGACTTTGAAAGGCAGAAACTCCTCGACAAAAAAATTATTAAAATATATAGTTGTATTTTATTAGAAAAGTTAAAAATGGATATATGACTTGTTGAGAAGTCACAATAGGATACATATGTATATGTTAGACAGGTACAATATCAGGAGACATATAGATGTATATACAGGGCTTTTTTTCTGGGGGAACTTGGTGGAACTCAGTTCCACCACCTTTGGCTCAGACTCTTTGGTGCCCGCTCACCACAATCACTTGTGAACACAGAAGTCTGGTTTCTGTGTTTACAAGTGACTGCTTTGTAACCCCCTGAACTCTGCACACTGTATGTAATGCAATTCTGGTATTTAATGCCCCTTTAAGACCCTTCTACTGTTTGTGAAATCTGAACGGGTCGTGGTTGAGTTCCTGCACCTATTTTCTGAGAAAAAAAGCTCTGTGTATATACAAACAACCACTTGAGTCTGGCCAGTAGTGCACTGGGTCAGAAGGTGTATGACGTGTTTCAGGGTTTGTAGCGATTAAAGGAGTTGTAAAGGTACAATTTTTTGTTCCTTAAATAGCTTCCTTTACCTTAGTGCAGTCCTCCTTCACTTACCTCATCCTTCGATTTTGCTTTTAAATGTCCTTATTTCTTCTGAGAAATCCTCACTTCCTGTTCTTCTGTCTGTAACTACACAGTAATGCAAGGCTTTCTCCCTGGTGTGGAGGATGAGGTAAGTGAAGGAGGACTGCACTAAGGTAAAGGAAGCTATTTAGGGATTTTTTTTTACCTTTACAAACCCTTTAAACCTCCTCTTCGGGGGCTAGTGGTTCAGAGTTTTTCACAGTTTACTGTATTACATTACACAACTACTGGGCTGTCCCTGTTTTATCTGTATGGAGATGAGGGCGTGAGAATATCTAGACGATCTGTATCACACAACTGGATTGGATGACGATGAAAGTGAAGGGCTATCAGGACTGTCACTGACATGTCTGTATTCCACATGATAAAGTTGCAAATTAAAATTGTTCGTTGATATAAAAACTGTTTTTATTTCTGTTTTTGCAGTATGCCCTCTTGAGTCACTAAAGGGTAATAAACACAATTTGTTTTATTTACTGTAACAAAGAACAAATTCCAAAGTGAGCCCCTATAAGTTAAACACTTTTCAGGGGGTAGGGGTGTACAGCAGAGAGGACCTGTCCAATCTGTTGAAGAGCTCCAGATATGGAAATAACAAAATAAAAACAATAAATAGTACTGTGCATAGTTTTTTTTAGGCAGGTGTGAAGAAATTATGTAAAGAAAGAATACTTTCAAAAATATATATTTTAACTGTTTATTCATTTACAAAATGCAAAGTGAGCAAACAGAAGAAACATCTAAATCAAATCAACATTTAGTGTGACTACCCTTTGGCTTCAAATCAACATCATTTGTACACTTGCACAAAGTCAAGTATTTTGTAGGATTAAATTCAAGTACATAGTTAGTGAAATGTACCAAGCAGATGCTAAGGATCATCAATTTCATATGTAGTTGAAACACAGTCATTAACTGAAACAGCTGTGTAGGAGACCAAAAACTGGGTGAGAAACAGCCAAACTCAGCTATTAATGAATTCTATGCATGAAGGTAAAAAAAAACTTCAGTATGAAACTCCCCCAGCAGCCCCCCCCCCTACTTACCCAAGCCCGATTCTGATGTGCACATCGGCGGATCCTCTCCCAGGTCTCTGCCTCCTCAATTAAAGAGACACAGCAATGGGAGCCATTGGTTCTCAACGCTGTCAATCTCAGCGAAGATGCCAATGAGGAGAGAGCGGGGGGCAGGGCTCAGTCCCGTACTGTGGGCCAGATTCTCTAAGAATTCCGGCGGCGTAGCGTAAGCCAGTTACACTACGCCGCCGCATCGTACTAGAGCAAGTGCTTTATTCTCTAAGCACTTGCTCCGTAGGTTTCGCCTGCGTTGCGTAAATCGCGCAGCGTAAACCCGTGCAATTCAAATGGGGCGGCTTGTATTTAAATTAAGCGCGCCCCGCGTCGAATGAACTGCGCATGCGCCGGCCGGGGAAAAAGCCCAGTGCGCATACTCCAGCTCACGTCGGAAAGCGTCGTTGAAATCGACGTCAAAACGACGTGAGCGTCATTTACGCAACTCCCTATTCGCGAACGAGTTAGTAAAACGACGTAAGCGACGGAAAAAGCCGACGCTGACCCGACGCCATACTTAACACGGCATCTGACGGGACCCGACGGCATCCGACGTTACTTCGTAAGGTTACTCCACATAGAAGCTGGGGTAACCTTACGCGAACAAAAACGACGTACGCGACGACGGGGCGGCGTAAAAGCGATCGAGAATCGGCGTACTACCTCATTTGCATATGCAAATGCGAAAACAACGTAAAGGCCACCTAGTGGCCGGAGTTGTCATTACACCTACGATCCGCAAGTGTAATGGTTTTACACTTGTCGGATGTAGAAGCGTATCTATGCCAAAGTGATGCTAAGCATCACTCGCATAGATACGAGACAAAAAAAACGGCGATACGACGGGGTATCTGAGATACTCCGTCGTAACGCCGCTGAGAATCTGGCCGTGTGTGTCTTTTGGAAATACAGAGCAGGACTTGTGAGTGAGTATGTTTGAGTGCCAAGTGCAATGGGGGCACCAGGAGAAGAGGAGGAGCCAGGAGTGGCGGCGGGGAACCTGAGAGGGGGAAGATTGTGGCTGCTCTGTGCAAAACCATTGCAGAGAGCAGGTAAGTGAGTGTAAGATGTTTTTTACTACAAAAAATGTATCCGTTAATATTAGTTTAAATAAATGTTTTTGTGTCCTGAGTGCAGTTTAAAATAAAACCAGAAAGCTTTGTTGCATAGATTTATATGCATAGTATATCTGTGGAAGTTGTAGACTGTTTTAAAGCACCTTTGTTAATCTACAGTATGAGAGCCGTGAGAGCGGAACATAAACATACAGCATTATATAAATTGGGAGCAGGCTTACCTGGAGTCTCGCCCATTCCTCCCTGGGATGCATACACATGAATAGG
This sequence comes from Rana kukunoris, assembly GCA_029574335.1. Lineage (NCBI taxonomy): Eukaryota > Metazoa > Chordata > Amphibia > Anura > Ranidae > Rana > Rana kukunoris. The sequence goes on along the minus strand of CM056056.1, from coordinate 27,719,517 downwards.
AGGGGAAGAGCTCTGCCACAGCATGCAGCTTCCACATGTATTAAGTATCCAACAGCAACCATTGTTTGTATTTTAAATTAGGAACAGACTGAATGGTCCAGTATATTGGCAAGGAAAGATAAATGCTGAGGAATTCTGTATTTAATTTTGAAAAGAAACAATTATACATATATGGATTTACCCAAATCTCCCAGCCTGAGATTACTGCTGGAGAATGACACAAGCTGCTTCATAATATGAGCTGCCATGGAACAATCTGATGCATCAAATGGCATTCAGTTGAGATGTATTCTTGCTTGTAATATCACTGAAAATTGCATGATATTTAGTTCTGCTTTCATTAACTATTTAAATCTAGGCTGAGACTGAATTTGTGCAAATTTAGGTAAGGCTCCATGTACATTGTAAGCTGGATTCACAAAGCACTTACGCCGACGTAAGTACAAATGTGCGCCATTGTATCTACGCGCCGACCCACAAACCAAGATACGGCGAAAAAAAGGCTTCAGCCGCCCGATATGGGCGCATATTTACGCTGGACGCATGTTGCGCTCCCATTGATTTTCGATTCGAATATGCTAATTGAGGTAAACACGACGGTTCACAAGACGTACTTGCGCCCGGCACATTATATACGCGGTTTGCTTAAGTCGTATGTCCGGCGTAAAGTTATTCCCCATATTGGAGGCGCAACTCATGCAAAGGTATAGACCAGGGGAAGAATGCCGTTGAATTTTACGTAGTACGTGAATAGGGCTGGGCGTAGGTTACGTTCACACCGTAGGCAGTGATTCAACGTATCTTAGGCAGTTGTTTTGACGTGATTGTGAGAATGCGCACTGGGATGCGTCCAAGGCACGACACATGCGCAGTTCGTTTTAAGTACTTGTGTGACACTCGGCCCATCATTTGCATGGGGTCACGCTTCATTTAAACGTATCACGCCCACTTCCAGCTACTTTGACTTAGGCCGGCTTACGCCTACGAATTTCCGTTACGCCGGCACAACGTTGGGAGCATTTGCTTTGTGAATTCCATGCTTCCCTCTCCGCGCTGCGCCGGCGTAGCGTAAAAGACATACGCTACGGCGGCATATATATGTGCCGATGTATGTGAATCCGGGCCTGTGTGTTTAAAGCGGAGGTTCACCCTAAAACTACTTTCTAGTATTACAATGTCTCTACTGTTTACATTACAACTATGCCTATTTTTTTTTTATGCTGTACATACCTCAGTACAGCTAGTTTCACCCGCGGCTTCCGGGTTGCTGGTAATTGACGTGATGACCAAAAACGAGCTCCCCCTGTCGCATAAGCAGCATCACGATTGCTGAAAGAAGCCGAACGGCGAGTCGGTGCTATACTGCGCCTGCGCACCGCCGTTCGGCTTCTTTCGGCAATCGTGACAATGCCTATGCGACGGGGGGAGCTCGTTTTTTGGTCATCACGTCAATCACCAGCAAGTTAGAAATGCCCACTCCCGCAGGATTCGGGTGAAACTAGCTGTACCGAGGTATGTACAGAATAAAAAAATAAAAAAATTAGGCATAGTTGTAATGTAAACAGTCGAGGCATTGTAATACTAGAAAGTAGTTTTAGGGTGAACCCCCGCTTTATATGATACTAAAGTCTCTCTTTTTTTTTTTTTTGGTAAAAATAACAAATATGTTATACTCACTTGCTCAGTGCAGTGGTTTTGCACAGAGCAGCCAGGATCCTCCCCTGAGCCATGACTAAGCACTAACATAGTGTGAAACGCATCGGCTGTCCTATCCTGTGGCTGTGTTTGTTTTGTATGCCCATTTTTTATCAATAAAGACAACTTTTTTTTGGAAGTTTCCCTGGAGTGTGGCTATCCATCCCTTTGACTTACATTCTACTATTCCTCCCCTTCTCGGGTCCCTCTTTGGCACTTCTGGCCCCTCCCTCCTGTTGAGTGCTCCCACAGCAAGCAGATTGCTATGAGGGGCACCTGAGCTGAGCCGCAGCTTCCTGTGTCCATTCAGATACAAAGCCCAGGCCCTGCCCCACCCCTCTCTCCTCATTGGATCACTGACTTTGATTGACGGCAGCAGGAGTCAATGGCACTTCGCTGCCTTCTCAGACTATGAGAAGGGAAGGTCTCAGACAGTCGAGTCTCCTCGTGCAACATTGCTGGATCAAGATGGGGCTCAGGTAAATATTAGGGGGGCTGTTGCACACAGAAGGCTATTTATCTTATTGCATAAAATGCATTAAGATAAAAAACCTTCTGCCTTCACAACCACTTTAAGCAGCAATGCATGATACGTCTGCATAAAAGGTACAGGTGGAAAACACAGATGCACCATTTAATAGACAAGTTCACTTTTTTAGAAAAAATAATAAATGCACACATTTTTTTGCAGAAAAAAATATATGCATTTATTGTTTTCCCTGCAGGACATGGAAAGCATTGCACTGCATCAGTGGATCAGGGGTGCAATGTCTGGCTTCTGCAGACAAGGCCTGCAGCTATGGATGACGGTAGTTGTAGTTGATTAATTCACAGGAAACGGAATGATTTATGGGTGGGGCCCCACGTGGCCGTGCTCTATTCAAAAAGTGACAGCAGGCGAGGGGAGAAGATCCACGAACCGCTGTCACCCAGAAGGGGGATGGTCAGGCGAACTAGCTGCCAAAGCTGGGACATGTTCCACTCTAAATATGGGTGGAACATGTACTAAAGATGAACTTATTCTTTAACCCCACTGCTGGCACTCTATGAGAGATTGATAGCCTACTAACGTGATGAGCTCAGGCATGGTCAAACCCACCGGAACTACCCGGCCAGGAAGCTGTGAAGATATTACTAAACCCACAACAGTAAAATCAGTAAAGCATGCTTGTTATACTCACTGTGGAGCCGAAGGGGGTAATTCCCACGGAATGTGTAAAAAGGCTGTTTGATCCTGTCTTCTCTGATACTCTCCTTCTTTTACTGTCCCCAATCTATCTGCTGATCATACAGAGCTTTGTAGACACTATGCTCAGTTTAGTGTGTGTTGATAGAGAGTTTTGTTTTGTAAAGTGCATGTGATCAACACGGTCTAGACAGAGGGTCAGGGGTCATGCAGCCTCACAAGACTGCTATATCCTGCTGATGAGAAAGGGTATTTAGCAGTTTATAATAATTGCGTTTCCATGTTCTATGTACTGTTTGCGATCAAATATAGCGAATGCAGGCTTCTGGGCTTAGTAACACTTGAAAGTCGTCAGCCAGACATTGGCAGCAGTGACATGACCCTGTCCCGCAGCTGCACATATACTGCCCCTTCCGAATGTATGGGCTGTCGGCTTTAGCAGCTCAGCCCAGTGGGATAGCTTAGGAAGGTCGAGACTCATGTCCAATCATGCCTGAGCTCATCCCTACTACTAAAGTTTAGAGCAGTAGGCACCCAAGCGCGAATGCCAGGAACATGTGTTTCCAGCATTCGTCCCTGGTTACATACTATCCTGTTAGCAGCACTCAGTGCACCATCCAGCCCAAGAAGAGTTTAACAGATTGCCACTTCCCATGTACCAAGCTAAATAGAATGCAGAAAAGTTTATGGCAGATTGTTGCCAGGCTGTGGCAGGTAAAAGATAATATCATACCATATATGTAAAATTTGGGAATCAGACATTAAAGTGCTAGTAAACGCTGTTACACCACTTGTACCTACAGGCAAGCCTATAATAAGGCTTACCTGTAGGTACTGTGATCCTGCTGTTGCCAAAAAACAATCAGGAGTGCGAGTTCTGGGAGAGGCAAGGCTGTCATGAACATTGCTGGATCAAGAGGGGGCTCTGGTAGGCATTAGGGTGGGCTGGAATGGGGGGACTGCTGCACACAGATGTTTTTTTTTTTTACCTTCATGCAAATGCATGAAATTAAAAAACCTTGTGTCTTTACAACCACTTTAAAATCTTTGCAATGTACATAGATCACCCAGAGGGGGATGCTCTCTCTTTTTTTTTTTATCGAAAGTGGTGCTACCCTTTAGGCTTTATGCACAACTGGACATTTTAACAGCGGCTGTTTTTGGCTTCAGACATTTTTTTCTACAGTCAATAAACTCAGCATGTTATCCTATGTGTCTATGCACACATTGGGGGTTATTTACTAACGGCAAATCCACTTTGCACTACAAGTGCAAAGTGCACTTGAAATTGCACTGAAAGTGCACTTGGAAGTGCAGTCGCTGTAGATCCGAGGGGGACATGCAAGGAAAATAAAAAACAGCATTTTAGCGTGCACATGATTGGATAAGAAAATCAACAGAGCTTCCCCTCATTTTAGAGCTTTCCCTCAGATCTACAGCGACTGCACTTCCAAGTGCACTTTGCACATGTAGTGTAAAGTGGATTTCCCTTTCATAAATAACCCCCATAGGCTGTTATTAGCAGTTTTTGGCTGTAAAAAATAAATAAAAACTAGTGGGTTCTGAGAGAAGTTTTTCAGCTGTAAAAATGCTCTAACATCAAAAAATGCAGACAAACGCTCAAAAACGCAGCTCACTTGCATTTTTTAAAGCTTTTTCCCATTTAAAAAAATGAACAAAATAATAAAATTTGTTTTAATAACACTAAAAAACGAAACAAAAAAAAAAGCTACTGGTGTTTTTATAACGTATTTTAATGTCCAATCTGAATGAGACCGTAAAGTTAAAAACTTAACTTGTGGTTTGTTATTCCTTCCTAAGGAATCATGGCTGATTCACAATAACATTTTAATTTAGGGAAATTGTTCAATAATAAAGAATGTTTTATTAATTTCTTTTGGAACATGAAAGAAGACGATTGCTGGATTGTTTTACCAAACTGGTGTAGAGAAAGTTTGTCTTTTTGATGTCTCATCATTAATGTTAGTTACATTAGTAACATTTCAATGTGTGCATATTAATTCTAATGTATTTTATTAGGATTTTAAGCCACTGATGTATACAAAATCATCCATGATGTCAAAGTGTGAAAAAACAAATCTACACAGCTTTCAAAGGATTCACAAATAAAAATGGTAGACTTACTTGCATAAATATTCACCCCATATGCTGCGAGACCTCAACTGCCCTATAGAAGTTGAATAATTAGCGGAGTGGAGTCCACCTGCGTGCAATTAAAGTGTCACATGACCTCAAAATAAATACACCTGTTTCTAGAAGGCCGGGCTCTGCTAGAGGTCATATCCAAACAAACAGGGTCATGAAGAGCTATACAAACAAGAACGAGAAAAGTTCTGGGGCAGCAACATAAAGGGTTTGGTTTAAAAAAAAGAAAAAAACATATACCAAACTATGAACATCCCCTTAAGCACTGATATGTCTTCTGTAAAAAATGTAAGGAATATTTCACAACTGTGAAACTAAGTGACCAGGAAAAGAGCGCATCAGCAACACAGACGAGAGGCCATAGGTACCTCTAAAGGCAAATAGGTGACCCCTGGTGCCTAGAAACCTCAACCCTCTCTTATGTAGGTCCTCCACCTCTGGGGAATGATAATGACAGCAAACTTTCCCAGGACAAGCTTCCAGATGTCACAAACCTGGAGCATTCATGGAAAAGCCCATTCTTTCCTGCAGCTGTCCAACTGGAAAAAAGTTTTCTTTCCATTCCCCTGCTGTGGTCAGCCAGTAATGCTTTCACACTGTAACATCGCGGTAACGAAGATGGAGATGTGCGTTTTACCGACGATCGGTTGATGCCAGCAGACATCCAGTGCCCGGCACAATCAGATCAGCTTCTGCTGTGAATAATAACAGCAGAAGCGGCCTGCCGGAGGTGTGCAAGGCCCCCCTGCAGGCGGAAGTAAAAAAATCATGTATATACACGTGATTTTGCACAGGAGAGCTGCCCTGTAGCAGTAAACTGCTATGGGCAGTCCTTAATTGGTTAATGGAATAGGAGATTAATAAAGCTTCTCAAAAATTGTAAGCACTCTTGTCAGTGGTAAATGGTTTGTCTCAACACTCTTAATTGATACATCTGCAGGACAGCTTGTTCTGTTGAAAAACAAAAGACTTACTGGCCAGATCACCAGATGAAAAGTAAGGGAAAAGTAATAGGAAAAGAAAGCCTAAAAATAAATCTAATGCAGCCATCACATCTAAGAATTGGAAAACTGCACTATAGTAAATGTTTGTGTTTGGGTTTAATACCGCTTTAACTGAAAAATAATGTAAAGTCAGGTCACCAGGTTGGCTGTGCTATGTAAATTCTAGGGCTGCATCGACAGAAATATAAACCCTTTGGCAGGTAAAAAAAGTCCCTTATGTCACCTTTGCCTGGGGTTTGGCTTAAAGGGGTTGTAAAGGTAGATTTTTTGTTCCTAAATAGCTTCCTTTACCTTAGTGCAGTCCTCCTTTACTTACCTCATCCTTCTATTTTGCTTTTAAATGTCCTTATTTCTTCTGAGAAATCCTCACTTCCTGTTCTTCTGTCTGTAACTACACACAGTAATACAAGGCTTTCTCCCTGGTGTGGAGAAAGCCTCTTGAAGGGGGCGAGCAGGAGTGTCAGGACACTCTCTACTTTGCAGCTAGATAAAGGAGCTGCGTGTTAGTGGGACTCCTGACACTCCTGCTTGCCCTTTCCCCCCCTCAAGAGGCTTTCTCCACACCAGGGAGAAAGCCTTGCATTACTGTGTGGAGTTACACACAGAAGAACAGGAAGTGAGGATTTCTCAGAAGAAATAAGGACATTTAAAAGAAAAATCAAAGGATGAGGTAAGTGAAGGAGGACTGCATTAAGGTAAAGGAAGCTATTTAGGGAATTTATTTTTACCTTAACAACCCCTTTAAGAGCCCATTCACACTTTGCAGCTTTTGTGCACTGCAATAACGCATGTGTATTAACACATATTGTGCCACACATGCATGACGTGGCATTAGGCAGCCCATTTATTTTGGACAGACTGCCGACTGCCAAGAATTGACAAATAACATACATACAGCATTTCTTTCTATGCAATGCATAACGCATGGTTGGGATGTGCTGCAATGCCTAAGGCCGCGTACACACGATCAGACCGGTCCGATGAAACTGGTCTACAGACCAGTTTCATCGGACCAGTTCGATGGTGTGCACGGCCCATCGGACCGTTGTCTGTCAGACCAAAGTTTTAAAACTTGCGTTAAAATCTGTCCGACGGACAGATTCGATGGTTAGAATCTGTCCGACGGACAGATTTGCATGCTAAGAATCAAGTCGACGCATGCTTGGAAGCATTGAACTTTGTTTTTTCAGCACGTCGTTGTGTTCTACGTCACCGCGTTCTGGTCTGATCGGATTTTGGTCCAATGGTGTGTACGCACATCAGACCACTTCAGCCTCGTCCAATGAAAACGGTCCGTCGGACCAGTTTCATCAGACCGGTCTGATCGTGTGTACGTGGCCTAGGTCAAAGCTGTGTTGACGTAGTGTTTTGGGATGTTATAGAAAATTAATGGCTCTGCAGTGTGCTACCCTGCATAGTGTGCGTTGCAGTTATGTGCGCATTACTGCAATGCAAAAGTGTTATTTGCCCCTCAAGGAAGGTATAATGAAAAAGTCTGGAAACAGCCTAAACATGAGATGTCTTCACCATTCACTATAAATTGGATCGTCTCTGTTGGTATATATGCTAGTGTTTTTAAGTCCACAAAAACATCATGTGGAAAACAAAGGTGGTGGGACAGCAAAACCCTTGTAGAATTCCTGAAAAGGATGTACATGTATAGATCATGGTCCATCCCACCGTTCTCAAACTTTCTTTCTGCATCTCTTAGGTGGTATAAACTGGAGTCAAAGCAAGGAAAAAAGAACAAAGACAGAGGACATCTGAAAGTAAACATCCAGTTCATGAGGAACAATATGACAGCCAGTATGTTCGATCTCTCCATGAAGGATAAGACTCGCTCTCCGTTTGCTCGCCTTAAAGACAAGATGAAAGGAAGGAAGCCTGATGGATCAGACACCTCTTCTGCCATCATTACCAGCACAAGTGAACTCCATGGTACTCGTTTCAGCGAAGGAACTGACGTCTCACCACACAAGAGTAAACCCAAGAAGCCTTTCCTTCTAGGGCCTCAGCGCCTATCTTCTGCTCATTCCATGTCAGATTTAGTCGGTCCTCCTCCCGCCCGACTCAGCTCTGGTGGGCTGCCTGTTAAGCAGCCGTTAGACTCCATCAGCTCTGCAGAAGAGAGTGGTGAGTTCATTCAGTCTATGTTTCCTTTATTGCTGTCAGGTTCAATGTTTACTGGACTGCAGGATACCTCACTTAATTGTTTCACTTTTTGGTTGAATTTGCTCTTTACTTGCTGTTTAAAAAAAAGCATACAGGCTTCACAGTCCTTCCCAGAGTGACATCACTATTGGTGGCTAGCACCACGTGAAGGACTGTGAAGCCTGTAGGCATTTTATAAACAGCAAGTAAAGAGCAAATTCAACCAAAAAGTGAAACAATTAAGTGAGGTATCCTGCAGTCCAGTAAACATTGAACCTGTTCTAAATGTAGAAAGTCCACTAATTTTAACTGTGGAAACCAACACAGCCAGAATTCAGAGAGCACCTCAGATGGTCAGTAGGAGATTACTTCCTACAGTCATTGCTGTGCAATTTCCTCTCTTTCTTCTGCTTTATCACCAAACACATATGAACTTTCAAGGTAATTTTGAGTATGATTGTTAGCTGTAATATGTATATGTAAGTCAGGCTTTCTTCCTATGAGAGGCAACAAGGAGCTGGCGGGGGTGTCTGAGAATTCCCATTCTGCATCACAGGCTGGGGTTCCCCGATCAGCAAGATTATTGACCCAGAAGGGAGTGAAGTAGGCTGGTAGAACTCAGCTTTACCCATATGAAAGACTGGACAATGAACCGATATTATAACCTCCCTGTGTCTATCTCAAGGTTAAATTTTCAATTTTGGTTGAAGTGTTACAACATGTTCACTAGGAGCTCATGTACAGTATACATGCAGTATTCCTGTTACTGAATAGAGTTAACCTGACTTTAACAACAGAAAGACACTACTTAAAATTTATTAAAAATGTATATATTTTAAACAGGTATTTATATCTGTGGTTTTATATAATAAAGCATTCCCAGGGCAATATAGGTTATCTAGAAGCAGCATACCAGTAGCTGCCCACTGGGAGTCTCATTTAATCTGAATAAAACCTCAGAGTGAGCTGTTTAATAAGGGATCAATCACTGCTCGGACATACTTGTGTATGTAAATTTCAGCTTGAGCTACTGAGGTCTGTAAAAAGCACAAGTACAATTGAGCTGCTAAGGAGAGAGAGAACACCATGTGAAAATAAGGCTAAAGCTCCACCTGCAGGAAACAATGTAGAATACAAGGTAGGTACAAAATCACCTTACAATAATGTTAAGATGATGTCCACCCTGACAGCTTCTCGTGTAAGCAGCTGAACAGGGAGTGGTACACAGGTCAGTATACCCCAGACAGTTTACCCTGCTAAGACCTTATATTACAGCTGTGTAACATGAGGCACTCAAACAATGCAGAGCAGATCTTATGGCAGGCACATTTAGTAGAGTAGCTCTGTCACTGTTAACATGCAACACGCTGCTATAGGTGATGCAGTATGTACAGTTTGTATCTTGCACAGAGATCCTTTAATCATTTTACAGTGGGCATACCTTTAAATATTGACTCTAACAATTTTGTGGGTAGGTCTGTCCACCTAAATTAGTATTGACCGCACTTGCCTGTACTCTACTTTGTCCCTAGGACTGGATTTATTGACTATTGATGTATTGGAAAAAAAACACCCAGACATGTTCAGGAGAATACAAAAAAATAGGAACTTTGTACACGATTGGGTGTTTAATCTGGTAAATCAGGTTTTTAGTACTTTCATGCTTGGAAAGTGCCACCACTGTCTTGTCTCACCAGTTATTACTGTCTTGTAGGAGGCCTCAAGTCACCACACAGAAGAACGATGAGTGTGGACACATCCAAAGACAGCCAACCAGAGAGTACTGAACCCAAAATTGATTGGACCAACCGCCCCACCACTGAGCCTGTTATGAGCAGCGCTATTCCTCAGAAATTTGCTACTCTCCCCAGGCAGTGGGCTCCTGGCGATGAGCGTGCAGAGGCCTGGGACAGTTCCAGCACAGCTAAAGGAACTTATTCTAAAACAGCAGAGGGCAGGAAAGACGGAAAGAAGAAAGACAAAGTGAGCCTGTTAGAGAGAGTAACAGGGAAGAAAGACGCAAAAAGGTTGGAACGGCACAGCCAAGACATCTCTGATTGGGGTCTGGAGAACAGAGGCTCAGATGGTGTTCCTCAAACAATGGCACCCAGCTATGAGTCCACCAATCCTTTTCGGGTGGGGAGTCATCCTCCGGAGCAGCGGTAACTATACTAACTTATCACTTCCTCTCTAGCACTGTAACCAGTGAGGAGTATTTTTCTATAGCTGTGCTTAGCACTACAGTAGACATCAGAATTTGATTCAGTAATGGTGTATTGCAGGCGACAAGGCGATCTACGCAGCTAATCAGCTGATGTGAAAATTTCTCAATTTGCAGCTGGCGACAGGTGTGAATGTAGAAAGTGCCTTTAATTTGAATGTGTCGTCAGATCCACAATGGAGTACCCAGAAAAGTTATTAGCAAGGTCGCTGGGGACAGGGAATGGGTAATTAGACGGGCCCTGGGAGATGGAGTTTAGGTAATTAAGGAAGTTGGTATAACTGGACCCTGAATATGATACAAATAATGTAATAGGGTAGATGCGGGTATTGTTCTAGCATGCAAAGACAACCTAGGACAATGTTACCAAGTCTATTTTACTACAGACATACTATATATCAACAGTGCAAATACTCAGGCCAAATAATATTTAACTGCAGTGTGCATACTATATACAGTGGGGCAGATTCACAAAACAATTACGCCTGTCTAACTGGGGTTAGACAGGAGTAATTTCAAATTTCGCGCGGCGTATCACTAGTTTGAATCCTCAAACCATGATACGCCGGCTTCGGGCTTCGATCCGAGAGGCTTACGTCTTCGTAAGCCTTCGGATCTACGCTGCCATCTATTTGCGGCCGCTGGGAGGAGTTCGCGTCGTTTTGATGCGTCGGGATATGCAAATGTGTTTTTACGGGGATTCACGAACATACGAGCGGGCGTCGCAATCGTTTTCGTCTATTTTTTTATACGTAATGTTAGAGCAGCTTTTTGCTGCTCTAACTTTACGTAGCCCATGTTAAGTATGGCCGTCGTTCCCGCTTCGAATTTATTTAAAAAATGTTTTTGTTTACGTAACTCGTCGGGACGTGGATCGCCCGTAAAGTACGCTACATAAACAACGAATGACGTCACGACGTGATTTCGCGCAATGCACGGCGGGAAATTTGCGAACGGAGCATGCGCAGATCGATCGCCGCGGGAACGCGCCTAATTTAAATGTTTCACGCCCCCTACTCGCGCAGATGGATTGCGACGGGAGAAATACACTACGCCGCCGTCGTTTACCGTAGAAAATCTACCTGAATTCCACGTAGAGCAAGGTAAAAAACGGCGGCGTAGTGTATTTCTGATACGCTACGATAATCCATTTCTCTGTGAATCTGCCCCATTATATCTAAAGATAGACTAAATAATACATATCTACAGTGTAGATGCTATACAGTATAGGAACAGCCCAATATACCTACTGTGCCGATACTATACATATATATGTACAATTCAATATATCAACAGTGCAGATACTTTACATTTACAGTCCAATATATCTATAGTGCAGATAGTTTATGTCTATAGCCCAAATAATATATATCTACAGGGCAGATACTATACTGTATATCTAGCCCCCAAATTCTTCACATTTACCTTGCAGATACTATATACGTTCAGGCCAATATACAGTATCTCACAAAAGTGAGTACACCCCCTTTACATGTTTGTAAATATTTTATTATATCTTTTCATGTGACAACACTGAAGAAATGACACTTTGCTACAATGTAAAGTAGTGAGTGTACAGCTTGTATAACAGTGTAAATTTGCTGTCCCCTCAAAATAACCCAACACACAGCCATTAATGTCTAATCCGTTGGCAACAAATATGAGTACACCCCTAAGTGAAAATGTCCCAGTTAGGCCCAAAGTAATTGGGCCCAAAGTGTCAATATATAATGTGGCCACCATTATTTTTCAGCACTGCCTTAACCCTCTTGGGCATGGAGTTCACCAGAGCTTCACAGGTTGCCACTGGAGTCCTCTTCCAGTCCTCCATGATGACATCACTGAGCTGGTGGATGTTAGAGACCTTGTATTTGAGGATGCCCCACCGATGCTCAATAGGGTCTGGAGACATGCTTGGCCAGTCCATCACCTTTACTATCAGTTTCTTTAGACAAGGCAATGGTCATCTTGGAGGTGTGTTTGGGGTCGTTATCATGTTGGAATACTGCCCTGTGGCCCAGTCTCCGAATGGAGGGGATCATGCATCAGTATTTCACAGTACATGTTGGCATTCATGGTTCCCTCAATGAGCTGTAGCTCCCCAGTGCCGGAAGCACTCATGCAGCTCCAGACCATGACACTCCCAGCACCATGCTTGACTGTAGGCACTGTCTTGTACTCCTCACCTGGTTGCCGCCACACAGGCTTAATACCGTCTGAACCAAATACGTTTATCTTGTTCTCATCAGACCACAGGATATGTTTCCAGTAATCCATGCCTTTAGTCTGCTAGTCTTCAGCAAACTGTTTGTGGGCTTTCTTGTGCATCATCTTTAGAAGAGGCTTCCTTCTGGGATGACAGCCATGTGGACCAATTTGATGCAGTGTGCAGCGTATGGTCTGAGCACTGACAGGTTGACCCCCACCCCTTCAACCTCTGCAGCAATGCTGGCAGCACTCATACATCTATTTCCCAAAGACAACCTCTGGATATGATGCTAAGCACAAGCACTCAACTTCTTTGGTCGACCATGGTGAGGCCTGTTGTCAGTGGACCCTGTCCTGTTATACCACTGTATGGTCTTGGCCACCGTGCTGCAGCTCAGTTTCAGGGTCTTGGCAATCTTCTTATAGCCTAGTCCATCTTTATGTAGAGCAACAATAATTTTTTTCAGATACTCAGAGAGTTCTTTGCCATGAGGTGCCATGTTGAACTTCCAGTGACCAGTATGAGAGTGAGAGCAATAACACCACATTTAACACACCTGCTCCCCATTCACACCTGAGACCTTGTTACACTAACGAGTCACATTACACCGGTGAGAGAAAATGGGTAATTGGGCCCAATTTGGACAGTTTCACTTAGGGGTGTACTCACTTTTGTTGACAGCGGTTTAGACAATAATGGCTGCATGTTGAGATATTTTGAGGGGACAGCACATTTACACTGTTATACAAGCTGTACACTCACTACTTTACATTGTAGCAAAGTGTAATTTCTTCAGTGTTGTCACATGAAAATATAAAATATTTTCAAAAATGTGAGGGTTATACTTTTGCGAGATACTGTATATCTACAATGTAGATTCTATATATGTAAAGTCCAATATAGCTACAGTGCAGATGCTTGATACTGTATGCTCAGTATACACAATCACAGCTCTTCAGTTACTGTGGGTGAGACAATATCATCACTCATTCTTCCCTTATCCTTCTCTGGTATACTGGTCTCTCATAAAGCTGTCATCACACACAATCTACTCATCCTCAAATATCCAAGAAAGGACCAAATACTCTGATGTTTAATACAAATTTTATATTACACAATGGTAAATGCAGCAGATATGAAATATGATTAAAAGATTTTGTACCTTCACATGCCCTGAATTTTGGGAATGCATGGAAAGGCCAGAGGACAGCTCGGCTGACCTCGGCAAACCTCGGAAAGGGAGTCTTTTCGAGGTTTGTGAGGTTACCTGAACTGTCCTCGGCCTTTCACGAGGCTCTCTGGTGCCCCCCGCCTCTGGCCGCATGCGGTATTGCATGCAATTGAAGTCAATAAGGAACTAATTTTCGTTTCAATGGGGAAACTCAATTTGATATGCGAGTACTTTGGATCACAACCATTCTCCTGGAACAGATTATGCTCGTAATCCGAGGTTCCACTGTACTTTGAGGAATTTAGAATGAAAATAATTTAGAATACGTGACATTTTCTCATTAATCATAAGGTCGGTTAAAGTGCTCTTCACCATAGCAAATAGAACAGAGGACTTCTTCCAAGCTCTGACTATTACCCGTTTAGCTGCTACAAACAAATACAAAGCCATTTTTTGTTGGTATGAGGACAAGCCCTGAATTGGGCAGTGCAACAAGGGTGGTTTTGGCTCCCCTATGTATGGATATATAGATCAAGGAATGTAGGAGACCAAACAACCTGAACCAGAACCCTGTGAAGTGGGGACAGGACCACTAGATGTGTACTACATCCCCCTATTGGCCACACTCTCTGAAGCACCGGAAGCTATAGGATGGGTTTGAGCTTGCTATCCGGGCCGGGACCCAGTACCATCGTAGAAGAACTTTGTATGCAGATTCCAGAGTAGCCATGTTGAAGGAGCACTTAGCCACGGAGGACAAGGCCTTCTTCCAGTCCTCTGGATCAATAGAAATCTCCAGGTAACATTCTCACCGCAACTTACAGCAGCCTTTTTCAACCAGGGTGCCCAGGCACATTGTCATTGTGCACCATTCCACCAACATCCTAACAACGGCACGCACAATGAGAAGCATCCTTGTTTGCCCCTCTCCATTAGAACTGGGCACACATTAGAGTGAGGGGGAGAAATTGAGAGAGAAGAGAAATGCTGGAATACCAGTCGGTACCAGTGTGTAAAGGTGGGTTTGCTTTAGAAGAAGAAACCACCTTTAATGCTGGGTGCCCTACATGTGTGGATGTTGCTGCATTATGTAAAACTATTTGTTTAATTTTTTAGTTTAGAATGGGGTGCCTTGACTAAAAAAAAGGTTGAAAACACTGATCTACAGTACTATTTTTTTTCTTTTAAGTATACACTGTACATCACTAACTCTGGATCTACACTGTATTCTCCATCACTGATTCTGCATCCGCACTGTATTCTCTATCACCGATTGTGAATCCACACTGTATTTTCTTGCAGCAACTACTCAAAATTCTCTACATCAGCACAAGTAGGAAGTAGCAGAGGGCTGGATGTGTACCTGCCCATCCATGGATCGCTGGTAAGTACATTGTTATATACAGTGCATCCGGAAAGTATTCACAGCACTTCACTTTTTCCACATTTTGTTATGTTATAGCCTTATTCCAAAATGGATTAAATTCATTATTTTCCTCAAAAAGCCACAAACAATACCCCATAATGACAACGTGAAAGAAGTTTGTTTAACATATTGTCAAATGTATTAAACATAAAAAATGAAAAAATAAAAATAAAAATTACATGTACAGTGCCTTGAAAAAGTGTTCATACTTTGGAAATTGGAAAAAGGAAAATGATAAATGGTTTTCATTTTTTTTTTACAAATAAATCTGTGAAAAGTGTGTGTGTGTGTGGGGGGGGGGGTATTTGTATTCAGCCCCCCTGAGTCAATCATTTGTAGAACCACCTTTCTCTGCAATTATAGCTGCAAGTCTTTTTGGGAATGTCTACCAACTTCGAACATTTAGAGAGTAACATTTTTGTCCATTCTTCTTTGCAAAATAGCTCAAGCTCTTTTTAAGTCTTGCCACAGATTCTCAATTATATTTAGGTCTGGACTTTGACTGGGCAATTCTAACACATGAATATGTATTGATCTAAACCATTCCATTGTAGCTCTGGCTGTGTGTTTAGGGTCGTTGTCCTGCTTGAAGGTGAACCTCCACCCCCGTCTTAAGTCTTTGGCAGACTCTAACAGATTTTCTTATTTATTTTTTTTTTAAATATGTTTTTATTAAGGAAGTTACACAACAGAGTAATTACAAAACAGGACATATAAGCATTTTTTTGAGGACATTCACAGTAGAAGAACAGTATATGGAGAGAATCTCAAAGAAATAATTAAGGGGGAGGGCATAGGTTTAGTGGCACATGGGGTAGGTGGAATAGTCCTTACAAAAAACAAGAGGGGGGGGGGTGGGGGAGGAGGGAGGGAAGGTAAGAGAACGTCAATCCCGCGAGGGATTCTGGTATAGAAAAGACATTTTCTCAAAGTTCAACCTCTCGGTAGGAGTGAAAGTGTGCAACAGAAAGGGATTCCATAGGTGATAGAAGCGGTTCTTACTCCATTCGTGGGTTAGGTCCGTGTTGAGCCTGTCCTTGTATAAGAGCTGCAACAGTTCCTTTTTAACTTGAGCAGTGGTTGGGCAGTCAGCAGATATCCACTTCTGGAGGATGGCTCTCCGGACAATCAAGAGACATATCAGAGTCCAGTCCCTGCTCAGGGGGGTGGTAGGGGAAGACCAGGGGAGCAGTAGGAGGGTCCCAATAGCCAAAGATAAGTAGTAGCGGGTCCTTGGGTATGCGCAACAGGGTGACATCAAAAATGTATTGGATGACTTGGTCCCAGAAACTGGCTATGAGGGAGCAAGACCAGAACCTGTGAGCCAAGTTAGGTTTGGGTTGTTTACAGAGGGAGCAGTCTGGGGTGGCATGGGCTCGGCTGAAGGGGATGTGGGCTCGGTGAACAATTTTGATCTGCGTCTCTCTCCATATTTCGTTAGGGATAAGTCTATGGATGGTGGTGAGGCCATGCAGGAGCTTCTCCACCAGGTCAGGGTCAGGGAAGTCCTTCGACCAGTTGGCCGCCGAGGTTGACGCCAGAGGGGGGGGGGGGGGTGTTGTGCAGGAGGAGGGGACGATAAATGTCTGAAATTTTGTATGAGGCCCGGGAAATAAGGGTGTCGGTGAGGGAGCTCTGGAACCTTTTTCTGTCATCCCGACAGGCGTTTTTCAGAAAACTAATGCATTGAATATACTGGAATACATGTGATGAAGGGAGAGAAAATTTGTCCGCCAGGGCTCTAAATCCCATGGGGCGGCCTGAAAGGGGGTCACACAATGAATAAAAGGATTTGATACCCTTATCCTCCCAGTCGAGGTAAGGCTGGTTATCTAAGCCTGGTTGGAAGCTCGGGTTACCCAGGATTGGGAGGTATCGTGAGATAGAGGATGGGACATTGAGGGCTTTCCTGACCTCTCTCCAGGCAATGACTGTATCACGGAGAAGGAGATTGTGTTGGAGGGGAGGGGGGGCAGATTTCCAGTGACAATGGAGAAGGGCCGTAAGGGAGAAGGGGCGGACCATCGCCGATTCAAGGGGGTAGTTCGAGCACCTGGAGGACTGGGATATCCAATCCAAGCCTGTTCTCAATAGACATGCCAGGTTATATAGCCTGATGTTGGGAAGGGCAATGCCCCCCTCCCGCCTGGGAAGATGCAGCTTGGCAAATTCTATGCGCGCCCTCTTGCCACGCCAGAGGAACTTGGAAATGGCAGAGTTAATGGATTTAATGTCTTTGTGGCGCAGAAGTAGTGGGATGGTTTGTAGTGGGTACAAAAGGCGTGCAAAACTGACCATCTTGACAAGGTGGCATCTTCCCAGCAGTGAGAGAGGCAGGTCCATCCAGTTCGCCAGTTCTTGGGATATTTTGGTGAACAGGGGGGGATAGTTGAGGTGGTATAGGGAGGAGGGCAGTTTACCTATTTTTATTCCCAGGTAAGTGATATGTGACTTCGCAACAGTGAATAAGGAGCTCTGGGACCAAGAGGGGACAGATAGGGAACCTATGGGGAGTATTTCGCTCTTATTATAGTTAATACGAAGCCCAGAGCATTGCCTGAATTCGTCAAAAGTGGTCTTGATCGTGGACATGTCAAGTGAAGGGCTGGATGTGAAAATAAGGACGTCGTCGGCAAATAGTGACGTGCGAAGGTCGTGATCTCCAACATGAATGCCATGAAGGGGGGCGATCTGGGTTAGGTGGCGGGACAGGGGTTCAAGCGCTATGTTGAAAAGGAGCGGGGAGAGCGGGCAGCCTTGCCTCGTGCCTTTGTGCAGCCTGAATTCCTCAGAGAGGAGGCCCGCAGCGACCACTCTCGTGGCAGGGGCAGTGTACATTGATTCTATGAGATGCGTGAAGGGGCCCGAGAAGCCCATTTTGGACATGACCATGGAGAGCCATTCGAAACTAACGTTATCGAAAGCCTTCTCCGCGTCTAAAGTGATGATGGCATGGTCTCCTGCCGGGTCATTTTTTGCGTGTTCGAGAGCTAGCATTACCTTCCTGATATTCATGGTGGCCGTCCTACCCTTTACAAAGCCCGATTGTGCGGGGTGGATCAGGGAGGGTATAATGGATGCCAGTCTAGTGGCTGCTATCTTGGAGAGGATTTTTTTTTTTTTTAACAACAAGGTTGGACTTTATTGAGTCAAAAGAGAAAATACAGGAATTATACAAGACATCCAAATACAGTGCATGCATGGTAGGACAGATAAAATACATATGAGAGACATTACTGGTCGAATTAAGATCCATCTAGAACATGTCATAGCAGGGTGGAAACAACTCATCTACAGGACATACTTCCCAGTGAGAGAAAAAGGAGGAGAGGGGAGAAGGGAGAGGGGGGAAAGAGGGGAAAGGGGAGGAGAAGGGGAGGAAGGGGAGCAGAGAGGGGGCAAGGGGGGAGAGGGAAAGGGAGGGGGCAGGGCGAGGCCGGGGAGCCCAGCAACAGCACAAGACATGGGGTCAATTATATCATAGAGGATCAATCCATGGCCCCCACACCCTTTCAAACTTCAAAGGACAGCCCCTGTTTAGGTACGTCATTTTATATAAAGGAAGGGTAGCGTTGACCGCATCCATCCACATTCCCAAAGTGGGGGGATTCCTAGATGTCCATTTGACCAGAATAGCCTTCTTGGCGTAAAAAAACAGTAGCGACAGTAACAGCTTGGTGAACCTAGGCCTCTGCTCATCATCCTGCACCCCCAGCAGAGCCAGTTCTGGGGAAACCGGAAGACTAAGATGGAGGCGGACATTAACAGTTTCAAAGACTGCGGACCAAAAGTCCGTCAGTCTGGGGCAGGACCAGAACATGTGAATATATGTACCCTCAGAGGTAAAACATCTAGGGCAGCTCGGGGAACGTTGCGGATATATCCCATGCAGTCTCTGAGGTGTAAAGTATACCCTGTGCAAGAACTTAGTTTGTATTAACTTATCCCTAGACGAGATCACCAATTTATAACTATCCTCAAAGCAATCATCCCACGTCTCCCTATCCAAGGACGGAACATCTCCCACCCACTTCCTCCAAAGGGAGTCCATCTTAGGGGAGTCTTTGGTAAAGAGTGTCAGGTACAAGGAGGATAGGATCTTTGACAAAGTGCTCTGAGCCAGGAGGTCCTCCACAGCGTCCGCACGAAGCACAGGCGGGACGGGGAACTGAGCCCTGAAGGCATGCCGCAGCTGGAGGTACCGGAAGAACATCCAGGGCGGCAAGCCAAAGCGGCCCGACAAATCCTTAAAGGACAGCAAAGATCCCCCCTCCACAATGTCTCGTAGCACCCTAACTCCCCAGCGGGCCCACAATTGTGGGTCCGGCAAGGAGCGAAAGTGGGCGAGCGCAGGATTTCCCCACAACGGGGCAAAGGGGGACCAGTGACCCGGGGACAAAAAGCGACGCCTGGCCACGCCCCACACCCGAAGCGTAGTTCTCGACGGGCCAGGCAGCGCGGGGTATGGAGAGGGTCCTCTATAGAGCAGATTACTCAGTTCAGTAAGGGACCCTACAATCGCCGCCTCGAGGCACACAGCCGCATTAGCCCTGGACTGCTCAAACCACCATCGTGCCGTAACCAGTACGGCCGCCCAGTAGTAGACCAGCAGATTGGGGAGAGCCAGCCCCCCCAAGCTAACAGGAAGCTGAAGGGTGGATCTGGCCAACCGAGGTGGGGAGCCCCGCCACAGAAAGGATCCAATGCAGCCATCCAAGTTTCGAAAGAAGTGGGAATCCACACAGGACAGTTTCTGAAAATATAATTAAGTTTAGGCAAATAGATCATTTTCAAGACGTTGATTCTACCTAGAAGGTTCAATGGGAGGTTCCGCCAGCGAGAACATCTTGGAGAGGATTTTAACGTCAAGGTTTAAAAGTGAGATGGGCCTATAAGAGCCAGGTTCTAGGGGGTCTTTGCCCTTCTTCTCCAAGAGTTTCACAATGGCCTGATTGCCCGTTGGTAGGTAGGATCCACCCGACCATATATGTTGGTAGACGTCGTGGAGAGGGGGGGACACAGTCGAGATAAAGGACTTGTAAAATTCTCCAGTGAAGCCGTCCGGGCCTGGAGCTTTGGAGGGGGCAAGCTGTTTGATTACGGATTGGACCTCCAGGATGGAGATAGGGGCATTGAGGGCTTCAAGCTGGGTGGGGGGGTGGGGGAAATACGTCGTAGGAAGTTGAGGGCCGTTGGCTTATCAATAGCGTCTGAGGCATATAGGGAGGAGTAGAATTGGCGCATAGTATTATTGATATCTTTCGGGGTGCAGTGTACGGAGCCCGACGGGTCCCTAAGAGACATGATATGCGTCGGGCGTTTGGGTCCTTTACTTAATCTGGAAAGGAGTCTACCTGCTTTGTTACCAAACTTGTGGAGGGAGGCGTCTAGATGTGCCTTTTGGGTACGTTCGAGGGTGGCCGTCCAGTTATCAAAGGCCTGCTTAGCAGCAAACCAGGCGCTACGGTTGCTGGGAGAGTTATCAGTATAGAGGACCCGCTGGGCCTGGTGGAGTGTTGCGCTGGCCTGTTTGTAACGTCTAAGTGTGTGTTTTTTGAATGTGGCGGCGTAGGCTATTATGCAGCCCCTGAGGAACGCCTAGCCCGCTTCCCAGAAGAGGTTAGGGTTGGCGGCATGTAGCGCATTATCCGACGCGTATCCCGACCAGGCTTTTTCCAGATGTAGGTGGAAATCAGAGTTATTGTGAAGATAGGAGGGAAACCGCCAGATTCTGGGGTTGGAGGCTAAGTCAGGATCTTCAAGAGTGGTCGAGACCGGGGCATGGTCCGAGATTGCAATGTCGTGTATGTCAGCTTCCGTGATCAGTGGGAGGAGGGAGTCAGAACAGAAAAGATAGTCCAGTCTCGTGAAGACATTGTGAGGGTGGGAGTAAAACGAGAATTCCCTGTCAGCTGGGTGTTTTAGTCGCCATAAATCGTGAAGGTGTAGTGAATCAATAGTCGACGCCAACAAGGTCTGGGTGGGAGGGGTCGGTGGAGGACGGGATTGTCTGGTGGAAGACCTGTCGTCTGTCGGGTGCATAATGGAGTTAAAATCCCCGCCTATCAGGTGTGGGAAAGCTGGGTCACGAAGCGCCCACGAGGTGAGGTCGCTAAAAAAAGCACTTGTGGGGCTGTTGGGAGCATAAACATTGGTAATGTTTACAACCCTGGATCCCAGTTGGATACGGGCAGAGGCGAATCGCCCCTCAGAGTCTGAATCAGAGGAGAGTATCTTGCAGGGGAGGTTTTTGTTGACTAGGATTATTACCCCGGCTTTCCGACCACATGAGTCAGAGCCGAGGACCGTGCCTACCCAGAGTTTCCGCAGCCGCGGGAAGTCGGGAGTGGACAGATGGGTTTCCTGAAGGAGGGCGATGTCGGTCTTGAGCCTTTTAAGGTGGCGCAGAACTTTCATTCTCTTGTTGGGGGAGCGGAGCCCTTTAACATTCCAGGAGACTATTCTCATGTTGGGAAAACTATCAAAGGGGTGTGGGCAGGATGTGGAGGCAACGTGTATGGGAGCATGAAGTATAGCAGAAGTGGGATACAAGGGCAGCAGATGGAGTGATGGTTGGCTGGGAGAGAGAACGGAGGTGTTAACGGATCCCTAAAAATGCGGAGAGGGCAGAGAAATAGGGAAGGGGAGATGGGGGGAGGATGATGGGGGCAAACAAGGTGAACAACAGCATTCGGGAACTTCACTTTTTTCCGCATGGAGCCACTGAATAGGCCAACTCCCAACCCAGGGCTCACTATGCAGCATTTCACCCGCAGCGGCCGAAGGGGGGAGGTGCATGCAGCAGGAGCAATGCGTGGGGGGGCAAGAGCTAAACAGGTATCCCTGCGGAAGAATGGAAGGGCCCACACGCATCATATAAATGTATACAAAAACCCAATGTAAAACGCAAGTAAAATGCTAGAACAACTATTACCAAACGTGCATGAAGAACATAAAACAATGTGAACTAAAAGAGCATTATAGAGCAAAGTAAAACAGCATAACGGCACATTAGCATTGGGCCTACCGTGGCCCCCCCGGGTGAGGGAGGGGGCACGAGGGAGGAATAGGACCCGGATGGGGGTCTAAGACGATCAAGGCGCAGCAAAGTTGCATCAAGATGGTGCGGCCATCCAAAAAAGGGGAGGAAAAAAATAAAATAAATGAGAATAAGAGAAGGAAAAAGGGGGTTCAAGAGGAGGAGGTTTGTTGTTGTCGGTCGGATCCAGAAGCCTTGAATCTTTTAGGAGAGTCCTTGCGTGGGCTCCCGTGTTCCAGGGCCCGGTTGGAGGGTGCAGCTCTGGGAGACAGGCTGTGGTGGGGGCCTGGGCGGTGGGACCTCAGGAAGGCCTCAGCTTCGGATGGGTCATGGAAGGAGAGCTGATCCCCGTTGGGAGCCCTGAGCCGAAGCACGGCCGGGAAGGCCAGAGTGAACTTGATTTGCATTCGGTGGAGCTCCGAGCAGACCTGCTGGAAAGCCTTCCTTCTCTTGGAAACGTCCACTGAGTAGACCGCAAAGACCAAGATGTTCATGCCGTCTATCTGGAGGGTCCTGGACTGCCTGAACTTCTGCAGGATGAGGGACTTATCCGAATAGTTGAGATACTTGGCGATCACTGGACGTGGTGATTTGCGTTCAGAGTTGAAGAGGCCCATGCGGTGGGCTCGCTCAACCGTGCAGGGGCCGGGCAGGCCCAAGGCCTCGGGGATGCGTCGTGAGCAGAGATCCGAAAGTGCCTGGGGTTGCAGCGATTCGGGGACGCCAATAAAGCGCAGATTGCTCCTCCTGGATCTATTCTCAAGGTCATCCAGTTTGTCGAGAATATATTTGTTCGTCTTGTCTTGCGCATGTTCAAAGGATTGGGCCTGGTAAAGTTCCTCTTCCATGTGACCGATACGATGTTCAGCTTCGTTTAGCCGGGATGCATGCTCCCCTAGTTGAGCCTGGATTTTCTGAATCCCTGCATTGATGGCCTTTTCAACTGAGGTTGCTATCATGGGGAATAAAAGAGCTGCCACGGCCTGGGCCATCAGTTCAATGTTATGTATATCCCCTATTTGTGGGGGAGGTGAGGAGATGTGGGCAGTCTGAGGGGTGGCTGGAGGGGCAGGTGTTGTGCTCACCTCCATATCAGGCGCCGTTTCTGCGATCGGATCCACGACCGGGTCCGTGTAGGCCGAAGCCGGGGCCTCGATTTGCGGCTGCCCCGTCCGCGCCGGCGGCGTACGATCGCGCGCCGTTTTTTTCCAGGAATCTGTCCATCCTCTCTGGGGGGATGGCGGATTGTGTTCCCAGGGTCGGTGGCGGGTCTGCAGGTGTTTGTATGCCGATTTTAGGAGCCTGTGTGCAGGAGCTGAGGGGACACACAGCTACTCCATGCGGCGCCGGAACCGGAAGTCAGATTGCCCTGTATTTGGCTCCATCCATCTTCACATCAACTCTGACCATCCTACCTGTCCCTGCTGAAGCAAAACATTCCAACAATATGATGCTACCACCACGTTTCACAGTGGGGATGGTGTGTTCAGGATGATGTGCAGTGTTAGTTTTCTGACACACATAGCATTTTGCTTTTAGGCCAAAAGGTTTAATTGTGGAGTGCACGACCAATAGTTGTCCTGTGGACAGATTCTCCTATCTGAGCTTTTGATCTCTGCAGCTCCTCTAGAGTTACCATGGGCCTCTTGGCTTCTTCTCTGATTAATGCTCTCCATGCCCAGCCTGTCAGTTTAGATGGACGGCCGTGTCTTGGAAGGTTTGCAGTTATGTCGAACTCTTTCCATTTTCAGATGATCGATTGAACAGAGCTTTATGAAATGTTCAAAGCTTGGGATTTTTTTTATAACCTAACTCTGCTTTAAACGTCTTCCCAACTTTATCCCTGACCTGTCTGGTGTTATCCTTTGCCTTTATGATGCAGTTTGTTCACTAAAGATTCTCTTACAAACCTCTGATGGCTTCACAGAACAGCTGTATTTATACTGAGATTAAATTACACACAGGTAGACTTTTTTTTTACTAATTAGGTGACTTCTGAAGGCAATTGGTTCCACTAGATTTTAGTTAGGGGTATCAGAGTGAAGGGGGTTGAATACAAATGCACGCTACACTTTTCAGATATTTATTTGTTAAAAATTTAAAAACCATTTATCATTTCCCTTTCCACTTTACATATACAGTGGGGGTGGAAAGTCTGGGCACCCCAGGTAAAAATTGGGGTTTAATGTGCATAAAAAAGCCAAGGAAAGATGGAAAAATCTCCAAAAGGCATTAAATTACAGATTAGACATTCTTATAATATGTCAAAAAAAGTTAATTTTATTTCCATCATTTACACTTTCAAAATGACAGAAAACGCAAAAAGGGTGTCTGCAAAAGTTTGGGCACCCTGCATAATCTATAGCATGCACTGCCCCCTTTGCAAAGCTGAGGAAGACCAGGTGATGTCAATCTCAAAGGTTTTAATTGCCCAGACTCATCTGACCTTGCCCCAACAAACAGCACCATGGGTTCTTCTAAGCAGTTGTCTAGAAACCTGAAAGTGAAAATAGTTGACGCTCACAAAGGCTATAAGATAGCAAAGGGTTTTCAGATGTCAATATCCTCTGTTCAGAATGTAATTAAGAAATGGCAGTCATCTGCCATCTGCCTCTTCTACGTCCTCACCACAAAAATAAGCATTTGAACTTTGCAAATTAACATATAGACAAGCCTGATGCATTTTGGAAACAAGTTCTGTGGAACGTTGAGGTTAAAATATAACTTTTTGGCCGGAATGAGCAAATGTACATTTGGAGAAGAAAGGGCACAGAATTTAATGAAAAGAGCCTCTGTCCAACTGTTAAGCATGGGGGTGGATCAATCATGCTTTGGGGTTGTATTGCAGCCAGTGGCACAGGGAACATTTCACGAGTAGAAGGAAAAATTGATTCAATACAATTTCAGCAAATTTTGGATGGTAACTTGATGCCATCTGTAAAAAAGCTGAAGTTAAAGAGAGGATGGCTTCTAAAATTGATAATGATCCTAAACAAACCTCAAATTCACAGGGGATTACATCAAGAGGTGTAAACTGAAGGCTTTTGCCATGGCCTTCACAATCTCCTGACCTCAACATAATTGAAAATCTATGGATAGACCTTAAAAGAGCATTGCGTTACAGCCAGCCCAGAGATCTCAAAAAACTGGAAGACTTTTGTAAGGAAGAATGGGCAAAGATACCTCAAACAAGAATTGAAAGACTCTTGGCTGGCTACAAAAAGCGTTTACAAGCTGTGATACTTGCCAAAGGGGGCAGTGCAAGATATTAACTCTGCAGGGTGCCCAAACTTTTGCAGACACCATTTTTTTGTTTTCTGTAATTTTGAAAGTGTAAATGATGGAAAAAAAATCTAACTTTTTTTGACATATAAGAATGTCTAATCTGTAATTTGATGCCTTTTACAGACTTTTCCATCTTTTCTTGGCTTTGTTATGCACATTAATACACATTTTTACCTGGGGTGCCCAAATTTTCAATCCCCACTGTATGTGACACTTTGTGTTGGTCTATCACATAAAATACCAATAATTTACATTTACATTTTTGATTGTAAAGTGACAAAATGTGGAGCAATTTAGGGGGTATGAATACTTTTTCAAGGCACTGTACATAAGTATTAACAGCCTTTACTCACAGCTCAATACTTGGGGGGGGTGGAGCACAGCCATTCTCAGCTCTCTCCAGAGATGTTCAATTGGGTTAAAATCTGGGCTCTGCCTGGGCCACTCAAGGACATTCACAGTCGTCCCGTAGTCACTTCTTTGTTATCTTGGCTGTGTGCTTAGGGTCGTTGCCCTGTTAGAAGATGGATATTCACCCCAGTCTGAGGTCCTGAGTGCTCTGGAGCAGGTTTTCATCAAGGATGTCTCTGTACATTGCTGCATTCATTTTTTTCCCCGATCTTGACTAGTCTCCCAGCTCCTGTCGCTGAAAAACATCCCCACAGCATGATACTGCCACCACCTTGCTTCACTGTAGGATGATATTGGCCAGGTTATGAGCAGTGTCTGGTTTCCTCCAGACATGACTCTTGTCATTCATGGTTGTTCTTCTGAAAGGTTATCCTCTCTCCACAAAGAAATGCTGGAGTTCTGTCAGAGTGACCATCGGGTTCTTGATCACCTCCCTGACTAAGGCCCTTCTCCGATCACTCAGTTTGGCCAGGCAGCCCGCTCTAGGAAGAGTCCTGGTGGTTCCAAACTTCTTTCATTTATGGAAGATGGAGGTCACTGTGCTTATTGGGACCTTCAATGCTGCAGACATTTTTCTGTAGCCTTAGGCAGATTTGTGCCTCAAAATAATCCTCTCTTAGAGTTCTACAGACAATTCAGTGGACTTTGTGGCTTGGTTTGTGCTCTTCATGGCTTGGTCAGTGCTCTGGCATGCACTGTTACCTGTGGAACCTTATATAGACAGGTGTGTGCCTTTCCAATCAACTAAATTGACCACAGGTGGACTCCAATAAATTTGTACAAGCATGTCAAGGGCGATCAAGGGAAACAGGATGCACCTGAGCTTAATTTTTAGTGTCATGGCAAAGGCTATGAATACTTATGTTCATGTGATTTTTTATATTTAATAAAATGTCAAAGATTTCCAACAAACTTCTTTCAAGTTGTCATTAATTATGGGGTATTGTTTTTAGAATTTTGAGGAAAATAATGAATTTAATCCACTTTGGAATAAGGCTGTAATATAACAAAATGTGGAAAAAGTGAAGCACTGAATACTTTCCGGATGCACTGAAATCGCTGTGTTGAGGAAACAGAACCCATGCTGATTTAATTATCCCTTCTCCACACCTCCTTTGCCTACCCCTCTTAACAATGTCATCATCATCGTCCCTCCACATGGCAAATTTCAACCCCTCTCCACACCATCATGATCACCAAGCTGCCATCTCTGACCTCTGCCATGATCGGCCCCTCTCCACACCACCAACACACTGACACTACCAGCCCCTCTCCACACTGTCATCACCATCCCCTCTCCAAAGCGCCAAAATTGGCCCCTCTCCGTGATCCTGTCATCACTCCCTCTCCACACTGCCCCATTTAAGTTCTACTATCACCAGTACCTACCTACACTATCACCAACCCCTCTTCATACCATTACCTGCCAATTTTCACACAGTAATCACTGGTCCATCTACACACCACCATTACCAGCCTCTCTCCACACTGTTATCAGCTGCTCCTATCTACACCGCCATCACTGTCCGCTTTCCACACAGTCATCACTTGCCTCTCTTCTCACTGACTCCTCTCTACACTACCATCCCCTTTAAACTCTACATTGCCAGCTCTGCCCCATCTCAATTCTGCCATCACCAGTACCTCTCTACACCATCACCAACCCCACTTTACACCATTACCTGCTACATTACCTGCTACTCTCCACACCGCCATTACCAGCCTCTCTCCACACTTATCAGCTGCTCCGATCTACACTGCCCACTTTCCACACAGTCATCACTTGCCATTCTTCTCACTGACCGTTCCCTCCACATTCTTATCACTTGCCACTACACGCTGCCATCATCTCCCCCTCTCCACACTGCAGCTGCTTTACATTGCCATCGCTGGCCTTTCTCCATACTGCCATCCCCATTATCTCTCCACACTATCACCAGCCCTTCTTTACGCCACAATCACAAGCCCCTCTCCATGTTGTGCTTGATTAAATTCAGACCTAATTAGCAGTTGGTGGAGGGCAGCAAGGGGGAGTGCTGCAGCTTGGATGATGTCACAGCTTGTCTTCATCTCTCTGTTGATAGTTCTGTGCTCTATGATTAAACTTATAATGATGTGTCTGGTAATCAGTGGGAGTTTAGATATATTTTTATGCACCTGTGAGTCCCTCTTTGTACAACTTGAGCACAAACAGTTTTCATAGCTGCCTTATTATTGAGATAAGGAAACTTATAGGAGGATTATCAGTATGAGCATATTTTAAACTGGTTATTATATCTAAGTCATTAGCTGTGATACCTGCAAATAAATGTATGGCAGTATGGGAAGTTGGTTCTGGGTCTTGCCTGCCAGATCCTAGCTCTACGGGGTGCTAATTGTGGGCCACAGAAGTCTTACCCACCCAGACAGTATTGTACCACGTTAGCTCTAGACAGTAATGGGAAAGAGAAAATACGGGCCTACCTTTTCCTGGCTAACTAAATAGATGATGTATGCAGAGACTCGTACTGCATTTACTCAGTGCTTACCACTATGGTAGTGAGCAGATATGAAAAAGAAGGATAGAGATGGCGATATGGAAGGCAGATTCCGACAGGCAGTTATGTATGATATAATATGAAAGTTATATAGCACATTTAACCCTCTCTGTGTGATGTGACCATTACAGACCTTGACTCTGGGGTACATTCTTCCAGTGTGGTAGTAAGCGTCCCCCAAATGACAGTATATTGTGGTGCTGAGCTTACACTCTCCCATCAAAATGGACAGTAGGGAGCAATTAGGTAGATAATTGTGTCCTTGCGCCAAAATATCAGTGTGAATAATCAGTTCTAATTGGCGCTTTCTGCCATGGAAAGGGAACACACCTGCAGATTTTAATGATGTGTTGCAGAATGGGAGAGTAGGAAGTGAGGGGGAGAGAACCACGTTATCTATAAGGAGAATGTGACTCAAATTTTTCATTTCTCATGTAAAAAGACCGACTTCACCTCTATCCCCTCCACCTCCACTATTAACAACATACATTTTTCCAACAAATAACAGGAGGTGCTGAAATCCTCTGGGATAAGAAATATCTTTTATTACTGGACCTCATTTTTCAGAGTGTCTTCAAGGAAAACTGTCTATGTTAAAGCCCTCCTTACATGCGACAGCTGTCTTTACAGGACAGTACCATGTAGAATGCTAACAGAGTCTGTTGCTGTGGTGTTCATCAAACAAATGTTGCAGAACTGCACACAGGGTAAAGTGCCAGAACTGACATATGCCTGACATATAGGTAGAGTGTCTGGTGGATTAAAACACCCTCTCTCTACTGTTATCTCCTAGAGTGACAGGAAACCTTTATTAAGAGAAACTTGTGTATTGTAACTGTTACCACCATCTAAAAGTGCTACTTGTCTGGCTTTCTTGCTCTGGCTTTACTGCTTTCAGTCAGTCAGTAAATGGCTTGGAGCCAATATACCACAAATGGAACCAGAGCGCCTAGTACAGTATGCATTATTTTGTAGATTAGTTACATGTAACATAATGAAGGGTATCAACATGATAGTCAAGCAGAGATAAATGGCCAGGCAAGATTCTACACAAATAACCATGTGCCCACACCAACACGCAAAGGGCTAGCATGATCCTCCTGACACCAGGGTTGGTAAACAAACATAACTTGCCCCCATGACCCCTGGGGTGATGGACATATCTTAGTCCTATAACTCCTGGGATGATAAAGGGAAGAGCTTGGTCCCATGGCCTCAGGGATGACGGAAGACACATCTTTCTCTTATGAGTCTGAGATGATGGTGGGAAAATCTCGGTCTTCAGGCCCCTGGGTTGATGTAGTACACATCTTGCTTCCATGACCCTGGGGATGATGGAGGTCATATCTTGGTTCTTTGATTACAGTGATAAAGGGAACGCCTTGGTCCTATGACTCCTGGGATCATGAAGTACACATTTTTGTCCCAAGGAACTGAGATGATATAAGGCACACCATGGTCCCAGGATCCCTGGGTTAATGTAGAGCACATCTTGGTTCCATGAGCTCAAGAATAATGGAGGGTACACCTTGGCCCTGGGACCCTAGAAAATATGATGAATGTATCACCTTGATGGGATGACGAGAAAACATGTTTGCTTTATGTGCCTAGGATGATGTAAAGCACACCTGGGTCCCAAGACCCATGTGTTTATGTAGGTCACATCTTGGTGCGCTGACCCCAAGAAAGATGGTGCCACAAACTGGTTCCATGACACCTGCGTTGATGTAATACACTTCTATGTCCCATTGTAATTTTCTGAAACTGGAGCACACCGAATCTGATACAGCTGTACTAACTGTACGAATCTGGTACTAACCAATCAGCTTCTAAGTTTAACTTGTGCAATTAGGCTATGAAAAAAAAAGACTTGCATAGTTGATAAGAATATCGAACAAATGATCTTCTTTTTGAATGCTAGTCTCATGGAAAACCAATAGGTTCCTAAAGTTTCGAAAATTCTTGTATGACAGAATAAATATTCGGAATTGATGTAATATATTGTATTCTTCCATTTCCAAACATGCGTAGTCTTGGACACACAATTTTTTTCGTAAAAATACTATACTGCTATGTATTTGGCCTCGTACACACGACCGTTTTCCTAGACAGAATCCATCAAAAAACTTGGTGGCAGAGCATTTTTGCAGAGGAAAACAGCCGTGTGTATGTTTTTCAATGGGAAAACTGTCGAGGAACTCAACAAAAAAAAAGGAGAACAAGTTCTCTTTTTCCTCTTTGGGAATCTCAATTTCCTCGCCATGTTCCTCATCGGGCTGGTTTTCGACAAGAAACACGTTTGTGTGTATGCTTAGAAACCCGCGCACCTTCGGTAAAAGTAGCGTTTGTAATGGAAATAGCACATTTGTCACGCTGTAACAGACTGAAAAGTGCAAATCATCTCTTGCTAAACTTTTACTTAACACTCAGTAACATGTGATTAGCAAAAGCAGCCCCAAGGGTTGTGCCAGTGGAATCGAACTGCCATCTTACGCGTTGAAGTCACCGCGTTTTAGAACGGCGAGATTTGGTCTTGACAGTGTGTACGCAAAGACAGCTTGTCAAGTTTCTCGACAAGCCTAACAAGTAGGGTTGTCCCGATACCGATACTAGTATCGGTACCGATACCGAGTATTTGCAGGAGTACATGTACTCCCGCAAATACCCCTGATGCCTAATCCGGATACTTTTTTTTTTTTTTCGGAGTGGGGGCGGAGAGAGGGCAGAGAGCGGGTGGAGAAGGGGCGGAGAGTGGGCGGGAACCGATCAGAGGGGAGACACGGGATATGGATTTTAATGATACACTGGGACCACACACTTGTTTACAGTAGTGAACAGCCGGGCCGTAGCACCGTATTGGTCGACTCCGTACCCGGAAGAGGCGTGACCATTCCCGCCTCAAATGACAATAGCTCTGGCCAATCTTGACACTAAGTGTCACAAGTAAAGCCCGCCCACCGACTGTTCTGTCCAGCCGACTCTCACCCGAGGGCAGGACTTCCGTTGTTAGGGTGATGGCGACTCTGGCACTGCAGTGTGTCGGGGAGAGGCCCGGCATGTTCGGACAGAGATTGTAGTGGGAGTGAAGTGGGGATGAATGGCTTCAGTACGGAGGAGGACAGCAGGGATGGGCCGCCGGCTCCTGCCGCTCCGTTCTTCGGTCAGACATGTTGTTTGATAGACGGGGGAGAGCGCTGCGCCCGGCCGGCTGGGAACGCTTCTTTCAGCAAGAGAGTGCAGAAGAGTATCAGTCAGAAGAGACTCAAACTGGACATCGATAAGAGCGTGAGTCCCCCACTGTGTGTGTACAACATTTTGTGTGTGTGGTGTGCCAGTGTGTACTGCATGACTGCATATGAGGGGGAGACATGGCTGCATATGAGGGGGAGACACCGTCTGCATATGAGGGGGAGACACCGTCTGCATATGAGGGGGAGACATGACTGCATATGAGGGGGAGACATGACTGCATATGAGGGGGAGACATGGCTTCATATGAGGGGGAGACATGGCTTCATATGGGGGGGAGACATGACTGCATATGAGGGGGGAGTTATGGTTGCATATGGGGGGGAGACATGGTTGCATATGGGGGGGAGACATGGCTGCATATGGGGGGGAGACATGACTGCATATGGGGGGGAGACATGGTTGCATATGGGGGGGAGACATGGCTGCATATGGGGGGGACATGGCTGCATTTAAAAAAAAGTATCGGTATTCGGAATCGGTGAGTACATAAAAAAAAGTATCGGTACT
Organism: Rana kukunoris; assembly: GCA_029574335.1. NCBI lineage: Eukaryota > Metazoa > Chordata > Amphibia > Anura > Ranidae > Rana > Rana kukunoris. Next base: position 27,687,257 of record CM056056.1, on the reverse strand, counting down.
TGTACTCGGTCCTAAAAAAGAGGCATCGGGACAACCCTACTAACAAGGAACTCGTCGAGGAAAACGATGTGTCTTTTACGACGAGTTCCTGTGTACGAGGCCTAAATGATCAGATTATCGGATGATCGCTCCAAAAGAAGTATTTTTCGTCTGCTTTTCTCTGATTGGTTTGTATGCTCCAGTTTTAGTAAATTATGTCTTGCATGTTTCCTTGCATTTTTTGATACAAACCCTTTTACATGATGAAAAGAATTGTCTTCAGATTAATACAGTTCATATAACGTTACTATAGATTCCCCACTGGCTCCTCTCATCTACCTAGATTTTACAAGTGACGTGACAGTTAGAGATACTGTAGGAAAGGTGACTATGTCACTCAAATGTTTACTCTTTGTATATTACACCTACTGTATAAGTATTTATTTTTGTTACCTGATTGGATCAAATTTTTTACTCAAGTTCTTACATGCAAGACTCCATGTACAGATAACTGTTATACCCATACTCTGTAGTAAATTACCATACTGGTCTTGAATTCTGTGTATGTCCCATATTACATAATTACTATATTTCCCCCAGGATCAAAATCCATTAGAGGGATCTGGTATGTACAGTCATCTGACGCGTCCAGAGGTGGAACGGGAGCTGCTCAAGCACAAGGAACTTCTGAAGAAGAAGGACGGTCATATTCGGGAGCTGGAGGACTACATTGACAACTTGTTGGTGCGGGTGATGGAAGAGACACCCAGCATTCTGCGGGTGCCCTATGTGCCTTCCAGGAAAGCTGGAAAATTTAACCAGAGTTAGCCAGCCATCCTTATAAAAATCCTGAGAGGTGAATATGGCTGCTATGTCTTCCCTCAGATCCTCACAACACCCAGAGTTCTCACTGCCCACGTTTCTGGAAATGGTCCTAAAGAGGCATCAAATACAGCCATGAAAAGTACAATCCTCCACCTGAGTCCTCAGGTGGAATAAGTGTAAATATGGGGTACAATGAAGGTTCTAATTGCTGCATTATCACCCTATGAGGGTCCAGGGGGTCACTGTATTTCTGAGCACATCTTCTGTTCCATGGTGCTATCTGCTGTATTGGCCCTAGATGTATTAATGTGTAATTGGGGCCTCTATAAATTATAGGTATTGGAGGTGGGGGGGGTTAATTTCTTGACTTTGCTATTTATAAGACAATAATGAAGAAAAAATCTCTGACAGGTGGAAATGTTACCTTCCACAGTAAAAATCACTTTGTGCAATATCCACCCTAATGTATCCACTCTTCCAGACTCACGGCTCACCTACCTAGCCAGCTCTCCAAGGGCCTTCCTCTCATAGTATTATATTTATATGCTGTGGGTAAACCTGGAATAATGATTGTATAATGGTACCAATGTCACACTGACTCCAAGCAATGCTGCAGTTTTTAGGTTCACTTTTTAGTGTTATAATTGACAAATTAAAAGAATGTGGTGAAATATGTAAGTAATATCAGCCTGGTAAATTGTAAAAGTAACAACTCTCTGGAAATGCATCTCAGACAACCGTATAATTGCACTATACGGCCAAAAGTATGTAGACCCTTTTCCAAATGGTTGAGTTCAGGTGTTTTCAGTATAGGCTATGGTTAAAACTAAAGCATACAAAGACATTTTAGACAATTGTGTGTTTCCAACCTTATGGTAAAAGTTTCAGAAAGACCCTTTTCTGTTCCAGCATGACAATGCTCCTGTGCTCAAAGTAATCTCCATAAAGATATACTGTAGTCTGACCAATTTAGTGAGAATGAATGCAAGTGGCACACAAAGAGCCCTGACATCAACCATACTTAACACCTTTGAGTTGATTTGGAACGCCAGTTGGGGGTCAGGTCTTCTCATCTGTGCCTGACCTCACAAATAGATACAGATTCCCACCGACACACTCCAAAATCGTGTGCAAATCCTTTACAAAAGAGCTCCATATAAATAGCTAGGGTTTAAAATGAGCTCATATAGGTATGATGGTCAGAAGCACACAAATTTTGATTGTATAGTGTATAAGACTTTCACCAACCTGCCTTTTAATCATAAATGGGCTAAACCTAACAGCCACAATCACAGTGGTGGGTCAATGTATCTATTAGGGATCCTTTACACTTGTTTCAAATTTAACACACATCAAAGCACCTAAATCTTTTTGGGGGCTCGTTTACACTTGCTATAACTTTAACACACGTTAAAGTTTCTACTGGCTTTTTGATGCTTCTGTTATGCTTTTTGAAGCTCTAATGAAGCTTGACAAATGCCCTGCGTGTATTGATTTTCTATTTGTTTTAACGGGGCTCAGTAGAACCCCCAGCTCAGAAATACCCCCAGTTCATTAGTACTCACACTAAGCAGATCCCCAGCCCATTAGTACCTTTGTTCAGCAGAACCCTAGCTCAGTAGTACCAGTACCCCCTACTCTCCCTCCAGTCCCCACTCACCTACTGCTATATTGCTCCTATGCTGCACACCACGTGTGTCATCTGTTAGTTTCTCCTGCTCTGGTTCCCCAGCTCTGCTGATCCTCCGCCACTCAGTCCAATCTCTCAAGTCCCCATGTTGTGCACCGTGTGTGCCATCTGCTAGTTGCTTCACTCTGGTCCAGACCCCGCTTACTTGCCTGTCACTCCATGCAGCACACCAGATGTAGTGTCTGCACCAGACATTCGGAAGTGACTACTGATGAAGTCTTTCTGGTACACTTGTTGGTTTCCCAATGCATCCTGGGATATCTCATACCTCCAATATCTCCAAAACAAAGTTAACTCTAAAGAAAAGTCCCTTTAATGCTGCAGGTGCTGTTAGCAAGCATTTTGATAGACTTCTATGGAGGCTTTGGGGATGCTCTGAAGCACCGAGAAATTGACATGGGGTAAACAAAATTAAGCAAAACAAAGCAAACACAACAGTGTGAACATGACTGTAAGCCTACCATTTAGTAAGAAGTGGCATTTAGAGTGCTTAAAAAAGCGTGTCAAATGCCACATTTTGAAGTAAGTGTAAATGAGCACTTAATGATCTTGTGGATGACACAGAATTTGTTTAGGTAATTTATACTGATGACGCAAAATTTGAGAGAAGTTATAAACTTATCAGAATGTGTCATTATACAGAATAATCTCATCCAAAAGGATCTAGTTGCATTATCCAGGACACGGTTAAATGCCGGTTAAAATGTAACATTGATAAATGTAAGATTTCCTACCTGTGCCATCGTAATAGCATCTGCACGGGTCATTATATAAAATAGAGTTGGGAAAATGGAACTGCTGAAGGATGTGGGAATACTGGTCCACACAACACTGAGCAGCTCTACTCAATGCCAAATGGCAGCTGCACTAGGCAATACATTTTTGGATGTATATTAACACAGAATATAGCCCATGTATGAATCACTTATAAGGCCTAGATATAAAACTGCCCATGTATAAATCACTTTTATGGTTGAGTATAATACCGGCCATCTATAAATCAGTTCAAAGGCCAGGTCTTAAACATGGGGCATAATTTGGGCACATAGAAGGTTTGGAGAAGGTTCAAAGGTGTGCAGTTCAAAAAAGTATTCCTCGACAAAATCCATCAAGAAACTTGGTGGCAAAGCATTTTTGCAGAGGAAAACAGTCGTGTGTATGTTTTTCGTCAAGAAAACTGTCATGGATCTCGACAAGAAAAAAAGAGAACATTTCCTCGTCGCGTTTCTCGTCTGGCTGGTTTACGACGAGAAACACGTTCGTGTGTATGCTTAGAAATGCGCGCATGCTCAGAATAAAGTATGAGACGGGAGCGCACCTTCGGTAAAAGTAGCGCTCGTAATGGAGATAGCACATTCATCACACTGTAACAGACTGATAAGCGTGAATCGTCTCTTACCAAACTTTTACTTAAAGCGGAGCTCCACCCAGGAAAACAACATTTTCCCATGTTGTTTAAAAAAAAAAAAAAACTGAAAAAAAAAAAAAAATACTCACCCGAAATACCTGTTGCTATGCGGAAGTCCGTAATCTGCCTCTTCCACTCCGCGGTGCCTTTTCTTCTTGTCCTTCTGCTTGTGAATGGGGCGCGCTGCTTTCTGGGAACTGTGTGTGTTCTCAGAGAGCAGCGCGCCCATTCACAAGCCAGCGTGAGACTCACACAGGCGCAGTAGGAAATGGGCAGTGAAGCCGTACGGCTTCACTGCCTGTTTCCCATAGTGTGAATGGCGGCGCGGGACCCGGAGCGATCGTGGGACCGGCATCGGGGGGCCCATCAGCGCGGGCAAGTAGGACAAGGTAAGTGTCCTTATTTAAAGTCAGCAGCTACACTGTTAGTAGCTGCTGACTTTAAAAAAAAAAAATCGCGGCTGGAGCTCCGCTTTAACATGCAGTAACATGAGATTAGCAAAAGCAGCCCCAAGGGTTGTGCCAGTGGAATCGAACTTCCCCTTTATAGTGCCATCGTACATCACCGCGTTTGATAATGACGAGATTTTGTCTTGACAGTGTGCATGCAAAGAAAGCTTGACAAGATTCTCGACAAGCCTGACAAGAAACTAGTCGAGGAAAACAATGTTTTTTTTTACTAAAGGGAAAACTTTATGAATATGTATAGATATGCCCAAAGTCAGTATTAATGTTGAGCACATTTACTTTTGTCAAGATTGTACAGAAGACCAGTCTATGTATGATGCAAAGATGATTGTATTGGCAGGAGGAGGTCCTCACAGTTGGAGTGGTTATCCTTTCACTTTGCCCATTCAAACAACATTATTTCATTAAAAACACACCCCCCCCCCCCCAAACCACTTCATACTTAACTCTCTACCACTATCCAACTGCTCCTTCCTGAATAAACGGAGAGGATAATAAGTTAAGCATCTCTACAGCCACCATTATAGACAGGCGCTGGGAAGGAGAACTGCGGCGACTGGAACTTAAGTGGTTGTCTTTGTTACTTTCAGCCTTAATCACAGACAGTAAATAGCAACTAATCAAAATACATCATGGATTAGTGTGTAAGTAGTGTGAATTGTGGTTGGCTTAATTTAGTTGTTAGCTCTGTTTTTATTAAACAAGGAGTATAAGTTTCTCATTTAGAAGGCAATACCTCAGTGTTAATCTTCCATTATTTATAAAGTGCCAATGTGATCCAGAGGTATGGAAGCACATGTAACCTTTGCCCTGATTAGATTGAGGATGCATGTTACATTCCCTGCACATTTGCCAGGCTATAATGGAAAACTGTTAAATTGTTTTAATGAAACATAGGGGTTGATTAACTAAAACTAGAGAGGGCAAAATCTGGGGCAGCTCTTCATGGTTGCCAATCAGCTTCTAACTTCAGCTTGTTCAATTCAGCTTTGACAAACATCCTGGAAGCTGATTGGTTTTTATGCAGAGCTGCACCATATTTTGCACTCTCCAGTTTTAGTAAATCAACCCCATAGTGTTATTACAATGCAGAGATGCAGAAAAATATTCGCCAGTCACATGAGACCCGATTAAAAGCAGTTACTGTACAGATTCCTTGCGTTATAAATGTGGGAAAAGTCAGCAGGGAATGTGCAGCCAGCAAAAATTAAGTTGTCAATTTTGCCAGTGAATGTTTATAAATGTGCCCTACCATGTGCAGGAACAGCGGGATATGCCTCTATCATACAGAGAGGGCAAGTCTTATCAGTTCAGCTTCTTCGCTTTAACCCTTGTTCACACCGGTGCAATTTGTCATGCGTTTTGACAGATTCAAATTGCATGAAAAGTTGCACCCCATTCCCGACAATGGAGCCGTTCAAATCGACTTTGAAAAAGGTTCCTGCATTACTTTTTTCCGATTTCATTGCGACTTGCATAGACTTTTGTTAAACAAAGTCACAAGCCGCAATGAAATCGGAGGTGCCAATCTGATCTGCAGCTTTGAAATCACGCTGAAGTTGCACAAATTCAATCCGCACTGGTGTGAACCATGGCTTAAGGCTGGATCCCATCTACTCACAGAATGGATCCAGTCACAGGAGAATAATGGCCTTACTAGCGAAGAAAATGACGATCAGAAAATGGCTGAAGAAGAGAAGGAACTGTAACCAGCAAAGTAGGCTTGTTCCTGAAATGGCTAATTCGGGGTGTTGTGGTTTATTAAAATGTAAGTGTCATTCGTTATGTGGTGTACCAAGTGTCTTTTTTCTATAATAAAAACAATGTTTCAGTAAGTAAGGATTCTGAAACATGGCGGGAGATTGGTATGACAGCGGTTATGTTACATCATCACTCCCCATATTGACTATATTCCTGTGTACAACATGAATTTTTCTCTAGCTCTTCATATATTATTGTTATAATGTAATTGTGTAACCTAATGTATTTACAAGGACAAAATACTGCCATATTGTTAAGAACTTTTAAGATCCTTATGTATGAGGTTAACTCTGCAGTGCAGTCAGAAGGATCCCCCTTATGGACGCTTCCAGACAAAGCAAACATGTCATGCCAGTGAGCTCCGTTTTATGAGCATCAATCACATGACCATTGCGTTCTATTGTTTGTCTGACAAATAGGAAGTGCCATTTTTCTGTAGTACTTATGCTCTGCATGTTATGTCGGCTGATTGAGCTGCATGTTCTGCCTCTGCTGATATGTGAATTAAAGCGATATTAAACCCAAAACCAAAAATGTTATATATTGCCCCCTACCAATCATTAGATGTGTTGGCCACATTCGTTTTTTTTTCCTTGCGCCCCCCCCCCCCCTCTCTCTCTTTTCACCTGGAGATCTGGCCAGTAACACACCTCTTTTATTACTGAGACACAACTCTAATGCCGTGTACACACGGTCGTTTTTTTGTGATGAAATAAAACAAAGTTTTAAAAAACGTTATTTAAAATGATCGTGTGTGGGCAAAACGTTGTTTTATGTCTTCTGAAAAAGGAGCCAAAAAAAATTCGAACATGCTTACATTTTTTATGTCGTTTTTCAAAATGTCGTTTTTTGTATCACAAAAAATGATCCTGTGTGGGCAAAACGACGTTTAAAACAACATTTTTTAACCCGCGCATGCTCAGTAGCAAGTTATTAGACGGGAGCTTCAATGGAACAGAGTGCCGTCGAACGTGGTGTACGTAACCGCGCTTTGCAAGAGCATTTTCAGAAAACGATGGTGTGTATGCAACGTCGTTTTTTAAAATGAAGTTTTAAAAACGTTGTTTTGTTTCGTGAGATAAAACAACGTTTTTTTACATAACAAAAATTGATCGTGTGTACACGGCATGAAGGAATGAGTACAGGAGGCACAGCAGTCAGTAGTATTGTTAAATGTATTAGCAGATTTAAAAGGGTTGTAAAGGCTTGTTTTTTATTTTCTAAATAGGTTCCTTTAAAGTGGAGTTCCACCCAGATTTATTTATTTTTACCAAAAAAAAATAAAAAATGTTTTATACTCACCAGAAAGGGCTGTTTCTATGCGGAAGTAGCTCTTCTGCCTCTTCCTCCACCGTGGTCGTCTTCTTCCTCGTTCTCCATCGCTGTGTCTTCTGGTGAATGGGGCGCGCTGCCTTCTGGGAACTGTGTGTATCTCAGGAGGCAGCAGATAAAATAATAATGCCCCAGAATTTTGGCTTGGTTCAGAAATCAAGAAGCAATTGAGAGGAAAAAAAAGACGTTTAAAACAAGTAAATATAATATACCTTCCTATCAATTTACTAATGCTAGCAGCATAATGATTAAAGTGTTTTTGAAGTCTAAAAAATGTTTTATATTGAAAAGTAAAACTGTTGGTAAAAAACCTTCTGTGTTACAGGATCCCCCCAACCACCCCTTACACTTACCTGAGCCCGATCACGATCCAGCGATGTGCATTAGAGCAGCGTCTCTCTCCCTCCTCACAGGGCAGATTGATAGCACCGGAAGCCATTGGCTCCTACTGCTGTCAATCAAATTCTTAGATGGGGCGGGGGCCGAGCCATGCTGTCTGCAAAAAAAAGACACAGGCAGGGTGACTCGAGAGCAAGCGTGCTCCAATGGAAAGCGGTTTTCTATGTGGGACATTCGCCAAAGAGGAGGAGCCAGGAGCCCCAGAAGAGGTGAATTGGAGCTTCTCTGTGCAAAACCATTGCACAGACCAGGTAAGAATGACTTGTTTATTATTTTATTAAAAAAATTAAAATAAATCAAAGCTTTACAATCACTGCTGACTTCCATCATCCAATCGTATGCAAGTAAAACTGCTGTTATTTTTCATTTTCTTTGCATGCGATTGGGTATTCTTTGCAAAATAGACCATTCTTTTTGCTAATCCCTGGAGCAAATGCACTTGCAAAGTGTTCAGTCTATTAGCCTTTAGTAAATCAACCCCTATGTGTGTGTTGTTTTGTTGGTGCTTTGAGTGCTCTGTACTCTGTATGGTGTGCTCAGTGCTGTGTACAATCTGCTCTGTTAATGCTGTGTTTGCTTTGCACTTTTTATGCCGCGGGTTAGTACTTTGAGTGCTCTATGCTGTGTTCACTTGCTGTTTATGCTATTCCGTTGGTGCTGTGTATGCTTTGTGATGATTATGCTGTGTGTGCTATTCACTTTTAATGTATTTCAATTTGCTGTGTGTGTGCTCTGTGCTGTAGATGTTATGTGTGCTTTGTGCATTTTCTAAACTTGATTGGCTCTGTGCGTGTTCTGTGGTGTGTATGCAGCATGTGCTCTTTGCTGTGCATGTCCCGTGCTGATTTGCTGCATAAGTGCTCTGTGCTGTATATATATAGTTTGGTTTCTTCTGCTCTAAACAGTGTGTATGCTGCACGTGTGCTGTAAAAGGATCTGCAGTCACTCCAGAGTCACTGTACTATAGTGGGGCATAGAAAGTGACACCATATTTGTACCTATATGATTTAGAGCACTGACCTCCACTTGTCTGTGTCTGTGCAAAGAACTGCGCAACCAAATATTAAAATCAATTTTTTATTTTCTGTCACTCAGTTATACATTTTTTGGAACATCTGTAGTTAAAAGTCTCCAGACATATATAGATATATCTATACATATATATTAGAGCTGTGGAAATGAACTATTAATTACTCGATTATACATTAATTATTTTTTTGAGTTATCAAAATTCTTTTGATTGGTACTCACCTCTCCACCGGCTTCTGGGCCTTCAGGGAGTTCCGTCGGAGATCCGGTAACGTCACGGACACCAGCAGGGCTTGCCGTGTCCATCTGAAGGGCTCCTTTGCTGTGCCTTCATATCTTCAATGCCGGCGGGACCTTACTATCTGCCACACACAAGGGCTGTTACACTTCCTTCTATCACTTCCCTCTATCACCCTGGGATTCTACAACCATCCACTGGGAGTTGTGATAGTTCCCTTCACGGGACATCTACATGCCGACGGACTGATGTTAACCCCTCCTCATCTGGATTCAGCAGTGGTATCGTTGTACACATTTTTATACCAGTATCATACTTAACAACATGTTTTGTGACTGCTTTTGCTACCGTTAGATATTACTCACACCATTTTTACAGTTCATGTAGCTACATCGATTTTATCTCCAGTGCAATATTTATTCTGTTCCCTACTCAAAGACTATAAACGTTTTAATGCTATTCCCATTGAGTGCTGCCTTTGTGTGTTTTTTGTATCCTGCTATCTGTTTTTCCAGTGGTTGCACTGGGAATCAGCCTGCAAGAGGATCAGCTAAAAGTAATTGGATTTGTATGTGCGTTATAATTAATCAAAATTAGTTGATTAATCGATAAAAAAATCAATTAATTGAACAGAATTTTTTTATTCAGTAACAGCCCTAATATATATATACAGTACAGACCAAAAGTTTGGACACACCTTCTCATTCAAAGAGTTTTCTTTATTTTCATGACTATGAAAATTGTAGATTCACACTGAAGGCATCAAAACTATGAATTAACACATGTGGAATTATATACATAACAAAAAAGTGTAAAACAACAAAAAATATGTCATATTCTAGGTTCTTCAAAGTAGCCACCTTTTGCTTTGATTACTGCTTTGCACACTCTTGGGATTCTCTTGATGAGCTTCAAGAGGTAGTCACCTGAAATGGCCTTCCAACAGTCTTGAAGGAGTTCCCAGAGATGCTTAGCACTTGTTGGCCCTTTTGCCTTCACTCTGCGGTCCAGCTCACCCCAAACCATCTCGATTGGGTTCAGGTCCTGTGACTGTGGAGGCCAGGTCATCTGGTGCAGCACCCCATCACTCTCCTTCTTGGTCAAATAGCCCTTACAAAGCCTGGAGGTGTTTGGGGTCATTGTCGTGTTGAAAAATAAATGATGGTCCGATGGAATAGCATGCTGCTGAAAGATGCTGTGGTAGCCATGCTGGTTCAGTATGCCTTCAATTTTGAATAGATCCCCAACAGTGTCCCCAGCAAAGCACCCCCACACCATCACACCTCCTCCTCCATGCTTCACGGTGGGAACCAGGCATGTAGAGTCCATCCGTTCACCTTTTCTGCGTCGCACAAAGACACGGTGGTTGGAACCAAAGATTAGACAGTTTAATTTGGTTTGTGCTTCTTGGTTTGGTATTTTTGAGCCTGGTCATTATGGATTTTTTTTTCTTTTTCCATATATATATTTAATCGCATATCGCTAATCGCATCTCATTTAAAGTCCCAACCCTCCATTTTTTACACCCTTACAGGGATGGAGGCCTGTGGTGGTGCATACCACATGCCTCATACAAAGTCCCAACCCCTCTTTTTTTTCTTCCTTGTGTTCTTTAGCCCAAACAAGTCTCTTCTGCTTGTTACCTTTCTTTAGCAGTGGTTTCCTAGCAGATATTCTACCATGAAGGCCTGATTCACACAGTCTCCTCTTAACAGTTGTTCTAGAGATGTGTCTGCTGCAAAAGGTGGCTACTTTGAAGAACCTAGAATATGAAATATATTTTCAGTTGTTTCACACTTATTTGTTATGTATAATTCCACATGTGGTAATTCATAGTTTTGATGCCTTCAGTGTGACTCTACAATTTTCAGTCATGAAAATAAAGAAAACTCTTTGAATGAGAAGGTGTGTCCAAACTTTTGGTCTGTACTGTGTATATATATATATATATATATATATATATATATATATATATATATATATTATGCATTCATTATTTTTAAGTAAGTAATGATCGTTTTAAGGTAAGAAGTGTTTGAGCCACGCTCCTAAGGAACCCACTCCTCCCACTCACCTCCTAGAAGCAGCTGCTGGTCTTGTGTCCGTCCATGGAGCTGGGTGTCATACATCTTTCTCTTTGGATGTCTTTAGGAGTACACCTGTGCCATCTGATGGCTGAAATATGCACGTTCTATGTAGGGCTCAAGTCCTGCGGGAACGCGTGGGAACGGAGTTCCTGCACTTTTTTCACAGCAGGCACTCAGTTCCCTTTGCAGGACTAGAACAGCCGAGCCGCCTGGGCCAATCCTTCACTAAGCAGATATGCCCAGCTCGAGTCACTGTCACGGGCAGGCGAACAGCGGGAATTTGCTTCTTTCTAAATCCCCTGATAACTCCCGGCAGACCTCCGCAATGTCTCCTGGGAACAATGACAAAAGCTCCCAGGAGACATTGCAGCATCGAGGAAGTGACGGAATACCCACACACTACCTGGTGAATCCATATACAGGAAGCGGCCAATAACATAAAGGGTTACTAAGATTTTTTCCCCAGGACTTGACCCCTGGTTCTATGTTTTTCGTGACACCTCCACACCTGAGCCAAAGGTTTCATTAAGTTGCTGTGAGCTATAATATGCTATGAGATAAATGGTTCTCAAGATATGAATCCATTTGCTTCTTTCATTCCTCTTGTTTGTCTACCTTTACCATGTGGCTGATACAAGTTTGAATGCTGCTCTTTGATGTTTCTGCTAATTCTTAAGCTTGCGGATGCTCCAAGACTTTCTTCTTTATGGAGCAATATGAAGTGAATTTTTTCATAATAGCTTAGGAAGCGATGGAGTCCTATTGGATGTCTTTTGACAATGTAATGCTCTAAAACAGGGGTCTCCAACCCCCGGTCCGCGGCCCACTACCGGGCCACAGCCTGTTTACTGGTGGGTCGCGAAGCCTGCGGTGCAGCGGTGGCGGGTGAGCAGAGAGATCGCCTCCATCACTACACTTCCGCCCACACAGTCCTGCCTCTACACTGTTAGAGGTGAAGCAGGCGAGCAGAGAGATTACATCATCTCCCACTGCTCGCCCGCATCACCGCTGTTCCGTCCGGCCAGCCCAGCGTACCAAGGGGGGGGGGGGGGCGAGGGTGCATTCTGCACTGGATGGCAGCCATACAGTAGGGGGAATGTCACCCCGGCGCCCCCCCCCCACCCTCCGTGAGTGAAGCCAGGCAGCAGCAGCGCTCGGCACAGTGACATCCAGGGCAGGAAGAGTGAGAGGTGAGCTGTGACAGTGTGCAGAGCTGGAGAGGGTGGGCAATGTGCAGGAGTCCAGAGCTGGTGGTGGGGGGGGGGGGGGAATGTGCAGTGGTCCCAGGCTGGGGGGGGCAATGCGCAGGAACTGTGGCAATCTGCATCTGGTGGCATGTGACTGTGGCAATCTGGTGACAGTCACTGTGGCAATCTGCATCTGGTGGCATGTGGCAATCTGCATCTGGTGGCATGTGACTGTGGCATGTGGCAATCTGCATCTGGTGGCATGTGGCAATCTGCATCTGGAGGCATGTGGCAATCTGGTGACAGGCATTGTGGCAATCTGCATCTGGTGGCAGGTTCTGCATTATGAGTTTAACTATTTAATTTTATATTAAAATATAATAATAAAAATAATGCGCTTCAATCATCCTGACACCATATTAACCATGGTGTTGTGATGATTGAAGTGCTAACACCAGCCATTTCCTGACTAATTGGCTGCAAAAAAAATCATCGGGCCTTGGAACAATTTTCATCCACAATACCGGTCCCCGGTGCCAAAAAGGTTGGGGACCACTGCTATAAAAGACTATCTTTTGTTCTGATTTTAGGAGAGTGCGAGTGCTGAAATACTTTACTTAGTCCTGTACATTCAGAAACGGCTAAGATCTCCTGCTGAGGAGCCAATGCAGATCGATTGTGCAAGACTGTGGGGTGAACACTGACTGAACTATAAGGTCGCGTACACACGAGGAGACATGTCCGATGAAAACGGTCCGTTTTCATTGGACATGTCTCCTGGGACATTTTGGTCTGATGTGTGTACACACGATCAGACCAAAATCCCTGCGGACAGACAACACGGTGACGTGGCGGTGACGTTGTCACCGCGACGTGCGAAAACAAGAAAGTAAAATGCTTCCACGCATGCGTCGAATCCATTCGACGCATGCGGGGGATTTCGGTCCGCTGGTTAGGCGTACTAACCAGCGGACATGTCCGACAGACAGGTTTCCAGCGGACAAGTTTCTAAGCATGCTAAGAAACTTTTGTCCGCTGGAAACCTGTCCGCTAGGCCGTACACACGATCGGACATGTATGCGGAAACTGGTCCGCAGACCAGTTTCAGCGGACATGTTTGATCGTGTGTACGCGGCCTTATGGTGTCCTTCACAAGGAGCTCATCACTTTTCTGGTGATCCTCAAATTTGAGCACTCCATTCTTTTAATACACTGTCAAAGTCAGACACCTGCTGTGGACTGGATCTACGGCTCGTCCTTTGTGCTTGACACCTCCCTTAGCAAGGCCGACTGCTGGAAATCCTACCAGTAATATGACTGTAGTTAAATTGTTAGCAAATTTCCTCCTGGAAGGGTCTAGGCTTTTCAACCAAATCACAGCTTCTGACCAGGAGAGACCTGAGAAAACGTATCATGTCTATTTCTCTAAGTTCTTTCTATGAGAATAATGGCAACCTTTACCCTGTATCATCTACCCTGAGTTGAACAAAACCACTGTCAAAACAGATATCCCTTTCCTAATATCTCCTTATATTACAATAAATATTTTAAAAATCTGAAATACCCTAAGTTGTACTATGTACAAATAGACCCTGAAAAAGTGTCAGCAGACAATTAAGACGCTCACAGCTATGAGGCCTCAGTATTGTGACACGCTGATCACCCTGATCAGCCCATTAGTAGTACCTAAACCAAAATGTGCTAGAGAATATTTATAAAGAACTGAATATCTTCATTCCTGCAGTAATCAGATGTCTTGCAACCCTAATCTCTGGTGGTAGATGCTTCAGACAGAGGGACAGAGCTGAGCCTTTGAGTAGGCAGAAGAGATGGATGCTTCAGTAGGAAGGGTGCAAAAAAAGAACCAGACCTGCAACCTATGTTGCTGAAGTAAACCAAAGCTCATGGAGGTAGCACTTTTTGGCCTTTTCACCCTGGGAAAAAAAGCACCTTGTCCCGACTTGGATGATAGCTGGCATGGTCCTCAAACAGTAGAGAACATGCATCACCCTTGTAGACTTTCTTCTAAAATGTTATAACTGGTCAAAAGGAAAACTGTGCAATTGGAGATCAGGGAATACACTTTACGATACTCGCTGTAGAAAGAGTGGCACAACTTTTTTTTCAGCAAGCAATCCAATCACCATCAGAAACACAACCTGCTGTATGCCCATAGGCTCATTTGCTTCGCCATCAAATTCTGGGGGGCACCAAGGAATCTACTAATTTCATACACATATTGGTGGCCCGTGATGAAGATTTAGTAAAAGTTTGTGCCATCAGGCCACAGGAAAACGATTCCCTAATAGGCAACTTACAGATAGCTAGATAGGCTGTTACCTCTTGTTTTAACCACTTCCTGACGGCCGTAGGACTATATACGGCTGCAGGGTGGATCTAAATTTCTGGGTCGCAGTCTTTTTACCGCCTCCGCGCCACTGGGGGGCGCACAAGCTCCGCCGGCGGCACGCGCGTGCCCGTAGCATCACTGAGATGCCGATGCGCGTGCCTGGCGGCCGTGATGACCTCCCGGCACTTGTGATCGGCGGTTACAGAGACGAGGACGTGGATCCACGTCCTGTCAGGGAGAGAGGAGACCGATCTGTGTCCCTTGTACATAGGGACACAGATCGGTCACCTCCCCCAGTCATCCCCCTCCCCCACAGTTAGAACACAATGCAGGGTACACATTTAACCCCTCCCTCATCCCCTAGTGTTAACCCCTTCAATGCCAGTCACATTTATACAGCAATTAGTGAATTTTTTATAGCACTGTTTGCTGTATAAATGTGAATGGCGCCAAAATGTGTAAAAAGTGTCCAATATGTCCGCCATAATGTCGCAGTACCAATAAAAATCGCAGATCACCGCCATTACTAGTGAAAAAAAAATAATAATAATTTTGTCCCCTATTTTGTAGGCGCTATAACTTTTGCGCAAACCAGTCGCTTATTGCGATTTTTTTAACCAAAAATATGTAGAAGAATACGTATCAGCCTAAACTGACAAAAAAATATATTTTTTAAAAAAAAAAAAATTGGGCTATTTATTATAGCAACAAGTAAAAAATATTGGGCCAGATTCACAGAGCCCTTACTCCTGGCTAACTGGTGTTAGACTGGAGTAATTTCAAATCATGCGCGTTTTTTAGCTAGTCGAAAACCTCAAACCATGAATAGACGGCTGCGGGCTTCAATTCGACTGGATTACGTGTTCGTACACCTTCGGATCTACGCTGCAATAAAATTGCGGCCACTGGGTGGACTTCTCGTAGTTTTCTGCGTCGGGGTATGCAAATGAGCTTTTGCCGGCGATCCCCGAAATTACGATCTTCATTCGCAATCCCTTATGGCATCTTTAGTCATCTTTTTTTTGCGTAACACTATACCAGCTTTTTGCTGCTCTAATATTAGACAGCCCATGTTAAGTATGGCCGTCGTTCCCGCGTCGAATTTCTACGTTTTCCGACGTCTTTTATTATTTTTTACGTAAGTCGTCCGGGAATAGGAATGTTCGTAAATGACGCTACTCAAACAACGAATGACGTAATGACGTGATTTCGCGCAATGCACGGCGGGAAATTTCTGAACGGAGCATGCGCAGTTCGATCGCCGCGGGGACGCGCTTAATTTAAATGCTTCACGCCCCCTAATCGCGTATTTCGATTACGCGGCGAGAAATAGACTACGCCGCCGTAGCGTAGGGGCAAAAATCAACCAGAATTCGGTGTAGAGCCTGGTAAAATACGGCAGCGTAGAGTATTTCGATTACGCAGCGCAATATTAAGTGTATCTGAATCTGGCCCATTATCTTTTTTCAAAATTGTCGCTTTTTTTTGTTTATAGCGCAAAAAATAAAAACCGCAGAGGTGATCAAATACCACCAAAAGAAATCTCCATCTGTGGGAAAAAAAGGACGCCAATTTTGTTTGGGAGCCACGTCGCACGACCGCGCAATTGTCAGTTAAAGCGACGCAGTGCCGGAAGCTGAAATTTCACCTGGGCAGGAGGGGGGTATATGTGCCCAGTAAGGAAGTGGTTAAGATATGAATACCTTAAAAACACACCAAAACTTTTTGATTAAAAAGTATTATATTTTTCTAGGATATTTGTACCTTCTTTCCACATCAAGAGCAGTCTGAGCTGGTCAACACACAGATAGAGAAGTTCCACTGAACCCATGTTTCCACCTGCTAGGATAACTTTGCTTACCATATTCAAGTCAAGAAATCACATGAATTGTCATCTTTCTTTGTAGTACCTCAATCTAAACTTTTCTTTTAGTTTACAGAAGTTTTTACATTCCCTTCTTGCTGTTTGGCTTTACACCAGAAATATACAGTTACATATGTCATCTCTTAGATTGGCTCTCTTACATCAGCCAATACATGGTTCTGGTCCATATTATCCCGGTTGGTTACAAACTCTTAATTCCTTCCAGAAACTTTAATACTCTCATGCCTCCCTGTAATTCTGAGTTGATAGTTCTGGTATTTCTATTCTGCTTAGTTGAGGTTAGAAGATAAACAAATCTTGGATTCTACTATCTCTAGGGGCAAAACTGTGAATTCGGTGGCTTGGAAAGTTTATAGACATTATGAAAATTCCGGGTCTCACAAGATCTACATACTCTTTACTTGGTTAAAACATTTTAACAACATTTTTCTACGAGTCAAGTATCTCATCTGGGAACTTTTTCACATTAAGTAATTCCCGCCTCCTCACCCATCTGACCTAAAGTATTCCACCCTTTCTTTGCCCCAGAGGCATACTTACATTACTTCAGAAAGTCAAGGTCTTCCTCAGTGTTTATTGCCTGGGGCTAAACTCTTACCACTAACCACGCTTACACGGTGGAACCTCATAGACAATGATAGGATACTCTCCTGGGCATCTCTATTCTTAGCAAGTTAACATTCTTTTGTGTGTAATATATCAGTGCCTGAGCAAAATATTACCTTTGGTCCCTCTGAGAATTAGTATTTGTACTGAGAAGCTGGACATCCCAATTACTCCTCTGGATCCTGATGTCAATTTGCCTCCTGCCCGATGCTTCTGGCTGGTATGTCTGAATGTTGTCTACCTTACCTTCAGCTGGACTACACATTTGCGCAACATTTTGGTACTCTACTTCAGCACAAGGATCATAACCTGGGAATGCCAAACTTATACTGCTTAATGGGGGACCCTGACAAAGGACAGGCACACTATAGTCTTAGTGCCTTCAGGGAAACCACGCCTACCCATGGCAACACACAATATACAAATTGGTGCTCGGCATGAACAATCTGCTTCCCTTAGTATGAAGTCTAGCTGTCATTGTGCAGGTTGTGTGTGGACTATGGCCCCCCCTCAACATAAAAGTTTAATACGCCATCTCTGGGAATGAGTTCATCTGGCAGCAGGAAGTAGAGTAATGTCAGTGAGATCATAAAGAGAAGCTGAGCTGTCAGCATGTCAGATTGGTAAAAATCTCTAACAAATATAACTATAAGCTGATATTTTATTTAGAGGTAAAGAAGGACACCAAATCGCAGTGCACCTTGTTTTTAGGCCGATGTTAGAATCTTTGTATTATAGTTAATAAACTCTGGAGCTGAATAATAGAATCCCTTCTGTCATCGGGCCTCAGCTTCACTTTGTAATATTAAGTACAGTATAATTGTAGCAGATTAAATTACTGGGAATACATACGGAGGAATAATATGGAGAGCATTGTAGAGTTTATTGTCCTTTTCTGTCACAAGCTTTAATAATGGGAAACCCTCGTAAAACTGCCCCATAGTGGATAGCCAGATCTGTCGCTGACTCGTCTTTTCCACGTCGCAGCTTCTTGTCACAATGGATCTCATTCTTCAGGTGATTTAAAAAAAAAAAATATTTAAAAAACTCACCGAGATTGGGAAACGTGGGTTTCCACTCTTTTTGACTGCAGATTGTTAGACCCCCCTCCCCCCATGGCAAATAGAATGAGCTATGTGAATCAAGCTGATGGTGAGACTAAGGGGGTCTGTTTTTTGTAAATTAAATAAGGGGTCCAGACTTTCCAATATTTCCTATCTTGCCCTTTCAGAGCTATAGTAAAGTTCTCCATTTGTTGGATTACAGTTATCCTGGCTAGCCAATGAAATCTGGTTGGTGAGGTGGTACATTACTCAACAGTAATGCCTTACTAATAAAAAGTAAGATCCTGACCTTCTGAAATTGAGAAAAACTGACCTTCAGATCTGTTTCCCATAATTGTAGGAAAGAGTTCTATTAGTGAAGCATATAAGTGCGACAAAGAATGTAACAGCAGTTCATTTGTTAAGCAAGTTTGTTCAAACATGGATGGAGTCTGCACTATGGCATATGCTGCCGGCAATGAGCGCAGATACACACAAAGCCATCATGCGTGACATACAAAGTTGAGGTCAGATGAGAACTTAAGTTCGATCTCTCTGCTCATCATCACACAGTTATCAATCAAGAAGTGTAAAAGCCTAAAAGATCCTCGCTGTATTATTGAGTGAAGTCTAGGGTTCCTCTGGCCCAGTTGAAAAGCTGGTGTGTCAAGAATAGGGGTTAGTGGTGGCTTCGATGGTGGTTCTCAGTGTTCATAAGGTGGTGCCGACAGTTGGGCGTAGTTTGTCCGCTGATGGAATATTGATGTCTGACAGCCATGGAAGTGCTTCCAAGGGCAGGTCAACTGTCGCCTACTCCATGTGGACAAATGGTTTCTAATCTTGTTGCACACACCAGTGAACTACTCTTCCAAATGCAAGGCTTTGTGATATTTGACTGGATCAGGAAATCCAATCCCACCTCTCTTCTTGGCAAACGATAAGATAGCCCTGCGCACTCTTGCTGACTTACTGGCCCACATAAATCTCAATAAACTGGGTTGTAGGTTTAGGAGAAATCTTGGAGGGTGTTTGATAGTTAAGGCCTGGATTAAATACCGTATATAAGTCTTGGCATCACATTCATCTTTATGATATTGGTCCTACTGCTTCCACTTCTCCCTAATCCCCCCTCTCATTTCTGCTCTTCTTTCTCTGCTTTTTAATGTTCTCTCATTATGACATTAGCAAAACCTCCAGTGCCTATACTACACTTGTATCATCATCCCTTCTCTCCTTTTTCTGGAAACTTCCTGGCTACTACACTGCACTTAGACATGTGCAGACTGGAATATTTTGTTTCGTTTTTTCGTTTTCGTTTGGAAAATAAATGTATTTAGTTACTCCCGAAAATCGTTTTGATTTATTTAGTTTTTCGTTGGGGAATAGCTTTCGTCCGAAAATCCAATAATACTTGGTTTCTGTCGAATGGTCAAAAGAATATTCGACAGAACGTCAAATCTTTACGTCGAATCGTACATTTCCGTTCGAATATTCCGCCTACAAGAATTCTAATGTTGTATGACTAGTAATAATGTTGAATCTGTTCTCTATAATGTCAAATTTATTTTCTCATAAATCGAAATCTAATCTCTGCAATGTCGAATCTATTATTTCTATAGTGTCGGATCTTTTCTCTATAATGTCGAATCTTTTCCCTATAATGTCGAATCTCTCTATATCGAATTTTTACCGCAACAAAAACGAAAACAAAGCATGTCGGATCTTTCGGTTTTCGTTTCTTGCACTTTCGTTATCGTTTGTTAAAACGATAACGAAAAAAACAAATTTTCGGACGAAAATGCATTCTAACGAAAACGAATGCACATGTCTACTACAAAGTATTATACATCTCTGGGTGTCTTTTCTATGTCAATTCCATAATGCAGACGAACACTTGAGTTTTGTACTTCGCATATGTCACTTTATATTTGTTTTTACTAATCCAAATTTAATATTGAAAACAAATCTATATATTTCAAAAGCAGCAAACATGAATTACCAAGCAGAGAACTGGAGACATTGTGGTTGATTTACTAAATAGGTTGTTCACTCTGCAAGATATTTGCAATTCACAAGGGAATTATCCCCAGAGCTTAGCGAATAAGGTAATGCTCTGCTCATTTCCATCATCCAATCATGTGCAAGCATAAATGCAATTTTTATTTCCGTCTATGTGATTGGAAATTCTTTGCAAAGTAAAGCCAGGTACACACTACAGTTATTTTTTTTGTGCAACCCCGTGGTTTGCACTTAAAAAAAACTGACAGCTCTGGTCGGGAGCCGCTATACTAACCAGCAGGGTTAGTTCAGCGATCTCTCCCACTAATCTGTTGTGTTCTGACAGGGGGACACCCCCCCCCCCCGCCAAAGCACTCCGATCATCACTCTCTGCCTTTGGCTGAAAGCGCTGATCGGGGTCGGTTGGCTGCTGTTTTTCCGACATACACACGGGCAGAATGTCGGATGGTATTTTTCCTACTGGCAAATGTCTCCTGACATTCTGTTGGGTGTGTACGCGGCTTCATCACAAAAGCATGTACCAAGCTTTGTTGGATGTAAACCCTTACATACACCAGGTGAAGTGAACAGCCTCAGATGATACACAGAGATGAAACAAATCTCCCTTTACATGTATATCTGCTGTCTTCAGCGTTATATACTCTTTAGAAAGTGCAGATCGTGTAAGGAGATTTTTCTTTTTTTTACGTTCGGCCAGTGAGTTGATTGATTAAAAAAAAACTGACTCAATTACCCCATCCACACGTTCAATGCAGATGCAGGAATTCTCCTCGCTGTGTCATTGTAGTCATGACAGAGACTCCCCCACCGTCAAAATACACTGATCAGTGATGCAGCCGATTGGCTGCAAGCTCTGATCAAATAGAAATTTTTCAGCAGGACTTTTATAGTGATTTCGGCTGGCCATACATGGATCGAATATAAAATTTTGATCTATCTATGGCCTTTCCTGTTCATGAGAAGTTGATCGATAGGTCAACTTCTCATGAACAGGAAAGGCCATAGATAGATCAAAATTTTATTTTCGATCCATGTATGGCCAGCTGAAATCACTATAAAAAAAATAATAGTGAAGCGATTTCACCTCAGGAGCTGTAAAGTGACAAGGACTAAAATAACAAATAATTAAAGGGGTTGTAAAGGTTTGTTTTTGATTTTCTAAATTGGTTCCTTTACGCTAGTGCATTGTTGGTTCACTTACCTTTTCCTTCAATTTCCCTTCTAAATGTTTCTTTTTCTTTGTCTGAATTTCTCACTTCCCGTACCTCCTCAGTAAGCTTGCCCCCATCATCGGAGCTGTTCTGGCTAGGGGTTAGTCATCCAGAACAGCTTACTGAGGAGGTACAGGAAGTGAAAAATTCAGACAAAGAAAAATACATTTAAAAGGGAAATCGAAGGAAAAGGTAAGTGAACCAACAATGCACTAGCTTTAAGGAACCTATTTAGAAAATAAAAAACAAACCTTTACAACCCCTTTAATAACACACACACACACACACTATATATATATATATATATATATATATATTATACAGGATGTATATAGTGACAACAGTTTGCAACATCAAATATCAAAATATATCATATGTGAATCCTGTTGGCAATATATATTTTGGGCAGCATAAGACAAAAATAAGGTGCAAAAAAAATACAAAAAATCTTTGTAGTCCAAGTAGTACCATATACCATGCAATGCGGTAAGCAACCACAGTTTGAAGCTGCAGTAGATAAATCTCCTCCATAAGAGTTATGTGACAATGTCTGAGATAAACTTCTGGTCCTGAGGGAAAGAAATGTTCAACCAACTATTCGATTTCCTGTCCCTGAACCTACTGAAGAACATTGCAGGAAATATAAATTTTTGCTTGCACTGGGTTCTTTTACAATAATACCAAATGTGAAATCTCGGTCCCCGTATAGGAATTTCTGTATCAATTATATTTATAAATTGTTTGGACGAAGTTCGGGTCCTGCGGCCACCATCTGGTTGAGATGATGTTGATGGTTATTGATATAGAGACCCTGAATAGAGTCTCTTCGCTGATATTACAAGCGCTCACTTGTAATGAACCTAATCTACGAGGGTTCATTGTACCCATTGTTTCTTCTGTCACATCAGGCGACCTTGGATGTGTCAATGAATTCATGAAAAGCTGAAATATTTATCCAAGCAGCCAACATATGTCTGTGATGGCGGTCGGCGGTATAGGCCCCGTCTCCGATGCTACAACATACTTAATTCACATTTTGTCACCTTTTCTTGTTAGAAGGTCACAGTTGTAATGTGAAGCGCTGGATACACTCGAGCCGGATTGAATTTGTCTGTTATTGTTTGTTAAATGAGATAAGTCTCGCAGACGCGTGCCGAGAAATCTCTCTGGATTGTTATGACCAACGCAAGCTTTATGAATTGTTCTAGCGCAGGACAGATGCCGTCTATGGCCTGGGGGTGACAGTGCGGTGAGATGATCTCCCCTCCACTCTATAGGCGAGGAAAGTGACTGTCACAGCACGTGCCGGCTCAAGTTTGCACCTTTTGTTTCTTTCTTTTATTTGCCACGTGCCCTCTGTGATGACAATAAGTGACACCTCACAGGGTCGTAACAAACCCTGAAAGTTGTTCAGATCATTTAAACATTCATGCCGTCTGCTCACTTTCAGCCTGGGGCTTATTGCAAACTGAACCTTATTCTGGGTAATAAGCTGTTGGGAAAGTTCTCCTTGTGAACTGTAGGGGCTGCAGGTGAGTTATAGAAGAGACCTCACCTGGCTATGCACCCTTTGTACGCTCTGCTCATCTGTATATAATATATAGTTAAAATTGACCTTCAGGCCTGATGCGAGTTCATAACGAATGTGATGCGTCAAAAACATTCTAAATTTGCATGTCATTGCTTTCAATGACAGTCGTTCACACACATGCGTTGCAATTCCTCTACGATTTTGTTGCGATAAAAAAAAAAAGGGTCATGTGCGAGTTTACAGCATTGCGTTGCAAATTCAGTCTCCATAGACATCAATGTAAATCATTCTGGAATCGCACTGATGGTTCACATATGTGCAAATTCTAGCACAGTACAAAAAAACAGGAAATACACAGGAAGTTAACTTTTATTTTATTTTTTTACATTATGATTCCATTGGCTAGAATATCAATTGCAGAATGTCCAACTCCTGAAATTCGCTGTCAAATCGCGCTATATTCGCACCTCACACAGGACAAAAAACTGAACAAATTCGCAGAGCAGCAGTGTGAACTGAGCCTTACCCTCTTCCTAAACACTTTTAATAATTTTCCTCCTCCTCCTTAATTACACAATAGGGGTTTTATTTACTAAAGGAAAATAAGCTGGTCACTTTGCAAGGGAAGTTGTACTTTGCCAGGGAATTTTCCCCAGAGCTTAGTAAGAGTGGTGCAGTTTCACTTTAGAAAGTTTACCCAATCACATGCATAGAAAATACATAAAACAGCTTTTAGGTTTACACATGATTACATAATGGAAGTCAACAGTGGTTCTTCTCATTCACTAAGCTCCTGTGCATATTCCCTTACAAAGTGCACAGCCTGTTTGCCTTCAGTGAATCAACTCCTTAGGCACGGTTCACACTGCTGCCACCCAAAAGCCACCTGACTTCCTTGTGACTTCCGTGGTTTAACATTGCAGTCTATGGCATTCAACTCACACTAAAGTCACAGAAAAGAAGTGTAGGAACCTTTTTTTGTTGCTGCAACTTGAGTCGCAATGATTAAGATGGTACCCTGATGATATAAGAAGAGAAGGTGATAAGGGAACCGGAGTGGCAGGTTACCCTGGACAATGTTGGATTTGCTGGGAGTGAATGTTTTTTGAGGGCAACCCAGTAGTCAAGGCATAGGCGTGCGCAGGGTGTGTGCCTGGGCACACCCTAATCACCTCTTGAGGTGCAGATTCCCCCTGCTGATATTGCACCAATGCCTTTACATTTGTTTAAAAATAAAAAGATTAAAATAATAAAAATAAAAAGCTACTGACTCTGTCCACGGCCCTACTGACACCAACCTCTGCTCTACTAATAAGTCCATGGCTCTACTGACACCGTCCATGTTTTAATACATTTGGGGTGCACACCCTAATGCAATAGGCTACACACACCTATGAGTCAAGGTAAGAGGGAAAGAATTTTTTTTTAAAAGGTGTAGAGAAATTCCTCTTTAAAGGGGTTGTAAAGGTACAAGTTTTTTTACCTTAACGATCGTGGCGATACCTCACTTGTGTGGTTTGAACACCGTTTTCATATGCGGGCGCTACTCACATATGCGTTCGCTTCTGCGCGCGAGGTCGTCGGGACGGGGCGATTTAAAAAAAAAAATTTGTTTTCGTATTTATTTTTATTTATTTTACCAATTTTTAACACTAAAATATATATATTTTTTTAATTATCACTTTTATTCCTATTACAAGGAATGTAAACATCCCTTGTAATAGAAAAAAGCATGACAGGTCCTCTTAAATATGAGATCTGGGGTCAAAAATACCTCAGATCACATATTTAGGCTTAAATGCAAAAAAAAAAAAATGTAAAATGTCATTTTTCAAATGACATTAAAAAGAAAATGTCTCTTTAAGACGCTGGGCGGGACTGACGTTTTGACGTCACTTCCGCCCAGCAGAACTACGGGGACGGATGAGGGAAATTTTTCCCTCACTGGCATCCCCACTGAACACGGCAGAGGACCCGATCGCCTCCGCCGCTACTGACGGCTCCGGTAAGCGGCGGAGGGCACGGGAGCGCAGCGGGAGGGGGGGGCCCTCGCCCGCCACCGATAACGGCGACCTCGCGGCGAATTCGCTGCGGAGACCGCCATTAACGTTTGACCGACCGCCCACTGAAGAGATGGATATCTCGGTTGTGGCAGCAGCTGCTGCCGTTACCAAGATATCCATCTTTAAAGTCATGACGTATAACGGCGGTGGGCGGTCGGCAAGTAGCTAGCAATGCTGCAGCCTGCTCTCCTACAATGACTTGTTCTGACACTCCCCCCCCCCCCCCTACAGCCATTCACTGGGAAGCTGAGAACAGTGGGAATGTGATCACTTATGAAAAAAAAGAAAGAAAAAAAAAGGTATTTATGATGTGTTTTTTTTTAGATCTATACAGTACACAGGAGGCGAGAATGTTGAATATGAGAGCTGACCTTGTTAGAACACTAGAGGAAAGAGCAGGTTCTATCAATTGTTGAGATGAACATTGTATTTTCCTTTAAACTAAATGAATGCTTTGTCTTTGCTATATTGGTTACACCATGAAGGGAATCTGTACCCAAGTGTCTGTCTACTTTTCCTTCTGATAGGAGTTCTGTTCTGTTTTGTTAAATACATAAAAAAAAATATAAAAAGATTGGAATCTAACAGTTTGCAGATTAGGAAACTGGCAGTAATTGCTATGAGCTGGCGTACAAAGGTACACCAGTGCTCAGAATGGGGCTGTTCTGGGAAGCTGACATGAACACAACCTTGCACAGGACTCTGTCCCCAGCTCCATTTATTTGTTGGCCGGGAGATTCTCCAGCCCAAAGTTGAACGTAAACAAAGGGGTTGGGGATACTGGTAATGTCAATATCCAAATATGGCAATGCCTATACAGTATCTGGATGGGCAGAACCTAATGGGGAACTAATAGAGTAGTTCCTCATCAGTTCCACCTTATTTTTAATTGACAGTGGGTGGCAGTGGACAGATTTGAATCTTGTTGTTGGACTGAATAGTGGCTATAAATTAGCCCACTGCCATGCACTGTCAATCAACAGCAAGGAGGACCTGATGGAAACCAGTCTCTCAATTTCCCAGGAGGCTCCACCCACTGCACCATAAAACTCTTTGGTCATGCACTTGTCTGAGACCCCTTTCACACGGTTGGGCTGTTCAGGTCCGCCTGTCAGTTTTTTCGGGCAACGATGAACTAGCAAAATCGTTGTTTCAAAAACACCACTCTGTCATTGAAATATATTTGCTTTCAGGACTTACTGTCAAGGTTGAGGCGACCAGGACACACAGTAATCATTCTAGGGCAAAATATAAATGATATATTCTACCCTGTTTCCCCGAAAATAAGCCTGTGTCTTATAATAATTTTGGCAACAAAAGACACAGTAGGGCTTATTTTCAGGGTAGGTCTTACCATGTAACATGCTGTCTTCTCTGTGGGAGCTGTGGTGGCTCAACATGATTGGCACTGCGCTGACAAGCTGTTCACAGGGTTCGGATCCCGGTCTCGGCTACATGTGAATTGAGCTTGGTGGTCTCAGCCCGGCTCCCGGTGGGTGTGCTATGCATGTCCACCCCCCCCCCCAAAAAAAAACACCACACTTGCACGCACACAAAATTGGTTTAACGCACTTTGGCCATGAGGTCTCCTAAAATAAAGAGAGGCGAAGGACCTACGGGGCTGGCTGGGAGGGCCAGACCCCCTCACTCCCTCATAGGGGGAGTCCCTCTGCCCCGTTGGGGTCCAGTTGGGCCCCAGTCGGGCTCCCAAGTGGAGCAGGTAGGGCGGGGTGAGTGGGAGGCCCCCCCTCACACCCGCCATTGCCACCGGGGGCATGGAGAAGGATGGCGATTGCCTCCGGGGGGAGGGTCTGCCTAATCCCAACTCCTGCAGTCCGACTCCTCTCTCGAGTTCACGCACAAAATACACTTTAAAAAAGAAAAAAAAAAATGTTTGTAATATCCACTTTATTACAGTATTATATAATGTACAATGTGTGTTTCTGTAATAAAATTATGCCAAATACCTTTTTTATAGTGCCACTTTGCGCTATGACCCGCCGGAGTGCTCTTCCCTGCAATTATATTACAGAAACAAACACATCGTACATTATATACTACTGTAATACAGTGGATTATAGGATTTCACAAGCATTTAAAACTTATTTTTGAGGTAGTGTTCATATTGCAGCCTTTCTGGAAAATAACGCTAGGTCTTAATTTCGGGGAAACATGGTATACATACAGTATATATATATACGTTGTATATAAATTGCCACATTATGTAA
Source organism: Rana kukunoris (assembly GCA_029574335.1). Classification (NCBI taxonomy): domain Eukaryota; kingdom Metazoa; phylum Chordata; class Amphibia; order Anura; family Ranidae; genus Rana; species Rana kukunoris. Next base: position 27,659,919 of record CM056056.1, on the reverse strand, counting down.
GTAGGAATAAATTAGCCAAGAACAGTGATCATTCTTCCAAATATTTTTTATAAACCATTCCATCTCCATTCCTCCAGTATTACAGCGATCAATGTTTTCAATACATGTTTTAGATGACTAGCCTGTACTTTTCAGAGAACTCCTCTGAATATCACTTGAGTAAGCACTATCTATAGGAATACTGATGGGACGTACCTCACCTGTGCAGTATACATAAATGATCTATACTGGAATGTCACCTGATCTTTCACATGTCACATCCTCCTGAACCATGAGCCGGACACACACACATTCAGGCAGGTGTCTCATCACACACAGGGTCAGCTCTGGGTTTTAATCAGTTGCAGGCAGTGGAGTTTGATCTTGTAACAATGAAGACACTTGACTCAAGTTATCTACTGAAGATGATTGGAAAAGATCAGAGGAGACAGACCACCTGCACAACAGAGCAGATCATGTTTCTGCGAGCTCTCCGCAGGTCATCAGCTACCACCCTAAGAAAGTCAAGTTATCCCTTTTCAGGGGTCCTCTGAACTAGAAGGTTTTTTGTAATCTTACACAAGGTGGCTCCCAACGACTGACAAGTCTATCCATAACTTCACCATCCAAATGAAGAAAGATACAGAGGAATGGGGCAGAGTACAGATATAAACTAGGGCACAGGTAAAGTACAGCAAGACACACAGGAATAGCCCAAGTACAGTGAGACACTCAGAAATGTTTATGTGTCTTAGTGTTCTAAGTTTTATTCATAGCACATATCAATCCTGCAACTGAAAAATCAAAATGTCATGGCATTTTATCATATTATATCATCTGCACTCTCAGGGGCTCAGGAAGCCTTCAGTTTTCTGTACGGTTGACTATACTCGTATTTACATTCACTTTAGTTGCTACGGAATTCCCACCAGCATTATGTAAAAAAAAAAAAAAAAAATGAACATCAGAAATGATTAGGGAAGGAATGTACAAAATCAGTTTAATCAGTATCTTCCAAAAGTGAGTACACCCCTCACATTTTTGTAAATATTTGATTATATCTTTTCATGTGACAACACTGAGGAAATGACACTTTGTTACAATGTAAAGTAGAAAGTGTACAGCTTGCTGTCCCCTCAAAATAGACACAGCTTTTAATGTCTAAATCGCTGGCAACAAAAGTGAGTACACCCCTAAGTGAAAATTTCCAAATTGGGTCCAAAGTGTCAATATTTTGTGTGGCCACCATTATTTTCCAGCACTGCCTTAACCCTCTTGGGCATGGAGTTCACCAGAGCTTCACAGGTTGTCACTGGCTTCCTCTTCCACTCCTCCATGATGACATCACGGAGCTGGTGGATATTAGAGACCTTGTGCTCCTCCATCTTCTGTTTGAGGATGCCCCACAGATGCTCAATAGGGTTTAGGTCTGGAGACTTGCTTGGCCAAGTCCATCACCTTTACCATCAGCTTCTTTAGCAAGGCAGTGGTCGTCTTGGAGGTGTGTTTGAGTTTGTTATGTTGGAATACTGCCCTGCAGCCCAGTCTCTGAAGGGAGGGGATCATGCTCTGCTTCAGTATGTCACAGTACATGTTGGCATTCATGGTTCCCCCAATGATCTGTAGCTCCCCAATGCCGGCAGCACTCATCCAGCCCCAGACCATGACACTCCCACCACCATGTTTAAATGTAGGCAAGACACACTTGTCTTGATCCCGCTGACTTGTATTCAGCGAATTTTGCACCTTTGCTTCTGCGCCTTGAGACAGATCTTCCTCACTGGCACTCCCTCACACTGATGTGGTTTGGACGGTGCAGCGCACTAAAGATGACGCTTCTGCCGAGGGTATTGTATCTGCTTCAGGTGCTTCCCATCCGTCTCCCCCCAGCATTCTTTAAATGCTCTGGGCCAGATTCTCGTAGATGCCCGCCTAATTATGCAGGCGTTGCGCATCTCAGATGCACTACGCCGACGTAACGCGGAGTGGCAAGTACCGTATTCCCTAAGTAAATGCGCTCCAAGATACGCCTGCGTCACGTAAAATCATCGGCGTAATCCGGCACAACAACAAAGTAGGAGGGAAGTGGGCGTGTTGCATTGTAATGAAGCGTGACCCCATGCAAATGCAGGCCGGGACGAACGGAGCATGCGCCGTGACGTGGATGACCCGCGCCGTGACGTGGTTGACCCGCGCCGTGACGTGGATGCCTTCTGCGCATGCGCAAAGCCTCCCTACAATTCGCCGGCGCAGGGTATATAATGCGGCCACACATGCGCCCGTGCAGCGCAAACGTCTCCCATTTTCTTGATAATAATGGCCAAAGTTTGTGCAGGACAAAATGACAAGTGCTGTTAAGGAGAGGAGGAAGAAAAATTTCTCCCCAGAGGAGAGGGCCATTGTTGTGAGGGCAATGGAGAAATATGACTCGCGGCTCCATGGTGCTGACAGTGCCCGGACCAGCAAGTCCCGGAGGGATCAGATCCTAATGAAGGTCGCGTGCCAAGTGAATGCCCTCTCTCATGAGGTCCGGACACCGCAGGACATTCAAAAGAAAATGAATGACCTGCGGCATCTCGTGAAGGGCAAGCTGGCTGAAGGTGGTTGCCCGCTGCCTGCAGACGGAGCAGGTTGAGGGAGTTGGGGGCTATGAGTCCCAAAAGCCAGCCCTGAGTACAGGTAAGTGTGTTTTATATTCTATCTGTTGTGTAGCATGTATGGGGGTGGAAGGGAACATGTGCCAAGTGTGTGGGTCCACCAACATGGGCATCTTTTGTGTCATCCACAGATGTGCAGGAGGGAGCGGGGCCATCTGTTGATGCCAGGGCCCGTCAGGATCCATCCCCCGAGCATCCAGTCGCTCTGGCTGCCCCCCTGGAACAGGACTTGGAGGGAAGTGGGCACACCTCAACGGAGGAGGTGGTTGAGGAGGATGTCGTAGTCCAGGACCAGGACCTGTACGTTGTTTTGGAGGAGGATGATGGGTTGCCCGGACCAGCCCAGGCTATCCCCCCATCTTTATCTAACCCCTCAGTGTCCCCCCACAACCTCTCCAGTCCCTCTGTCCCCCCCCTCATCTCTGGCCCCTCAACATCCTCCCCTTATGCCCGGTCCCCTGCCACTCCCCGGAAGGCAACGTGCAAGACCAGGGGTGTTCATAAGGTCCTGCCGGAACAGCTGGCCAGACAGCAGGACCAGCAAAATCGGCACCTGTCAGAGGTCGTGGAGGAGATGAGGCGCCTGGCCGACAGCCTGGCATCCTCGGGTCACCTTACAGATGCCGTCCAAGACCTTGCTGTCAACAGCGCAGCAACGCTGACCAGCCTGGGGGAGCTGCAGGCGAACACCTCCGACCTTGTGGGGGAGGTTCATACCCTGCGCCTTGCAGTCGAGGAGCAGACTGCTGTGCAGACACGCATTGCGGTTGCCCTGGAGGGCATGCAGGCAGCCAGGGAGGGACGTGGGGATGCTCCTCCTCCACCTGCTACCCCCCCCCCACCTGTGGCTGCCCCCAGGCAAGTGAGGGGCAGGAGCCGTGGCACCAGGCGGAGCCCACCCCAGGCCCATTCATTTTTTTATTTCTTATTATATATATAGGTCAGGTAGGTGAGGTCAGTGTATGTATGTCAGGTAGGTGTATGTATGTCAGGGAGGTCAGTGTATGTATGCCGGGTAGGTGTATGTATGTCAGGAAGGTCAGTGTATGTATGCCAGGTAGATGTTTTTATGTCAGGTAGGTCAGTGTATGTAGGTCAGGTATGTCTATGTAAGTCAGGTAGGCGTATGTAGGTCAGTGTATGTAGGTCAGGTAGGTGAGATCAGTGTATATGTCAGGTAGGTCAGTGTGTCAGGTAGGTGAGATTAGTTGTCAAAATTGATAGGCACTGGTAAGCCCCAGGCAGCAACCAACGAGTGAACTTACCCCCGCCACACAACCCCACCGCCCAGCCAAAAAAAAACACGCCACGACCACCCTGGACCCCCCCGGGGCAAGCCTCGGACTTCGGGCTGAAGCCCCTGGTCTTTTTTTCCACCTAACAACGCCCCTGCCCTGCTGCATCCTCTCACCTTGTGACTTGCAACTTAGTTACAATGCAGTCGTCTGATCACTGTGAGAGAAAAGACTGACGAAATCCTACCCTTGTCTGCAGCAGACTGATGACATCATCTTAGCCTAGGCAAAGTCAACGACTATTCTAAAAAAAATTATACTACTGTTGCTGATATACAGTGACATGGCAGGAAATGATTCATGGAGACCTTTACAGTTACTGATAGGTCCACTTTAATTAAGAGCTGTCTATTATGTCAAATGGATAGATATTAATAAGTGTAATGAAATGGCCACATTTCCCCTCAAAGTACCTAGTCAGACTTGAAATAATTGTATAATTAGTATTAGATCATGAACAGTATTCTGTCACCCGTGTGATAAAAGAACGCAGATGGAATCCATGGAGGTCTCAAGCAGGTAAAAGGAAGGAGTGGGGAAACTCTGCACTCTGGCAATGAGAAGACACAAGCCCAATATACTCTCTGTTTCTGTAGTCATTAAAGTTAATTGGCTGACCGTTCCTGGGAGATGTGTGTGAAGGGCATTCACAAGCGGGTCATTAGCGGCTCATACTCAAAGACAGACAGAACATTAGCTATTAAACCTACAAAAAAATGCCACCGGTGATTTTATTCAGAAACTTAATTGAAGGATTCAGTGAAAACATTGGCCATTGATGAGGTATGAAGCGTGCTATTATGGCCGGAGATGCTATATATGGCTCTGAAATACGGAGGGGGCTGTGACAAGGTGCCAGGAGAGTATGTGACACGAGAACATCATATTCCTCCCAGTCACTGTGAGCCAAGATGGCGGCAAGACTCTTCTAGCTGCTGTAACTCCAATACAACTCACCAGATGCCGCATGTGGTGTCTCATAAAAAAAAGCATTTTATTATACGATACAGGGCACTGCCAGACAGTTTAATGTCACCAAAGGGCCATTTATAAATCAAATCCTAGGGGGAGATGCTGACCAAAAAACAAGAAGTAGATGTACAGTATATCATATATTACTAAAATTTTATAGAGCAGGTTAACGTCATTTCGAAAATAGTTTTCAATACTCCCTAATCACAATTCTTTTGCTTAGAATAAAGATCACGATTCTCGCGGTGTAACATCTTATTTCACATTATACAAAAAAATTGAGCTAACTTTACTATTTAGTTATTTTTTTAATTCAAGTGTATTTAAAAAATAAAATTGCGTTTGAAAGACCGCTGCGCAAATATGGTGTGGCATAAAATATAGTTTGCGGGAGCCCAGAACGGTACCTTTAAACTGGCGTTGGGGATTCTATACAGTGGATCCAGCCACGTATTAAAGGGGTAGTTCCCCCAAAAACCTTTTTTTTAACATTTATTCAGGCTCGTTATGTCAAGGGGAATCAGGTTTTTTTTTTTTAGAAATGAAGCAGTACTTACCGTTTTAGAGATGCATCGTCTCCGACGCTTCCGGGTATGGACTCCGACTATAGGCGTGCCTATTTGATTGACAGGCTTCCGAGGTCGCATACATCGTGTCACGATTTTCCGAAAGTAGCCGAACGACGGTGCGCAGGCGCAGTATAGAGCCGCACCATCGCTCGGCTTCTTTCGGCTACTCGTGACGCGATGTATGCGACCGTCGGAAGCCTGTCAATCAAATAGGCACGCCCAGACCAGACGATCATACCCGGAAGCGACGGAGACGATGCATCTGTAAAACGGTAAGTATTGCTTCGTTTCTAATAAAAAAACACCCGATTCCCCTTGACATAACGAGCCTCAATCAATGGTAAAAAAAGGTTTTTGGGGGAATTACCCCTTTAAGTGAATTCATCAGAGAAGCAAAAGAGGCGCCAGTGGATCTATCTGGCACTGTTCCTCTGATCTGTCTCGCAGCGCAGAGGTCAGATCTTACATTTGCTCAATGTCCCTCACCCTTGCGAACCAATGGGCCAGACTGTTGCTTCCAGAGAGGTGGGATGCAAGCCCGGGCAGCATTACGATTTAGATTTTTTTTTTTAAAGTGTATTTTGTCCGTGTACTCGAGAGAGGAGCCGGACTGCAGGAGTTGGGAGTAGGCAGACTTCCCCCAGAGGCAATCTGCCATCTTTCTCCATGCCCCCGGGTGGCAATGGCGGGTGTGAGGGAGTCCTCCCACACAGCCCGCCCTACCTGCTTCGCTTTGAAACCCAATGGGGCAGAGGGACCCCCCTATGAGGGAGTGAGAGGATCTAGCCTGCTCAGCCAGCCCTGTTAGTCCTTCGCCTCTCTTTTTTAGAGACCGCGTGGCCAAAGTGCATGCATGTTAACCCAATTTCGAGTGCGTGTAAGTGTGGTGGTTTTGTGGGAGGGGGGTGGGCGTACTAAGTGCAGGCTTACCTCGCATAGCACAACCACCGGGAGCCGGGCTGAGACCACAAAACTCAATTCACAAGCAGCCGAGACCGGGATCCGAACCCTTAGCTGCAGAGGTGAACGGCTTGTCAGCGAAGTGCCAATCGCGTTGAGCCACCGCAGCTCACGATTTTGATTCTTAACAATTAATTGTGCAGTTCTAGTCAGAAGGTTTTTTACCTTAATGCAGGGGTGTCAAATTAAAGGACCGGCTGTATCCGTAAGACTAGATGTCCTCAGCACCCCCCTTTACATTAGATGTCAAGAGCCCCACCCCCCCCCACCATCAGAATTCCAGAGTCCCGCACCCTTCTTTACATCACAGTGCACCCCTTATATCGTGCTGCTGCTAGGAAGAAGCTGGGGTGGAACTGGGAAGCAGAAAGTGCAGGGTCTGGAGGAGAACCAGAGGAGGGCTGGAGCCAGGATCGCCAGCAGGGGATTGGAGAAAAGGAGGATCGGGGCTTCTCTGTGCAAAACTTACCAGAGCAGGTAAATATAACACGTTTGTTATTTTAAAAAACAAAACAATTTTCAATCTCTTTAAATCTAAAGCTTTTATTAATTCAGCTGCCAGGGTCTGTTGAATGCTGAGGCCAGGAGGGGCAGAGACGAGGGGGTGCTGTGGCTGCACAGAGAGGTGCAGGATCTGTCAGAGGAGTTCTGTCCTCCTCTCTGCTGCCGACTGCAGAGACGAAGGGGGTGCCCCAGGAGACCTGCAAGGGCAACAGGAAATGGCCCAGCGGGACAGATTCAGCCCACAGGCCTTGTTTTGACACATGTGCCTTAATGTATTAAATGCGTTCAGGTAGTTTACTACTAGGCCTTATTTCTACCTTCTTACTCTATCAAAGATACATGGTAGGTGAGGTTGAAAAAATACACAAGTCCATCAAGTCCAATCTATGTGTGTGATTATATGTCAGTATTACATATTACATATTAGTTTCTTGAAACTATCGATGCTCCCCGCTGAGACCACCACCTGTGGAAGGGAATTCCACATCCTTGCGGCTCTTGGGCCTCGTACACACGACCGAGGAACTCGTCGTAAAAGACACGTCCTCGACGAGTTCCTTGTTAGGCTTGTCGAGAAACTATTCTGAGCATGCACGAGTTTCTAAGCATACACACGAAAGTTTTACTCGTCGAAAACCAGCCCGACGAGGAACATGATGAGGAAATTGAGACTCCCGACGAGGAAAAAGAGAACTTGTTCTCTTTTTTCCTTGTCAAATTCCTCGACAGTTTTCTCGATGAAAAGCATACACACGACTGTTTTCCTCTGCAAAAAAGCTCTGCCACCAAGTTTGTTGATAAATTCTGTCGAGGAAAACGAGGCCTTAATGTAAAGAACTCTCTACACAGTTTAAGGTTAAAGGGGTTGTAAAGACAAAAATATTTTCCTCTTAAATTAAAGTCTGACAGTAGCTGATAAAGTAAAAAGTAATGTTTTACATTATAACTAGTTTGATACCTGTTGAATTTGAGCTGTTTTATTCACTTCCGTCACTCCTGAATCGTTATTCTCACTGACTTCCTGGTTTGCAGTGCACATTCATTCTTGCTACATCACGGACTAATGGGAACTACAGTTCCCATCAGGCCTCGTACACACCATCGGACATATCCGATTAAAACGGTCCGTGGACCATTTCCATCGGATATGTCCGATCGGGAGTTTGATCCGATGGCGTGTACACACCATCGGATCAAATTCCCCGCTGCCGGACGGCGCGGTGACGCGGCGGTGACGTTGACGCCGCCACGTCACCGCACCAGGAAGTAAAACACTTCCGCGCATGCGCCGAATACATTCGGCGGCGGCGCGGCGGCGGTGCGGGACGACATGTCTGCTGGTAAGTGTACTAACCAGCAGACATGTCGGGCGGACAGATTCCCACCGGATAGATTTCAAAGCTTGCTTTGAAATCTGTCGGGTGGACAAATCTGTCCGCTAGCCCATACACACGAGCGGAGATGTCTGCTGAAACGGTCCATCGGACCGTTTTCAGCGGACATATCCCCTCGTGTGTACGAGGCCTTAGGCTTCGCTTCCATGCCTATGAGGGTTAAGAGAGCATCTACACGCAGGGCTGTAGTCATAGGGAGGGGGTGAGCACATTCTGCTTTCCACCATGCAGGTACTGGTGGAAAGCAAGAAGAGGAGAGACAGGAAATGGCATTTTTAAACCTGGATTACTGTATTTTGGAAGTCAAAAGGAAAAACGAGGTAAGTGATATTTAAATGCTCTAGCTTACAGCAATCAATTGATCTAATAAAAAACGAACCTTTAGTGTTCCTTTAAACCTCTTATCCTTTAATTTTAGTGAGTGGCCACGTGTCTTATTACCACTTTAGCCCCGGACCATATTGCTGTCCAAAGACCAGAGCACTTTTTGTGATTCGACACTGCGTCGCTTTAACTGACAATTGCGCAATCGTGCGACGTGGCTCCCAAACAAAATTGCCGTCCTTTTTTTCCCACAAATAGAGCTTTCTTTTGGTTGTATTTGATTACCTCTGCAGTTTTTATTTTTTGCGCTATAAACAAAAATAGAGCGACTATTTTGAAAAAAATGCAATATCTTTTACATTTTGCTATAATAAATATCCCCAAAAAAGATCTAAAAAAACATTTTTTTTCCTCAGTTTAGGCCGATACGTATTCTTCTACATATTTTTCGTTAAAAAAAATCGCAATTAGCGTTTATTGATTGGTTTGCGCAAAATGTATAGCGTTTACAAAAAAAGGGGGTCGTTTTATGACATTTTTATTAATATTTTTTTTTTTTTACTAGTAATGGCGACGATCAGCATTTTTTTTCAGTACTGCGATATTATGGCGGACACATCGGACACTTTTGACACATTTTTGGGACCATTGGCATTTTTATAGCGATCAATGCTATAAAAATGCATTGTATTACTATAAAAATGCCATTGGCAGTGAAGGGGTTAACACTAGGGGGTGGGGAAGGGGTTAAGTGTGTTCCTGGGTGTGTTCTAACTGTATGGGGGGGTGGCCTCACTAGGGGAAATCACTGATCTTCTGTTCATACATTGTATGAACAGAAAATCAGCGTTTCCCCCGCTGACAGGAACGAGAGCTTTGTGTTTACACACAAAGCTCTCGTTCCCCGCTCTGTACCGAGCGATCGCGTGTGCCCGGCGGCGATCGTACCCGCCTAGTGGCCGAATGAGAGAGGACGTAGAGCTTACGTGCTCCCGCGAGACAGAGCCCCCGTCCCGCAGTAATATGATGGCGGGCGGTCGGAAAGCAGTTAAACTCCCTTCCACAAAAAAGTTTTATCCCTATTGTGGGGTCACCAGTACGATATTTGTAAGTTGAAATCATATCCCCTCTCAAGCGTCTCTTCTCCAGAGAGAATAAGTTCAGTGCTCACAACCTTTCTTCATAACTAAGATCCTCCAGACCCTTTGTTAGCTTTGTTGCCCTTCTTTGTACTCCATTTCCAGTACATCCTTCCTGAGGACTAGTGCCCAGAACTGGACAGCATACTCCAGGTGCAGCCAGACCAGAGTCTTGTAGAGTGGGAGAATTATCGTTTTATCTCTAGAGTCGATCATCCTTTTTTTCTTTTTTACAGAAAGGTGTTTTTATTCACAAAACAGCATTACAAGATATGCATTAGTCAACAATAAGGTTTGCAGAGAACCGGTAACAGTCAGAAACAAGCAATATCAGCGTTGCAGATACTAAAACAAAGGAAAATCAAAAAAGGCGAAATAATAAAAAATAAAATAAACAGAGTCCCTGTAGTGCACTAGGGTAAATGACCATCGCCCCTGCGCCTAATCCTCACAGATCCAACAAGAACCCGCGAGTATCCCAGCAGTTGATCGAATCAGGTGGCGCCCCGGGAGAGAAGGGAGGGGCAACGGCCCCCATACCGGGCGGGGGGGGGGGGGAGTCCATCTCTATTACCCGGGTAAGTGTAACATCCTGGCCCACTGTCAGATACATATACAGAGTGAAAAGGGGCTTTCCCATTGCGCTCGACGTCAACAGTCGCTCGATTGAGTCCGGTTCCAGGGTCAGTGTGTCCGGGAATTGGGCCCTCATCGCATGTCTCAGCTGGTAGTATTTAAACTCGAGGGAGTTAGGGAGGGAGTACTGTCGTCTCAGCTCTTGAAAGGGCTTGATCCTACCGTTTGCTATGACATGTTTTAGGGTGGTGATCCCGCGCTTGGCCCACTGTGAGGGTTCAGGCAGGTCGCAGAGGTGAGGCAGGTTGGGATTACCCCATAATGGAGTGTGTGGAGAGATAAGATTCGGTGTAGAGTAAATAGCTCTGGCCACCCGCCACACTCTAACAGTCGTCTTCACGTACGCCGTCAAAGGGTGAGGGGCGCCGGGACCCCTGTACACCAGATTGGACAGTGCAGCATATGAACCCAGTATTGTCGCCTCAAATCTCACCGCCGGATTCTGTCTGGGCTGGGATAACCACCAGCGTACCGTAACTAGGACAGCCGCCCAATAATACAGAAGAAAATTTGGGAGAGCCAGCCCACCCCCCAATAAGGGGAGATATAGTATCTGTCTCGCCACCCTGGGTGGCCTCCCAGCCCAGATGAAAGAAGTCAGCACCCCTCCAGTCGTCTAAAGAAGGATCTGGGAATGTGGGAATGGGTATTGCGAAAGAAATATAAGAACTTAGGGAGGAACACCATTTTGAGCAGGTTCACTCTGCCAACTGGGGTCAGTGGAAGGGTGCACCAAGCCGTGCATTTGACAGCGAGGTGAGAAAGGAGAGGCTGTACGTTCCTCTCGATATATTCCTGTGTAGTGTTGCTAATCCGAATGCCTAGATATGTGAACTCGCCCACCCACTGGAGGGGGGTACCAGTATCTACCCTTGGAAGCGAGGGGTGTAGCGGGAAGAGAACGGACTTACCCCAGTTTATGCGAATTCCTGAAAACCGGCCGAATTCCTCAAATAGGTCAAGTGCTCTCCGCAGCGACTGAGAGGCATCTGTTAGATAAAGTAGGGTGTCGTCCGCATAAAGGGACACCTTCTCCTCTATATCCCCCACCGCTATACCCCTGACCCCGGCCTCAGCCCTCAGGGCAATGGAGAGGGGCTCGATCGCCAGGGCAAACAGTCCCGGAGATAGCGGACAGCCCTGGCGGGTGCCCCGGCCCAAGGGAAAAGAATCCGAGAGGAGGCCATTCGTGCGGACCCTAGCCCTGGGATCAGCATAAAGCATCCCCAACCATGCCAGGAAATTTGGCCCAAAGCCGAACCGCCCAAGGACACCCCACAGGAACTCCCACTCCACCGAGTCGAAGGCTTTTTCGGCGTCTAGGGACGCCACTACCCCCGCCGACTCCGACCATGCCCTGTCCATATGCGTGAAAAGCCTTCTAATGTTAATGTCCGTTCCCCTACCCGGCATGAACCCCGTTTGGTCTGGGTGTACCAAAGCAGTTATAACGGTGTTTAGCCACATGTCCGTCAGTCCAAACAGTTCCGCCCACTCCACCAGACCAGAGTGGGAAGGTCCACTCGGGGACATCCTGTCCAAGCTCTGGTCCGGGACCATGTTAAAGTCTCCCATTATGACCAAGTTGTCACTAGCAAAATCGGCTATTTCCGAGGTGACCCGATGTAGAAGAGAGATCGATGCAGGAGGGGGCAGGTACACCCCCGCTATAGCCAACCTCATGGACTGGATCTGTGCATGAATTATTACATATCTGCCATCCGAGTCAAGTACCAAGTTGAGCAGCCTAAAGGGAAGGGACTTGTGCACCAGGATGCTAACTCCCCTGGCAAAGTTTGAATAGGTGGAGTGATAGTGATGTCCAATCCAGGTTTTTTTTTTAGGGCCAGTGTTTTACTACCCACCAGGTGGGTCTCCTGGAGAATACAAATATGTGGGCTGTGGGCCCTAATGAATTGAAATACCAGCGACCTCTTCGTCGGAGAGTTTAGGCCCCTAGTGTTCCATGACAGTATGTTAAGGGCTGACATATCCGCACCCGGGGGAAATTAGTGCAGGATGAAAAGGGCGCCCACCCCCTGAGACCACTCTCTTAACTCGGACGGGACAGCCAAAACACATATCTGACACTGACTTACGTAATGCATATTCAGAACCTACTTGCAAGACACTTTTTTGTAAAAAGAAACTAAAACAAAACACAAACCACAAACCATCCCCAACGCGGGAACCCTCCCCTCCCCCCACCCCACCCAACTCCTTAAAACTGAGGCAGGTTTCCATCCCAAACCAAAAAATCAGCTCGCCGGCTGCAAAGGGGGGTCCTGTGCAAGAGCCGCTCCCAACCCCTCACAAGTTCAGCGGGGCTAAGAAATGAGTTGCGCTATGTCCTCCTAGCTGTATCTCAGACTGTCAGGGAAAAAAAAAAATATAGAAAAATTCACAAGAAAGTATATGTAAATGAAGATTCAATCCAGTATGAAAGGGGAAAAAATTTAACCATCAACTCGGAAGGGCCGCAGGCCTGTCTATCAGATCCTTTGGTCGACAGGAAGTCGCAGCTTCGGAAGTCTCCCGGTTTGTCTAACCAGGGGCACCATCTTAATGTCCCACATGTGGGGAGTGCCTGGGCTCGCCACGAAAGCAGCCACAGCATCAACGGGCACAACGGTTGCAACAGACGCTGCGGGCTCTCAACAAAAACAGATGAGTGGTGTAATGCTCGTCAGGCGAGTCTAAGCGCGGGGCCCAGTGCAAATTAAAGGTCGTCAGTGAGTACTCACATCTCAAACCCTTGGATGATGATCGCGAGGCAGGGACTCCAACCAGGCAGAAGCCTCTCTCGGAGAAGTGAAGAAGCGGGTCGTCTCACCATCCTGGACCCTCAGGCGGGCTGGAAAAAGAACGCTGTATCGGATGTTGCAAGCCCTCAATGCAGCCTTCACATGGTCAAACGATTTCCTCAACTTCTGCGTTTCTATGGAGTAATCAGGGAAGATCATCAATTTGTTGTTCTGGAACCTCAAGTCCCCCACCGCCCTGGATGCACGAAGGACCTCATCCCTGTCCCGGAAGTTGAGGAGTTTGAGGATAAGCGTGCGGGGAGGAGTAACCGGAGGGCCAGGTCTGGGTGGGATCCTGTGAGCCCGCTCCACTGCATAATGAGGGGACAGGCGTGCATCAGGCAAAAGGTTGCGTAGCATGTCCTCTACAAAGCACGTCGGATTGTTGCCCTCCGTGCCCTCCGCCAGGCCAACTATGCGCAGGTTATTGCATCTATTTCTGTTCTCGGCATCTTCAGCTCTGTACTCCAGGGCTTTGACCTTAGTTTGAAGCGAGTGAAGTGTCGCGCTGTGTTCCGCGACTATATCCTCTGTGTTGCCGACTCTCTGTTCAGTTTCTGTCACCCTGGACCTGAGCTTATCCATGTCCTGCCTGATGAGGCCAACATCCATTTGAACTGCCTCTATTTTAGCCGTGAGTGTGGATTGACACATGGCTATGGCCGCCATAACTTCTGCCAGCCAAGGGGGCCTCCCTCCCTCTGCCTCCATTGGGCCTGTCTGTGACGCCCTGTGCCGGCTGCGAGTGGCCCGAGGGGTATCCAGGGGGTCCGGCGTCAGCTGGGAGGACTCTGGGAGAGGAGGGAATTTATATTTTTTCCCCTTACCACCCGATGCACCTGACCGGCCGCGCCTCATTCAGGTGTCTCTGCGATCGCGATGAAGGCCTCCAGACGCCCCGGCCCCGTGGTCCTTGTCCCGAGTGAGGGTCAGGTTCCCGGGAAGCGCTGGTGACAGGCAGCCGTGGAGGGGGAAAACAGAGTCCAGCAGGCAGCACTCCCGGGCAAACACAACAGTATCACCCCCCAGATGTGGAGGCTCCAAGGCCGCAGCTCCCAGTGAGGGGGGTAGCCGGAACAGGGGGGGGGGGGGCAGAGTAACTAGCAGTCTTTCAGAGCCGCCTGTGTGCTGGGCGGGGTCGCGGCCGCCTAGGGTCCACGAGTTGTAATCGAGGCCACGGCTTCGTTAAGGTCTAGTTCTAGTCCCGTGAGGAAGGGCAGGAGCGGGCGAGGACACCCGCGGCGGCCCCTTGGATCCGGAACAGTGACCGAGGATGTCGGGTCTCCCTTGCCTGTGTGCTGGGCGCGACCGCAGCGCCGGAGGTCCGCGAGTGAAAATCGAGGCCGCGGCTTCGTTGCGGCCTAGTGCAGGATCCGTGAGGATGGTGGTGAGGTAAGATGCCCGCGGGGGTCCCCTGGAACCGGATCAGCGGCACAGGACGTCAGGTCTCCCCCACCAGAGCAGGATGTGATCACTGGAGGCCCGGAGCAGGCCCGATCCGCGCGCCATGTGTGGGGGGGCCAGGCCGGACCGGGAGGAGGCTGGACGGCTCTCACCACAGCAGAGCCAAAGAGGAATGATCCGCCGACCGGCTCCCCAGGTCCACAACACTGCAGGGTATCACTGGGAGTCAGCAGAACAGCAGTCCCAAGCCGATGGTTCGGATGTTAGAGCGGATGCCAGTGGAGCTCAGAGGTCAGCTTCTGCTCACAGCGCCATCTTGGACACGCCCCCCGTCAATCCCCTTTTTAATGCATGCCAATATTCTGTTTGCTTTGTTAGCAGCAGCTTGGCATTGCATGCCATTGCTGAGCCTGTCATCTTCTAAGACCCCCAGGTTCTTTTCCATCCTAGGTTCCTCCAGAGGTTATCCCCCCAGTAGATTGCATTCATATTTTCTTCCACCCAAATGCATTATTTTACATTTTTCTACATTAAACCTCATTTGCCATGTAGTTGCCCACCACCTATGCTTTCCCCTTTGTTTTTATGTTCTTTGCTTTTTTACCGAATTCTATTCTTTACTTCTTTTCTATACACACATTTACTACATGAGTATTACCAGACTCTTTTATTTTGCGTTATCAGCCACTTTACTGAATGTACTTATATTAAGAGCCTCCTGTGGACATCTACTCTATGGGGGTGAAGTAACTCTACTACAGTACTTCCTAGAATGGTTTGACTGTGTTCCCCAATGCAAAATAATTGTACCCTCATTGCTCATCTTATACTACTAGGAGGAATGATCCCTTGCAAGTATTGTTTTTGGTACTCTGTATTTATTAATCTAACTCTGGAATTCATGTACTTTCCATTTTGGCTCCCGCTGCTGTCAATCACAGCCAGTGAAGGGTGGCAGGGCCAAGCAGCGATGGACACAGAGCACGGCTCAGGATCGAGCCTGCAAGAGTGCCCTCATAGCAAGCTATGAGAACACTTAGTATGGGTGAGGAGCCAGGATCCCCAGCAGGGGAGTCAAGAAAAGGAGGATCGGGGCTTCTCTGTGCAAAACTTACCAGAGCAGGTAAGTATAACATGTTTGTTATTTTAAAAAACAAAACAATTTTCAATCACTTTAAATCTGAAGCTTTTATTAATATCACCCCTGGTGATCCTGTCAAGAAGGACCCTTTTCAGGCACTTTCTGTTACAAGGTGAGAACATCTGTTTGTCTCCCAATTGTGCTCCCGTTGTCACCCCATCACATGGGTCTCTAATGGTCACGGCTGCATTCACACCTGAGCATTGCAATTTAAAAACACTCCGGTAAAATTACAAATTGCACAATGTGAATTTCAGATGGCATTCAATTTAACCACTTAAGGACCGAATCCTGCACATATACGTCGGCAGAATGGCATAGCTGGGCACATGTACGTACAGGTACGTCCTGTACTAGTACCCAGCCGTGGGTCACGGGCACGTGCCCATGGCGTGCTCCCGTGACCCGGTCCGAAGCTCCGGGACCGCGGGGGTTTCGCGGACCTGATCGCCGCTGGGGTGCGGCGATCGGTCCCCGGAGCTGAAGAACGGGGAGAGCCGCGTGTAAACACGGCTTCCCCGTCCTTCACTGTGGCGGCGTCATCGATCGTGTGATCCCTTATACAGGGAATCGATGATGTCACACCTACAGCCACACCCCTCCTACAGTTGTAAACACACATTAGGGAACACATAACCCCTACACCGCCCCTTGTGGTTAACTCCCAAACTGCAAATGTCATTTTCACAATAAACAATGCAATTTAAATGCATTTTTTGCTGTGAAAATGACAATTGTCCCAAAAATGTGTCAAAATTGTCTGAAGTGTCCGCTATAATGTCGCAGTCACAAAATAAATCGCTGATCACCGCTATTAGTAGTAAAAAAAAATAATTAATAAAAATGCAATAAAACTATCCCCTATTTTGTAAACGCTATACATTTTGCGCAAACCGAACGATAAACGCTTATTGCGATTTTTTTTTACCAAAAATAGGTAGAATATGTATTGGCCTAAACTGAGGAAAAAATATATTTTTTTATATATTTTTGGGGGATATTTATTATAGTAAAAAGTAAAAAATATAAAAAAAAATTTCAAAATTGTCGCTCTATTTTTGTTTATAGCGCAAAAAATAAAAACCGCAGAGGTGATCAAATACCACCAAAAGAAAACTCTATTTGGGGGGAAAAAAGGACGCCAATTTTGTTTGGGAGCCACGTCGCACGACTGCGCAATTGTCAGTTAAAGCGACGCAGTGCCGAATCGCAAAAAGGGGCCTGGTCCTTTAGCAGCATTTGGTCCGGGTCTTAAGTGGTTAATGGCACCTAAAAACGCGGTGTGGTTCTGGTGCAATTGTCACATTCACAGCAAACCGCACTGCGTAAAGCTTGTCGTCTAAAAGTAGCTCCTGTACTTTTTTTGGGTGACAAGCTTCACGTGATGAGGTTTGCTGCGATTGCAGTGCGATTTATCATACAACAATCGTGGCAGAACCGCGCCAGGTTTTTAGGTGCCATTAAAATGAATGGCATCTGAAATTCGCATTGTACGATTTGTCATTTTACCAGAGCGTTTTGCAATCGCGGGAAGAATCGCAGAAATTCCGTCTGCTATTCAAAATGCCAAGGTGTGAATGCAGCTTTATGCCCCTTTCTCACTTGTACTACTTGTCCTGCGAATTGGGACTGCAAAGTCGCATTGGAAAGTCGTTCCCTATGATTTCCAATGATAACCATTCATACATGTGCAACTTCAAGTCGTGCCGACTTCAAAGTAGTCCCTGTACTACTTCGGTCTGACTTTAATGCGAGTTGAGGTCTGTAGACCTCAAGTTTACACAGGCATTCCCTGAAATCGTGACAAAATCCCTGCAAAATCGTGACCGCAAAATCGCTGTAAAATCACACGCTGCAGTGTGAAAGAGAACTTAAAGAGACTGTTTAAACACACATTACATAGACATAGTTCCCTCCAGGCAACCGAGTTTGAAAAAAGCCATACAGCCACCTCTGAAGTGCATGTGGTCACATTGGCCTTTTTAGAATGCAACATAATACAAAGGGGGTTATTTACTAAAGGCAAATCCACTTTTCACTACACTTCGCTGTAGATCTGAGGGGGACATGCAAGGAAAATAAAAGACAGCATTTTAGCTTGCACATGATTGGATGATAAAATCAGCAGAGCTTCCCCTCATTTCAGATCTACCCCTCAGATTTACAGCAACTGCACTTCCATGTGCACTTTCAGTGCAATTTCAAGTGCACTTTGCACTTGTAGTGCAAAGTGGATTTGCTTTTTGTAAATAACCCCCACTGTGTTTGCAATACCTACAGCTGCCAATTGGATCACACCTGCAT
This sequence comes from Rana kukunoris, assembly GCA_029574335.1. NCBI lineage: Eukaryota > Metazoa > Chordata > Amphibia > Anura > Ranidae > Rana > Rana kukunoris. Next base: position 27,641,837 of record CM056056.1, on the reverse strand, counting down.
TGAAAAACATAACCTGATTGGTCATACATTAAGCAGAGAGAGATAGAGAGAGAGACAAAGGTACATACACAGCAGGGAAGTCAGTAAATCCAGTGCATACGCGAGATTCTCTCTGAAATGTAGCTACAGTGGATTACAGCAAGTTTAAATTCAAGTCTAAACTAGTTCTAAAAATGTCCCCTGCCCCTCCTAACACCTATGATCTATGTAAAAAAAACAGGCATATACTTACCTATTTCACGTGATCCAGCTCTCCTGTGTCAGCCAGCGGAGGCTGCAGGGGAGATGAGGGAGCGCAGACAACAACTGGGACATGAAAGCCTATGAGTGACATCACAACTCCAGGCTTTCCCACCTGTTATTGAGCACTGTCTCCTCTCCCTTGCAGCTGCTGATGGCTAACAAAGGGAATTACATGACTGGATGAGAGCGGGCTGAGAATAAGTAAGTATATGCATGTTTTGTTTTACACAGGTTAGTCAGTATAGGTGATTGGAGTGGGGAGTGGACATTTTCAAAAGAGAAGTTCAGGGTTTTAAAAAAACAGACATTTATACATACTGTGACAGGAAGTCAGGTAAATCTGTGTGTGTTGTCACAGACGGGAGATATATTTCTGCCTTGTTTAGACAATACACCAATTACTATTGGGCGTCGGCTGCAGAAAATGGCCAGAGAGCTTTAGGGCGTTGGAAGGCTTCAGCTGTTCAGAATTAAGCAATTAAAGCCCATATAAAGACAGCCTAGGGATGACGATGATTGCTGCATCCTGAGGCTGTGTGAGTGAAGGAGCAGTCACAAACCCTACTGAAGAGGTGAGGTGCTGATGGATATTTCTGTGTGAGAAATATCAAGGAGACTTTTTTTTTCTGCTGTAGGACCAGCAGTGTCTGCCCAGCAGTAGGCTGTGCCAGACTCCATAGGTAGGTTCCTGTGTTGGGAAGGTAGACGCCCCAAGTGGCAAGGGTTTATTTTGTATGTTTTGTTTTGGTTAAAGCTGTTTTGATGCTTGCACGTGTATCCAGCAATATGGAAAAATAAACCATATCATTTGTTTTCAATCATCCTCAACTGGCTTTTTGTACAGTTCAGCGTGTGGTGAACCCATCCAGGGGGTCACACACACCCGCTACCGAGTTAATCCCTCACAATATCTAGGTAGATGTAGCATTGATCCGATGCTGCATCTGCCCCTCGCCAACTCTGTAGTAAGAACTGAGCGATCAAACACCTCTGGTCAGTTCAGTTCTCCTACTCGGCTTTAAGCAGAGAGCCATGACTGTCAGTCAGCAGCTCTCTGCTCTCCCCTCCTGCATTCACTGGAGCCATGGCCTGTGGAGGGGGTGGGAGAGGCTGACTCGGGCTCTCTGTGACTCGCAGGCTTTTGGGTGGCTACCGGCTATATAGTCTGTGAGGTCAGCGGGCTTCAAACTGAACTCATGGAATCCATAAGAGAAGTGTAGCCAAAAAAAGCTTTGCCAATACTTCTCCTTTTAGACTAGTTAGGTTTAGGCTGGAATTCTACTTTAAAGGTAAACTGTGCAAAACTTCTGACTTTAGTGGCACTGCTGTGTTTGCTGGATGGTGTTAGCCGTTCAAGGATGGATGCATTTATTGCCTAAAATCACTATTTATCTATATGAACCAGGCCTATTGTATTTGTACTGTGAACAGGGAAGAGGTTTTTCCCTCATTGTCGCCCCATTATGTGTGTAAAGGGAAGACACCGGGAGTGTGATACATCTGCATGTACATTTTTATTATTATTTAGGTACTTATATAGTGCCGTCAATTTACGCAGCGCTTTACATATACATTGTACATTCACATCGGTCCCTACCCTCAAGGAGCTTACAATCTAATGTCCCTAACTCACATTCATATAGTACATAGAACATTTCCCTCAATAATGACAATCACGAGGAAAGAAAACAGCTCAATCTTCACAAAGCTTTGCAGGTGCTTCAGAATCTCCATTCCGGCAAATCAGATAAGAGAAGAAAGTTTGGAAGACACATTTGTTATTTTTTACTGATTTCCACGTACAAATGCAGAGGGACTAAATTTAGCTGTGCCCGCCTACTGAACTGAGACCAAGCGATTGTAAGTTCACAACAGAGCCTTTGTCTTTTTCATTAATCGGAGTCACTCAGCCAAGGAAATATCTTTAGGTAGATGAAGAGGGAACATTCTGAGTCATTAAACAGGAGCAATATTTGTACCTGCAGCTTTTAACTACTTCTAGACTGCGCAGATGGCAGCGGACGTCTAATCAGCGTCTCTGATCTCCATTCACCATCAATCTCTCAGCCACTTTCAGCTGAGCCGATCTAAGATCATGTTATGGTGTTTGTGATTCAGATCCCGATGTCAGAGCCATTTACACTGGCTGATTAGGTCAAACCATGGAAGTCTATCTTGGTGAAACACGGCACTTACAGCAGATCCAAGATACAGAAACTCTATACCACCAGCAGAAGCTGAAAGACGTCTTTCATTGAAGGATCCAACTTGCTTTTCAACATTTGTGGCCTAAAGGAAAGATTGTTTAACCTTGTTTTTCTATTTAGAACCACTTGAAGTCCTGGTGACCTGGTGACCGAAACCCTTCATAGACAAGACTGAGCACAGTCTGCTGAAATCTTTATAGACAACACAATTCAAAATCTTCTGATCTCAGAGCATGGTTGGCCATACATATCCTGGTCCAAATCCTGTGCTTGGATGAGGATTGGGTCCTTTATGGGTACATCTAGGGCCTCGTACACATGATTGCAATTTCCGATGGAAAAAGTCAGACAGACTTTTTTCAGATGAATTCCATCAGAGATTACATATAGAACGTGTTCTCTTTTCCTCTAATGGAATTCTGATGTGAATTTGGTCGGACAAAGGTCCGATCGTGTGTACAGGGCATAAGGGACAGGAACAAGCACCTCCAACAGGCTGTAAAAGCTCTGAATGACCTGGGTGATCTTTACCCTTCATAGAAGGGCAGGAAGTACTGAACCACACACGTGCCACTTCTTTGGTTGGGTCTGAGTGACAACAATCACAGTACAACTAGGTTAGAAGTTAGCATGAACCAATAAGTTCCAAACCCACCAAGACTCTCGTTGACACTACTTACTGATTGGTGCTAATAAATGACCAAATATAAAACCTGTGAAATGAAGGATGTAACACCACTGAAAGCAATTTATAATGGCAACCAAAGATGGTAATATCCTTAAACAATGGGGAAATGTGACAAAAATTGTAATAATTTATATCGATGGTTAAAAGTGAAGGCATTGCCTGTTTCTAGGTGAAAAGCTGTTTTACTAAAACCAATTTCCCTATAGTGATCAATGCAAAAATTTGTGTGTGAAAAAATTAGGTCATATTAACCACCTGGCCTCTGGTACATTTACCCCCTTCATCATGACCAGGTCATTTTTTGTTTTTTGACAGTGCATTATTTTAACTGATAATTGCGCGGTCATGTAACTGTACCCAAATTCAATTTATATAAATGTTTTCACACAAATAAAGCTTTCTTTTGGTGGTCTTTGATCACCTCTGCATTTTTTTATTTTGTGCGCTATAATCTGAAAAAATAAAAGACCGAACATTTTGAAAAGAAAAAAAAAATTCTAGGCAGGCTGTCTGTTTCAAAGCTGCTTACTGGTGCCGTCTCCTCACATGGAAAATGGTAAAAAGAAACTCCATGGCATAATATCGTTTAACCACTTAAGGACCGCCTACTGCACAATTACGTCGGCAGAATGGCACGGCTGGGCACATCAACGTATATATACGTTGATTTTAGTACCCAGCCGTGGGTCGCGGGCGCGCCCGCGACCCGGTCCGAAGCTCCAGGACCGGGACCGCGGGATTCGCGGACCCGATCGCCGCTGCAGTGCGGCGATCCGTCCCTGGAGCGGAAGAACGGGGAGAGCCGTGTGTACACACGGCTTCCCCGTGCTTCTCTGTGGCTGTAGCATCGATCGCGTCATCCCTGTAATAGGGGGACGCGATCGATGACATCACACCTACAGCCACACCCCCCTACAGTTGTAAACACAACACATAGGCACACATCCCCTACAGCGCCACCTGTGGTTAACTCCCAAACTGCAACTGTCATTTCCACAGTAAACAATGCAAATTTAAATGCATTTTTTGCTGTGAAAATGACAATTGTCCCAAAAATGTGTCAAAATTGTCCGAAGTGTCCTCCATATTGTCGCAGTCACGAAAAAAATCGCTGATCGCCGCTATTAGTAGTAAAAAAACAATAATTAATAAAAATGCAATAAAACTATCCCTTATTTTGTAAACGCTATAAATTTTGCGAAAACCAACCGATAAACGCTTATTGCGATTTTTTTTACCAAAAATAGGTAGAAGAATACGTATCGGCCTAAACTGAGGAAAAAAAATGTTTTTTTATATATTTTTGGGGGATATTTATTATAGCAAAAAGTAAAAAATATTGCATTTTTTTTAAAATTGTCGCTCTATTTTTGTTTATAGCGCAAAAAATAAAAACCGCAGAGGTGATCAAATACCACCAAAAGAAAGCTCTATTTGTGGGGAAAAAAGGACGCCAATTTTGTTTGGGAGCCACGTCGCACGACCGCGCAATTGTCAGTTAAAGCGACGCAGTGCCGAATCGCAAAAAGGGGCAAGGTCCTTTACCTGCATTTTGGTCCGGGTCTTAAGTGGTTAAAACTGTTTATTGTGCAGGCAAATAAAACCACACATTTTGGGTACTCACATAGGTTAGGTGCGTTAAATGCACCACTCTGTATAATGCCTAAAACGCCGGGTAATGGCTGGGATCGTACACTTGTCCTCCTATCCCCTCCCCTAAATGTGATGATACAAGAGATTTCATATGTTCCTTAAGCCCCGTACACACGGTCAGACTTTTGCCCAACCAACATCAAAACCCGACACTTTTCGCATTTGTCCGACCGTGTGTACGTTCCATCGGACCAACTTTTTTGGCTTTCATCGGACAAAAAGTTGGGTCTGCGAACGGACCAACTTTCAGCAAACAAAAGTCCGATGGTGCAAAGTCCGATCGTGTGTACAGCAAACCATCGGACTTTTGGACAAATTACAAATGCGCATGCTCAGAACCAATGTTAAAATCAACCAACAATAGCAGAAGTTAACCAAAGGGTGTCAGTAAAGAGCAGAAAAACCATGTGATGATGGAAAAGTTTTAGAAAAGTTTGCAGAAAAGTCCGAGCGTGTGTATGCTATGGGTGTGATCGGACAAATCAATTAGGACAAAAATCCAAGGGAAATTTTGATGGATGTCCGACCGTGTGTACGGGGCTTTAGGGGAATTGAGCCCTTGGCTCCGACTTCTATCAATCTGCCCAGTGAGGAGAAGGAGAGCTGTTGCTATTGTGCACATCACTGGATCGAGACCGGGTCTCTGGTAAGTATAAAGGGGGGCTGGGGTAATTCTCTATAACATAATTTTTTTTTTTTACATTGATTGTAAACAATCACCTTGTAAAACAACCCATTCAGTTTAAAATAGAAATAATATTTTTGTATAGATATACAGGGAGTGCAGAATTATTAGCAAATTATATTTTGACCACATCATCCTCTTTATGCATGTTGTCTTATAAAGCTGTAAGTCGAAAGCCTACTACCAATTCTTTAGGTATTGCATCTCTGTAATGAGAAGGGGTGTAGTTAATGACATCAACACCCTATATCAGGTGTGCATAATTATTAGGCAACTTCCTTTTTTGGCAAAATGGGTCAAAAGAAGGACTTGACAGGCTCAGAAAAGCAAAAATAGTGAGATCTTGCAGAGGGATGCAGCACTCTTAAAATTGCAAGCTTTGAACGCCTGATCTCGAACAATCAAGGTTCATTCAAAATAGTCAACAGGTCGCAAGAGCGTGTGGAAAAACCAAGGCGCAAAATAACTGCCATGAACTGAGAAAAGTCAAGCGTGCAGTGCCAAGATGCCACTTGCCACCAGTTTGAATTCTGGAGTCAAACCAGGTGTGATACGCCGGCTTCGAAAGGCTTCGATCCGAGAGACACACAAGCTGAAACGTCTTCGTAAGACTTGGGCCAAGAAATATCTCAACGCTGATTTTTCTAAGGTTTTATGGACTGATGAAATGAGAGTGAGTCTTGATGCAGATGGATGGGCGTGGCTGGATTGGGAGGAGTTCGCGTCGTTTTAATGCGTCGGGATCAAAGATGAGCTAATGTGTTTTTACGGGGGGATGGAGTCACGAACAAACGAGCGAGCGGCGCAGTCGTTTTCTGGAAGTCTATTTTTCAAGCAGTTATACAGGTAGAAGTCTGCATCCTTAGAGAAAAACAGATTTTCATGCAGGACAATGCTCTATCACTTTACGTGTCCAAGTACTCCACAGCGTGGCTGGCAAGAAAGGGTATAAAAGAAGAAAAACTAATGACATGGCCGTACTTGTTCACGCTGATCTGAACCCCATTGAGAACCTGTGGTCCATCGTCAAATGTGAGATTTACAAGGAGGGAAAACAGTACACCTCTCTGAACAGTGTCTGGGAGGCTGTGGTTGCTGCTGCATCGCCCGTAATGTTGATGGCTGAACAGATCAAAACACTGACAGAATCCATGGATGGCAGGCTGCATGAGTGTCCTTGCAAAGAAAGGTGGCTATATTGGTCGCTGATTTGTTTTTGTTTTGTTTTTGCAATGTCACGGCGGGAAATGTAATTTGTGAATGTTGAGCATGCGCAGTTATCGATTGGTTTCACTGGTAAAAATAAACGCGCCTAATTGAAATGGGTATATATTTATTTTTTGTTAACTCGTTGCCTAATATGGATTATGCGACGGGAGTAAAAGTCACCTGCACACTACAGATATCCGCCGTCGTTTAAAACCGTAGCTAAAATCTAAAAACAAACTAAAAACGACTTCCAAAAATATTCAGCTTTGATATTAATGAGTTTTTTGGGTTCATTGAGAACATGGTTGTTGTTCAATAATAAAATTAATCCTCAAAAATACAACTTGCCTAATAATTCTGCACTCCCTGTATAGAAACATTATAAATAAGTCCTACTAGGTCTTTTATTGCCAAAATTAATATAAGACCCAGGCTTATTTTTGGGGAAACACAGTATTTACCTGCTCTGTTCAGATGTTTTTCACAGGGCAGCCCCGATACTCCTCTTCTCGTGTCCCTCCTGCCTCCACAGCAAGTAGCTTGCTAAGGGGGCACCTGAGCCGAGCTGCTGCTCTGTGTATCCATTAAGACACGGGGCTGTGGCTTGGCCCGCCCCCTCTCTCTCCTAATTGGCTCACTGACTTTGATTGACAGCAGCGGAAGCCAGTGGCCCCATTTGTGGGTCTCAGCCAATCAGAAGGGAGAACTGAGGCTCTCGTGCAGCATCGCTGGATCAAGATGGGGCTCAGGTAAGTTTTAGGAGGGCTGCATCTTAGGGCTTTAGTACCACTTTAAATATTTCCTCAGGAGCAACCAATTACATTCCATGCATATTTTATAGGTAAATTGAAGGTATCTGTATTGGTTACGCCACTTTTTGTCCCCCAGGTTTAACTAAATGGTTTCAATTTTCTGCCTGTTCTAGATGATGTGACTCTAATGCCGCGTACACACGATCGTTTTTCAGCATGGAAAAAAAGTTTTTCCAACTTCATCATTAAAAATGATGTTGCCCACACACCATCGTTTTTTAAAAATGATGAACAAAGCGCGGTGACGTACAACACGTACGACGGCACTCTAAAGGGGAATTTCTATTCGCCTTTGGGCTGCTTTTAGCTGATTCTTTGTTAGTAAAAGACGGTTCGCATTTTTTTGTCTGTTACAGCATGATGAATGTGCTTACACCATTATGAATAGTAGTTTTACCAGAACGAGCGATCCCGTCTCATAACTTGCTTCCGAGCATGCGCAGGGTTTAAAATGTCATTTTAGCACACACACACACAATCATCTTTTACAACCCGAAAAACAAAATTTTTTAAAACGACATTAAAAAATGCAGCATGCTCAAATTTATTTTTTTTGTCATTTTTCAGAACATGAAAAACGATGTGAAGCCTACACACGATCATTTTAAATGATGTTTTTTTTAATGCCGAAAAATGATCGTGTGTACGCGGCATGAGGATGTAGATGGACTGAGACCTTCTACTATATAAAGGAACTACGTGTAATGAACAATGCAAGGAAAACTGCCTTGAGCTTACTATAATTAGTAGCCCATAAACTCATTCTGTGCCATCCAGAGGGCAGTACGGGGTTAATGGGACAACTGTTGGTCCAGGGCAGGCTGTGCCAGCAGTAAACAGAGGTACTCCGCACCACTATGCAGAACAAGCAGCTATTTCTGTTTAGAAGGTGAAGCGGTGTTCCAAGCGGCTGCACGTCATGTGTCTTCAGCTCATTAAAGATATATAACAAGGAAATTGAAATGTCCTTTTGCACTTTAATAACCGATGGATCCTGACTGCAAACGCTGGTTGAGGTCTCCCGTGCAATACAAGTTAATTAACTGGATTTAGCTATTTGCAAGATGATATATTTAATGGGATTATTGTTCAGATAATGCTCTCTGTGAGCGGGTAAGCCATCTCGAGGCCTCATCTGAGTGCTGCATCTCCTGGCCTTTCAGAGCTAATGTTGTGTTGAGGAAAGTACAATTTGAACCTTATTGTTCCTGAATAGCTCAGTTATTCAGGTGAAATTGAGACTCTTCCTATGAGGTCTGGCCAGGCAGATGTATACGCGGTCATGGCTGAGCTTATACATTCCTGCAGCTCGTAGGCCTGTGTGCACACCTGAACTTCTGACAAGTTCAAGGCACTCATATGGCTGGTCCAGACATAAGGGGCTTTTATTCTTGTCTGTCTCTGAAAGGAGATTTCTCTGAGAATTCCTGATAAATGTGGAGCTGCCGCCTCTTCCTTCTCAGAGGATACACTGCAGACTCCTTCCACTATCAGCTCCTTAAACTAACACATTGGAGGAAGGAGAGCCCCTCTTACAGATAAGTGTCCAGCCGCCATAATAGAGGAGCAACAAACAGCCCTGTGTCATAGACTGCGACATACAAGTGCTTCCTCCCAGCAGGTGTAGGCATAGGCAGGTGTGCCAGGAAATAGGATATATAGAAGACTGGCACAAGAAGGACACACATAGGGCACATATAGGATGCAACATCTCCTAAGGCTGAGTCAGCCAACACTTGTCACCGCCTTGATGCTCATACCTTAGTGGGCCCTCACTTTCATGCTAGGAGCCCCTCTGACTACAGATATCGGCAGGATAATGCGGAAACCCCCAAAGAGCTCAATCAAAAAGCATGGTGGTAAAGGGGTGACCATGAGAAGCTTCTCAGTAGTCAAATCAACCATCTAGAATCTTAAAGGGGTTGTAAAGGAAAAAAATGCCTAAAATTAATGACTGCAAGGTAGACAGACAGAATAGTGTAATGTTTTTTTTAAAAAAACGAGTAAATACCTATTAAATTCCTTAATCTATATCACCTCCGGCATTCTAGTTTCTGTTCTCTCATTCACATCCTGGTTTGCAGCGCTCGTTCATGTAAGAACTACATTTCCCAGTATGCATTGCGGCACACCCAGTATTTCACACCTCCTTGAAGTTTCTAACACGTAGAGAGCGTCCTGTTGCACAGATGTAGTTCCCAGGAGGGGGGCGAGCACGTCATTGACCACCGCAGTAAAGCCTCCCTTCACGGTGGTGAGTAACAATCAGACAAGCAGGAAGTGAACAGAACAGAGAAGAAATAGAGCAACTTCTGAGCAAAAACGAACAATGAGGAAGTGAAAAGAGGAATGTCTGCAGGTAAAGGATGCTTAATATGATCTTTTTTTTTTTCCTTTACAACCCCTTTAAAGCTGTGTTGAGCTGGGTTCACGCCTATCCAAACTGGATGTGGGTTTTCCTCCATCCAATTTGCATGGTAGGAGATTGTGACCGGCTCTCTATGGAGCCGTTTCACATACAGTGGAACCTTGGTTTACGAGTAATGAGGTTAACGAGCGCTTTGAATAATAAGCAACTTTAAAAAAAATCAAAAAAATCTGTGTGTCCCCAGAGTTCTCCCTTACATCAGAGTCTGCACAGTCCCCCCTAACAGTGAAAAGTAACTCTGCGAGTTCAGATGTAAAAGTGATACTCTGTGGACTCTGATGTAAAGGGAGACTCTTGTGATTAACTTCATACGATTAGAAATGTTATTTAATAGCAAAATATATGTATAGATTATACTACAAAAAAGGAATAACTGCTGTGCGCCTCTAAAGTGTTTGGGTTTGACTTGAAAAAAAAGGTGGCAACCCAAAGATTGGCGCTAACATGAAAACGTAGTAAGTGAAGAGGCTCCAAACTTTAAGAGGTCTCCTATTGTAGGTAAACACAGAAGGGATAGCTTCTGCTCATTAGTGACTATTATCCTCCACACCGGGGGGGGGTGTCAGAGCCCACCCTGCCTGTCACTGTGCACCGAGCACTGCTTCACAGAGTGCAGCACACGCTCTCTAATTCATTCCCCGATCTGCTCTGAAAAGGCGCCATTCAGGATGCATTAATCTGAAGACAAGTCACTTTTGTGTGCCCCAGTATCACTTTCATCACTGGCAATTTACTGCAGATAGTCTGTGACTCACTGTCCCCTATCAGGTTGCTGGGACTGACTGTGATGCCTCCAAGCAGCAGCACAGCTAATCTAAGCCCCCCCTATCTGCCACAGACACCCTGATTTCCACTTCCCAGACTTGTAATCTTTGGCAGAGTGATTAACTCTCTGTGTACCAGGAACAGGGGAGATGGGGAAGGTTAATGGGTGTGTAAACCTTGACAATGAACTCTTATTTTCTCCCTGTTGGTCTGTTAAACATTATAAATGAAAGTGTTTTGTTATACAGTATTTGTTCAATAAATGCAAGATAATACCCGTTGATCCTGCCCAAAATTCAGTGAGCTGATAACGTCCTGTGCTCTCTACCTGTGCTATACACATAGCTAATATTGTTGCCAGCTACACTATATTGTTAAAAGTATTGGGACGCTTGCCTTCACACCATTTGTGCTCAACCTGTAGCCCTCCAGCTGGTGCAGAAATACAAGTCCCACGAGGCATTGCAAGGCTGACAATAATGGCGCGTACACACAACGGTTTTTCATGAAGAGAAAAATAAAAAAAATTCAATTGGTCTCCAGAGCATTTTTCTCGAGGAGAAAAATGGCCATTAAAAATTTAGAACATGCTCTATTTTTTCTTGTTGTTTTTCTCGTCATGAAAAACGGTTGTGTGTAGGCTTTAACGACGGGGGAAAAACGCAAATGCCGTTTTTAGCCGCGTTTACATGCCGTGTTTAGCTGCGTTTGCGTCTAGAAGCATTTGATTTTTTTTTTTTAAATGGGCAAAAACGAAGAACGCTCAAAAACGAATCGTGGTTTACTGCATTTAGCGTCTGACGTTGGAAACTTCAGCGTCTGAACACATTTTTTTTGCCTTAAAAAAAAGGCCTACAAACATAACTGCCGAAAAACGAACCTGTGTACATGTACACTTAAGATAACACTGAGTTCAGGGGCAGTTGGAAAAAGTGTCCAATGGCCTCTGAACGTCTGTCTAGCAGCAGCTGTGTACGTGGGGCCTTATGCCGCGTACACACGATCATTTTTTGGCATGAAAAAAACGTTGTTTTTAAAAAACATCAAGTAAAATGATCGTGTGTGGGCTTCACATAATTTTTCAGGTTCTAAAAAAAAAATTTGAACATGCTGCATTCTTTAACGTCGTTTTAAACAATGTCATTTTTTGGGTTGTAAAAAATGATCGTGTGTGGGCTAAAACCCGCGCATGCTCAGGAGCAAGTTATGAGACGGGAGCGCTCATTCTGGTAAAACTACCATTCATAATGGAGTAAGCACATTCATCACGCTGTAACAGACAGAAAAGCGCGAATCTTCTTTTACTAACAAGGAATCAGCTAAAGCAGCCCCAAAGGCGAATGAAACTTCCCCTTTTGATTGCCGTTGTACGTGTTGTACGTCACTGCGCTTTGCTAGAGCATTTTTTTAAAACGATGGTGTGTGGGCAACGTCGTTTTAATGATAAAGTTGGAAAAACGTGTGAAAAACAATGTTTTTTTTTCATGCTGAAAAATGATCGTGTGTACGCGGCATGACAAGCGTGACTCCCAAAGGCTGAGGCATGATGGGACTTGTAGTTTCACAACAGCTGGAGGGCCACAGATTGAGCACCCATGCTTTACATGTGAAGGTGTCAGCATACCATGACATTTTGGACAATTTCATGCTCCCAACTTTGTGGGAACAGTTTGGGGATGGCCCTTTCCTGTTCCAACATGACTGCACACCAGTGCACAAAACAAGGTCAATGAAGACATGGATGAGTGAGTTTGGGTGAAGGAATTTGACTGGCCTGCACCTGAACTCGATAGAACATCTTAGGCCGCGTACACACGACCGAGAAACTCGACGGGCAAAACACATCGTTTTCCCCATCAAGTTCCTTGTTTGGCTGTCAAAAAACTTGTCGAGCAAAATGTTCCCATTGCCCGTCGAGGAAATAGAGAACATGCTCTCTTTTTGGCTCGACGAGTTCCTCGACAGTTTTCTTGGCGAAAAGTGTACACACGACCGGTTTTCTCGGCAGAATACGTCTCCCATCGAGTTTCTTGCTGAATTCTGCCGAGGAAACCGGTCGTGTGTATGCGGCCTTAGGGATGAATTAGAGCAGAGACTGCGAGCCTTCTCGTCCAACATCAGTGCCTGACCTTACAAATGTGCTTCTGGAAGAGTGGTCAAACATTCCCATAGACACTCCTAAACCTTGTGGACAGCCTTCCCAGAAGAGTTTAAGCCGTTATAGCTGCAAAGGGTGGGCCAACCCTACAGACTTATGGCCCATGTACACGGACGCTGCTAAACGAGACATTCAGAGGCAGTTTGACGCTTTTTTCAACTGCTCCTGAACTAATTCAATGTTATCCTATGTGACCATGAACACAGTCTCGTTTATTGCTGTTTTTAGGCAGTTGCGTTTAACAGCATTTCTTTGAAAGCAAAAAAATGGGTTCAGACGCAGAAGATTTCCACGTTTCAGTAGACTAACCCGTTTGGCAGAGTTTTGTTTATAGGCGTTTTTCGCCTTTAAAAAAAATATATCTATATATATTTTTCAACACTTCTTAACGCAAACGCGGCATGTAAACACGGAAAAATGGACGTTTTAAATGTGGGTTACTATCTGTCAAGTTTAATCATTTAGGGGCTGTTCTAAAAACGTCCTGTATACATGGAGCCTAACACGGGAGGCCATTAAAGTTAATGTGTGTGTAAAGGCAGGTGTCCCAATACTTTTGACAATATAGTGTATCTCTGAAAAGTGTTCTGTAGTCCTGTCATAAGCTAGTTGTACACTAGTAGAATTTCATTCAATGTCTTTCATTTTAATGGATAAGTTCACTTTTTGTAACCCGTATTTAGGGTGAAACATGTTGCTTTAGAGCAGCTGACTCCCCCCCCCCCCACCCCACGTGACAGCGGCAGGGGGATCCTCTCCACACACCCACTGTTACACTTTAAAAACAGTAAGGCTATTCACGGCTCCACCCACACAGCTGCGTCATTAATTCGCAGAGTTCCATGAATGACTGAACTACCTTCCTTCCACCCTGGCAGTCGGTTAGTATTTCTCAATGAACCGCAAGGGTGCTAGTGAGCATCCTCACAGTTCATTGATTCTTACTGCACTTCAAGTGCTACTAAACCCACAACAGTAAAATCTGTCTGTACATGCAGTAAAGCATGCTTGTTATACTCACTGTGGAACCTAAGGGGTTAAACCTCTGCATTGTGTGAAAAGGCTGTTTGATCCTGTCGTCTCTCCCCTTCTTCCATAGTCCCCAATCCATTTCTAGATATTACAGAGCCTTGAGGGGAACTCTGCACTAGTTTGATGTGTATTGCTAGAGAGTTTTTTTGGGAGGGTGCATGTGAATGGCAAAGGGCCAATAGGCACTGTCCAGACAGAGGATCAGGAGTCATGCAGCCTCATAGGACAGTCAGAGGAGAATGAAAACTCCTCCCTCCCAGTGCTCAGCCAGACACTGATAGAAGTCACAAGACTGTAATATACATACTTCAGATGAGAAAGGGTATTTAGCAGTTCATATCTTCCATGTTCTGTGTACTGTGGGACACCAGATATAGTGAATGCAGGCTCCTGGTTTTGGTAACACTTTTAGTAACTGTCTGCCCATATGGGCGGTACGGGCACACAACTGTACTGAGTGTCTGCAAGAGTCTTGTACTCAGCTTGCCGCTGCAATGCTTTACAGGCTGCAGTGTAAAAAAATGAGCACAGTGGCTAAGGCCCCTTTCACACTTGTGCGACTTGTGACTGCTAAGACAAGTTGTACCCCATAATTTCCAATAAGTACCATTCATATCTGTGCAACTTCAAGGTCGCACAGACTTCCAAGTAGTCCCTGTACTACTGGTCCAACTTTGATGCAAGTTTAGGTACATAGATCTCAAGTTTCAACAGGCATTCCCTGAAATCGTGTCAAAATCACGGCCACGGAATTGCTGTAATGTCGCGACAAAATCGCGCAGTGTGAAAGGGGCCTAAGCAGTTAGCACTTACAGCTAGCAGCACTAAGGTAGTTGGTTCAAATCCAAACTATGGCACTACCTGTCTGGAGTTTGCATGTTTTCCCTGTGCCTGCGTGGGTTTCCTGGGTTAATTGGCTCTTGACTAAATTGGCCCTTATGTATGAATGAGGCCCCGTACACACGACCGAGCTGGTAGACATATTCTGGCGAGAAGCTCGATCGTGTGTACACTTCCGACGAGCGTCCCGTCGGGAAGCTCGTCGAGCCAAAAAAGAGAGCACGATCTCTTTTTCCTCGTTGTTCAATGAGGACTTTGGCTCGACAAGCTTTTCTGACCGCTCATCGGGAACCTCGTCGGGCGGAACAATGGGTTTAGCCCGACGAGGTTCTCGGACGCGTGTACGCGGCCTGAGAGTTAGGGAACTTAGATGGTAAGCACCCTGACAGTAGGTAGTGATGTGAATGTATAATAAATATATAAAGTTACCGTGTTATACAAGTACCTGTAATAAATAAAATGCACATTTTTTACCTGCAAAATCATGTGCATTGTGGAGTAGAGTGTTGTGCTCACCCCCTCCCTTGAGGAGGGAGGGGGCGAGCAGGAGAGTGAGGACGCTCTCTTCATTGCAGATAGAGAAAGGAGCTCTGTGTAAGTGGGCGACCTGACTCTCCTGCTCGCCCCCTCAAGGGAGGGGACGAGCACAACACTCCACACCAGGGAGAAAACCTTACATTACTGTGTGGAGTTACAGACAGAAGAACAGGAAGTGAGGATTTCTCAGAAGAAATAAGGACATTTAAAAGCAAAATTAAAGGATGAGGTAAGTGAAGGAGGACTGCACTAAGCTAAAGGAAGCTAAAGGAAGGTATTTAGGGAAAAAAAATGACCTTTACAACAACACCTTTTTTTATCAATTTGTGAGCTCATGTCAATATGTATTTTCAACCACAGTGACGATTAAACATAAAGGAGCTGGATGGAAAAAAAAAATTCTTAGGCGAATGTGTATGAACTAACAGTGTATGAGGTTTTCAACCAGAAAAATTACATTCATTCCAAAATCAAATATTAAAAGCAAATTACAATATTGCTTTTACAATTATTATTACAATTATTACAATTAATATTACTTTTACAATTATTATTACAACATGCTTATCAACAACATTTGTTAAGTGTTCGATCGTTTGTTAAAGTCCACTAGTGTTTGGACAGCTTTAGGGACATTTTAGTGCTCCTCTATAAATACAGTTCAGTGATGGGGTGTTGTCACCCTAGGACAAGAAGTGTGTTACCGGCAGGATCACTGGGTGTAAATAAAAGAAAGAAGACTGAAAAATACCATCTAAGGACTGGTGATCTGCAATGTTACACTTTTGGGGCCAGATTCAGGTACAGCGGCGTATTTTTTGGCCGGCGTAGCGCATATGAGATGACGTAAAACAGGGAGCCCAGAACAGTATTCTCGTAGCAGTCGCGCCGTACGTTGTGCCGGCGTAGTGTAAATAGGCTGGCGTAAGCCCGCCTAATTCAAAGTAGGCAGGTAGTGGGCATGCTTCATTTAAATTAACCGTGACCCCATGTAAATGAGCGGTCGAGCAAACGGTGCATGCGTGCGCATGCTCAGAATCACGTTGAATAGAATGCCTAAGATACACGTCAAACACTGCCTACGACGTGAACGTCACAGCTCCATTCACGTACGACTTACGTAAAAACGACGGCAGTTCCGACATCCATACCTTGTATGGGATGCGCCACCTGGTGGTTTATCTTTACGCCGAAAAATGCCATACGTAAACGTCGAAGATTACTGCGTCGGGCGTACGTATGTTCGTGAATCGGCGTATCTTGCTCATTTGCATATTTATAATGGGAACGCCGAATGCGTCCAGCGTAAATATGCACCCAAGATACGACGGCATAGGAGACTTACGACGGTCGAATCTTGGCAAAATTCAGGCTTATCTGATTTAAAGAATCAGCGCATAGATACGACGGCGCACATTTGGACTTACGCCGACGTATCAGTAGATGTGAATCTGGGCCTTGGTCTTTGGATTTATATACACTTTACTTGGACAAATTTCCTGAAGTCTTCTCCAGGGGAAGTGCAACTGTCAATCAGAAACTGTTGTAAGGCCAGAGCGGAGAACTCACCCGCTTGGCCTGGTAATCTCCAGAACATTTCCCCATACAACCTGACAAACGTATTAGCGTGTTCGGCTTGTTGGAAGCTCTTCCACTGACCACTGGCCTTGTTAAATCGCTTCCACAGCAACCAATGAATTAACCTTTAATTAAAGAGCTGGAAGTGTTGACGCCTCCATCAGGAGCTGTCCACAAAGGTGCTGAAAAGAGATCAAAGCAATTTGCAGACTAACCTGACCCCATTCGACAGAGGATGGCTTTATTAACCCTTTAGTGCGTGGAGAGGAACCGATCAGTGGCCGGCAGGGGTGATGATTGGCGGGTGAAGGTCTCTCTCGTGCTCCAGGCTTGGGAGGTCCATAAGTGATGAAGTCTGCAGTCATCAATGATACGAATCCAAAGGCTTCAAAGATGTATTTAGAGGGATAGAGCCGCCAGGGAAATACGTACAGGAGATTTGTTATGAGATGAATGTCGAAGTAAAAGAGACTCTGAATAAAGACAAGCCTTTAATGTGTCTGAGACAAGGCCTATCCCATGAAAGAAGAAGGTCTACGGGAGGCAAGGGCCAAATACTAGGAGACACATCAGCATGGCATATACCATATGATGGTGCAAATATATGTCTTGGGTCCATCATCACACAACCCAAGAGGATGAAGAAAGATAAAAGCACAAATCACACTACACTTTTACAGGGAACAGCTAAGAGGATTCTTATGCTGTGTACACACGACCGTTTTTCATGATGAGAAAAATAGAATTGTTTAAATTGGTCATTAAAAACGATCGTGTGTAGGCTCCAGAGCATTTTTCTCAACGAGAAAAATGCCCATTAAAAATGTAGGACCTGCTCTATTTTTTCTCGTCGTCTTAGGTCGCGTACACACGACTAAACAAATACGATGAAAACCACTCCAGGAAGTAAAATACTTCCATGCATGCGTCGAATCCATTCAGCGCATGCGGGAGATTTTTGTCCGCTGGTTAGGCGTACTAACCAGAGGACATGTCGGACGGACGGGTTTCTAGCAGACAAGTTTTAAAGCATGCGTTAAAACTTGTCTGCTGGAAAAACCTGTCTGCTCGCCCGTACACACGATCGAATTTGACCGGTTTCAGCAGATAAATTTGATCGTGTGTACGCGGCCTCACACGTCGTCGCTTTTCACGTCATTAAAAACGGTCGTGAGTAGGCTTTAACGACAGGGGGGGGGGACGCGCATGCTCAGAAGCGGGTTATAAGAAAGAACATTTGCATAATTAGCCCAAGGGGTGTCGCCAATCGAATGGAACTTATAGTGCTGTCGTACATGTTGTACGTCACCGCGCTTTGCTCAAGCATTTTTTTTCACAATCGTGTGTATGCAAGGCAGGCTTGACAAGAATCACGTAGAGAAATTTTTTGTTTTTTTCCATGACATGGTCGTGTGTACGCAGCTTTAAAATTCGCAGTTTTCAGTTTACCCACACGGTCTCGGATTCATCAGATTCGAATAGAATTTAAAATATAAGTAAACCCTTACCTTGAAAAACAGCCTATTCCTTTCAAATACAAAACATTTGTGTATAGATATAAAAAAAATATATAAACACCTCTTTTATTTGCCTTTTCTAAGTGATCACACACACTCTGTTCTCAGCTGCATAAGGAGCTCAGAGAGCTGGGGGAGAAGAAAGGCAGTTCCCAGCACAGCCAGAAAACAGACCACGCTGGGAAGGATGCGCTCTAATGCTTAGGCGGCGTACACACGGCCGAGGTTCTCGCTGAAAACCAGCAAGAACCTCGCTGGAATGCACATTCCAGCGAGGACCTCGCCCGTGTGTACGGTCTCAGCGAGCTTCCCGTCGGGAAGCCCGTCGAGCCGAAATAGAGAGCACGCTCTCTATTTCCTCGACGGCCCGCCTGGATGAATGGCTGGTTGCCATTCCCGACTGGCGGGTCGCCGATTTCGACGGCCGGCCGAGAGCCTCGACGGGTGGAACGATGTGTTCCGCCCGTCGAGGTTCTCGTACGTTTGTACGCGGCCTGAGCGTGGTGAGTTTTTAATAGGAAAGCAGAGAGACTGACAGAAACACCAGGGATTTCACACAAAGGAGGCAATTCAAAGAGAACAGGAGACTTTTTCATACAAGTACATGGTACAGCAGCCACATATCAGGAATATTAAATGTTAGGTTTACACATTCTTTAAAGCCAGCCATACAAGTAGATTTTCAAAAAAACATTTGTATGATAGTTGTTTGTACATTTGATGACTTGATCAACCACTTCAGCCCCGGACCATTTGGGTGGTCAATGACCGGGCCAATTTTTGCGATTCAGCACTGCGTCACTTTAACTGACAATTGCACGGTCGTGCGACGTGGCTCCCAAACAAAATTGGCATCCTTTTTTTGGTGGTATTTGATCACCTCTGCGGTTCACATTTTTTGCACTATAAACAAAAATAGAGCGACAATGTTGAAAAAAATTCAATATTATTTACTTTTTGCTATAATAAATATCCCCAAAAATATATATATATATATTTTTCTCAGTTTAGGCCGATACATATTCTTCTACATATTCTTCTCAGTCCAGCGCCCCTGGGCTGACTGGACACCCCAGACACCCCACAGCCGGAGAGGCTGGCATCCATCGTAACCACTGTTCAATGGCACGGCAGAAATGAATTCCGAAGTACCAGAGATGTCAGCCACCACACTAGGGAGGCCCTGACCAGGCCACTCACCTGAATCTGGTAATCCAGAGAGGGCCTTGAGGTCCAGGATTGGACGGACCCCTTCCTTCTTGGGGACTACAAAGAGATTGGAGTAAAACCCCTGAAACCGTCTCCTCGAGGGAACCGGCACAATCACTCCAATGACCAGCAGATCCTGAACAGACCCTGACAGGGCCTACCAGCATTCCAGAGGAAGCTGGAGGTTGGAGGGAAAAAAATGTTTTGTGGATAAGATAGAAACTCTATCTTGTACCCCGAGGAAACTACTTCGCAAACCCAGCGCTCGAAAAGGAGGGATCTCCACCGAGCCGCAAATTCGCGAAGCCGGCCCCCCACCTGAGTGACGGGCGGGGGCAGACCTTCATGCAGAAGCAGGCTTGTCCGCAGGCTTGTTGGGCTTGCAGAACCAGGTGCGCTTTTGGTCTTCAGCCTTAGCACCCTGGAAACGTTTTCCTGCCGTACCTGGGGGGGGGGGGGGGGGCGGAAAAAAAAAAGGGGGGCAGTAATGGAGGGCCCCTGCTTACGGCGAGGCTCCTTACCCTTTAGAGATTGCGGGAGCAGAGTGCTCTTACCCCCTGTGGCATCTTTTATGATGTCATCCAGAGACGCTCTAAAAATCCGTTCACCCTTAAAGGGTAAGTCTACCAAGGCCACACAAGGCGGTGAAACACCACGGCGTAGGTGGAGGCCCTGGAGAGCAAGGGGAGCGTATCCAGGGCCGACTCACAGACAAACTTTAGGCCCTGCACCAATTGGTCAGCCAGGTCCACACAGAGCTCAGGAGCATTGTTCGCCTCCAGCTCCTGCAATAGGGACTTTGCCCAATCGGTAAGTGTCTGTGACACTAGAGCCCCGGGCAAAATCGGTCTCACCGCCGACTCCACCACTGTGAACATGGAGCGGGTCACAGCCTCAGCTCTCCTATCTGCGGGGTCCTTAAAATCGGGAGCCCCTTCCACAGGTAACGTGGTCGCCTTATTCAGCCTGGACACAGGGGGGTCCACTGATGGAGGAGAGATCCACTTTTTAAAAAAGTCCTCCTCAAAAGGGTAACGGACCACAAAGTATTTTGGAACAGCAAAAACTTTCTGCGGCCGATCCCATTCCTTGTATAGTAACTTGTCCAGATATGGAACACAAGGGTTGCGGAACCCAAAAGGGACCGGCATCTCTGATGTCTCCGCCAAATCCTCAAGTTTCCCGCACCGCAGTGATAAGAGCTCCAATAAACAACCTTCTCATGCGCTGACCCTAAAGCAGAGTCATCCTCACTGTCCGTGTGGGCTAGGCCTGCATCTTCTAAAAATAACAGAACCAGGGCCGGACGCATTATCCCTAGAAGAAGGCAGAGGAAGGGGGCACTTTTTACCCCCCTGGTCACTCGCCGCTTCAATCCTGGCAACAAACGCCTCAAGGACTGCCGTGATAGCATCCATGGAGGCCACAGGAACACTAAGGGTTAAATCCGGCATGTCTGGGGGAGAAGCCTCCAGTTCGGACGCCATGCTGACCCACTATAACTGCCACCCTTCTACTGCAAGGCAAGACCCACAGGCCACCCTCCTGGGCGCAACAGAGAGCAGGGGACCCCCCAGAGGACTCACCACCCGACCAAGCTGCAGTGCTGCTGAGAGGCTAGGAAAAACGCTGCCCATGCTGTGCCGTCCCTCAGGAAGTGTGCAGGGAACGTTGGTGCCATTATTCTGGTCACTAGAGGCCAAAAACCCTTCCAAGATGGCCGCTGACATGTAAAAAAACAGCATACGGGCTACAGGAAAATGACCGCCAATCGTCATAAGAGCGGCAGTCACCAGCAAAATGGCGGCCGAACACGTTTTTAAAAAACACTGTGATAAAAAACAGAAAGAACACGGCAAAACATACCAAACCCCACAGGCCTCCCCCCGCACACACGGGAGCATAAAACGGCACACAGCACCCCCCAGGTATGCTGGAGCCCCCCAGGCGGACCCCACACCTCACGACTGCCACCCAGAACGGGGAAGGAGGGAGAGGAAGGGAGAAAGCAAAGTAGGGCGGACCCCCAATCGACCTCCCAGGAAAAACAACGATGCCAAGACAAGGGGAAACTACTTACCCATCCTGCGACCACCAGCTGGAGGCATTCCATACAGAACCAACGTCCGCTTACGGCATTGCTGTCGGCCCGGCACACTGTGACGCAGCCATAGAGACCGGTCATATGTGTGCCCTGGAGCGTATAGCTCACCGGCCACCCCAGGAGCAACGGGGCATGTCGTGGACGGCCCAGCGCGTAAGTTAAAGGCCGGCACACGCTCGATGGCCGAGCATGGGGGGACTACAAGAATCGAGGATCCAGCCTGTCACCCAGTCGGCAGTTGATTGTAAATTAAAAAAAACGAAAAAATTGTAAAAAATCTCCAGAGCACATGGGCCCCAGAAGAGCCATGTCTTCTCCTAACGCTATATGAAAAAAATAGTGTAGCGCTTAGGAAAAAACAAAATATGACAGTGAAGTCAAAATTGCATACATATAAATAATAAATAATACACATAGAATAGTGATCAGTGCATTGAAACAAAAAAGTCCAACGTGAACCTCATAATAAATGAAAACCATAAAGTTCATAAAAAGAGGTGTTCTTGAAATCCAGTGACAGAAATAAAACTTGATATTCAGACGTGAAGAGAAATCCCACCACCAATGAAGATGCAGGCTTACCAGAAGGAGTGGACTCTAAGAAAATGTAATTTCAAGAGTCGATCAGGCTTAATAAATGCTCAGATCCTGGGGCAGGATGTCTTCAAAGAGGGGATCAACAGATGGCTATGATACGGAATCCAGTGGCCACGAGACTAGCTTTAAATCTCTCGTTCACGAAATAAGGAGATGGTCGTCCGTGTCAAAGGTGACATATATATATGGAAAGGAGAAGAGGGGACGCCATAGTGTAACACCGTAAAATCAATATGAAAGTTTATTAAAATGCACTTACATGTTAAATGAAAAAACAGCGCATATCAAATGGAATGGTGGCAACGATGGAGTCAGCCCTGACGCGTTTCGTGTCATTACACGTTGTCAAAAGGGTATATATCTCCTAACGCTAGGCAGAAAAAAACTGGGGCTGCATGAGGCAGAGGGAGGGATGTGCCCGGGGGACCCGCCCCCTGGGAGGTGCTGTACTGAGAGAGTTGTTTTAACACTTGAAGTGCTGATTTTCTGCCTAGTCTCTCCTGGAAGGAAGGATGATAACCCTAAGGTCAATTGCTGCTGTACCCGTCTATGAAAAGAAGAGAAAAATGTTCCTATGTGTGCGCCCATCATATAAGGGCAATTGCCACTGTACATCAAGGAGCAAACCTATGCACTTTTTTGTAAAGTGCAAGGTAAAATAAAGATAAGGGAAAATGCGCACCCCACGCAGTCACTGCAGAGGCGGAAAATTTCCCAGGAATCACACTGAGCTATTCTCTGTAAATCTCCCCAACTGATAGGATGGTTCGGTGCACAGTGTTAAATCATGCGTAATATCTCATTGACGGCGCTATATAAATAGGTTAATAAATAAATACATAGGGTTCACCCTGACCGCTTCTTTGTTAGAATTTTGTTGCAGCTATTTTCCTAAAACTTAAATAACAATATGCAGTGCACAGAGAAAACTAAATGTCACCCAGTTATAGAGTAAACATCTATGAGTAGAGTGTCGCCAGTAGGTTTTCATGTTAATGTTCTATTGCAGAGGCTGCCCTCCGTGGAATCCTACAATACAGACGTATCTCATGCAGTGGCAGTGGCCCCAGAGACAAGCAGAAGAGGATCTGACAGCTGAACCTCTCAGTGGATCCACCCAAACAGGTAGTGGAGAAGCTAATCGCACACGCACCCAGCGATATCAGCCAGCACAAAGGCTCCATTGAGAGTTTGCATTAAAAGCCGGAGAAGGCTCTGATTTCCTCACAGCGTCTTGCCCCAGAATTGCTGTGTTTAAGATAAGGAGCCAGGGGCCCGTGAGCCGCCTCATATCTGCCTTTTCTTCCAATTAAATGTAAGAGCAGCCAAAATCTAGGTGGAAATAGACTATTAAGATCCACATTACACAATGGGCGTGTAATGGGATATTTCAGCAATGAGAATGGACTGGGGGAGCGCTGATGTTATTTACCAGAAAATCGACAAAAAGGGTCACGGCACCGAAGCCCCCAACACAACAGAACTGTCTGTGGTAGCCGGGAATCAGCAAACATTGCACATGTGGTTGGGAAAACACAACCATAGATTTACCCGCATTGGAGACAGTGAGCTGTGCCAATCCTGGCCAATTTTACTGTGTATGGAGTGACCGAGTTAGCAAATCTTACAATAAATTACGTGACAGTTGGGCAGCAGTGAGACAATACTGGCCAAACTCACTTGGTTTTTATGAAGACAGAAGGGCAGCAGTGCGCCAATCCTGACCAATCTCACTGTGTACAGAATGACTGATTGGTAGCAGTGAGCCAGTCTTGGTCAATCTCAAAGTGTATGGCATGAGTGATGGACAGCAGTGAGCCCTGCACTTGGAATAGCATTCTCCTCCCCTCAATTCTGGCCTGGGAACACTGTCTTCCTACCTTTAACCCTGGTTTAAGACCAGTGTCCTCTGTCCCTCTCCCCTGGCCTAGGACCAGTGTCTTCCTCCATTCACCTCTGGTCTGGGAACGGTATCCTCCTCCCCTCACCCCCGGCCCAGGACCCCATATCCTCCTCTCATCTTCCTTAGTTTAGTAATCTAGGACCAGTGTCCGGGCCTGGGACCAGCATTCTCCTCCTCACACCCCCATTCTACTTGCTGTTGACTCAGGTTCAGTCACTGAACTGTTTACATTCTCCAATTCATTATGCTGAGAAAAATGAGGGATTATCTCCTGACCGGCGGGCGGCAAAGTAATGGGGTCATATATTCATTCAATCAGCTTCTTACTTAGCCTGCATTAAGCGCTGTATTGTGTATTCATCATCTGTATTAATGCGCTCTCTGCTTTATCTGACGTAACACAGAAGCTGTGACTCTGCAGCCTGCCTGAATTCCTTTTTTCAGATTTTCACACAAGGCTGGGAGCTTTGACTGTCCCATTCATTCTATTCGAAGAGATGAAACTGTTTGTGCTGACCAAGCAAAGACCAATAGCATTCTAGCTACCAATTTTTTTCAAACAAAGTGAATGCAGATTTTCCCTGCTGATACCCTATTTCGCTTTCTTTCAAAAATAGAATGTGGTCCCTATTTTTTTTTTTTGGAATTTCACCAATAAAGAGGCTGCAATTTACATCCCTGCTTTACACATATGACTGTTGAGGTGTGTTCTGCCTGTTGAACTCACCATAAACAGTAATGCCGCGTACACACGGTCGTTTTTTGCGATGAAAAAAAACGACGTTTTCAATCATGAAAAAAAAACGACGTTTTTCAAACTTAATTTTCCAAAACGACTTTGCGTACACACCATCGTTTTTCTACAAAGCTCTAGCAAAGCGCGGTGACGTACACCACGTTCGACGGCACTCTTTTCCATTGAAGCTCCGTCTCATAACTTGCTTCTGAGCATGCGCGGGTTTAAAAACGTCGTTTTCAACGTCGTTTTGCCCACACACCATCACTTTTTATGACACAAAAAACGACGTTTTGAAAAACGACACAAAAAATTCAAGCATGTTGGAATTTTTTTTTGGTCGTTTTTTTGAAGACAAAAAAAAACGATGTTTTGCCCACACACGATCAATTTAAATGACGTTTTAAAAAACGTCGTTTTTTTTTTCATCGCAAAAAATGATCGTGTGTACGCGGCATAATTGACACATTCCAGGTAAGTCAGCAAAGCCTCTATGACCACTGACTCACCACTACTGTATCTTGAAAACATCCTCTCTGCAGGGTCCAGACACTACAAAACCCAAGACCTGTGCATGGATCAATCAGTGTGGATAAGCAGTGCCATTAGTTTTTGCTATATAACTGTTTTCTGGTGCAACTCCCAATGCAGGATATGCAAAGTAGCGCAGGAGTGGAGGGATCACTTAACTGGAAGGGATTAGTTTAAGGTTCAGTTAGTATCAAGGGGTGGAAAAAGGTTATTTTAAGACCCCTTTCACACTGAGACGCTTTATCGCTAAAAATAGCGCCTGAAAAGCACCTCTCCAGTGTGAAAGCCCGAGTGCTTTCACACTGGAGCGGTGCACTGGCAGGTTGCTCAAAAAAGTCCTGCAAGCAGCTTCTTTGAGGCGCTCCTAAAGCGCCCCTGCAAATTGACCTCCGCTTTTGCTATATCCAGGTATTATACCTGATCCTTTTACCACTGTGCCTACTTTATATTTTGCACTGATTTTTTTTGTATGTTTTTCTGTTTGTTGGTTTGTCTTAAACCTAATAAAAATATCTTTAAAAAAACAAACAAACTATTTTTTGGCTGCTAGCGCTGCTAAAATGACGGTAAAGCACCGCCGGCGCTGTTCAGTGTGAAAGTGCCCTTACTGTCAGTGTTGAGTTTAGGTGGCTGAAGTAAGTTTAATTTTCATATCTTAGCTCCAGGGATGATATTTTTTGCAAACTTACATTGAGCAAGCTTGGCACAACGTATATATTATATTATATATTATGATAACTGATCAGCCTTTATGAGAGCTATAAATGACTGTAGTAGTCTGAACTGCTACAGTGATGGTTGCAATCTTCTTATGCCGAGCAGGTTCCGTGTTGCACACTGACCACAGGGGCTCACTCGTTTGATACAGACTTGCATTTTCCTCATCAAGTGCAAAGCGATCTCTGATTGGAGGGGGTGTAGAGGAAAGGTGGTGATGTCACAATCTTCACCTCATCCATACAGAAAACACTTTACAGTCATTAAGAAAAATGCAAAACGTTCTCTGAGTGGAAGCCAACCTGAGCAAGTGACCCCCTTGTGACAATAACCATTGTCTATGCATAGGAACTGCACAGCTGATGGGTGTTTCCTTTATATATAAAAAAAGGCAACTAAAACTGCAAAAGATTTAAATGTAGTATGGCGTTACATAATTGTTGTTGAATGCTCCATGTCATTACGATAAGAGTATATCCAGTTGCTGCCATAAAACAACATTGATGAGGAACTCAATACACTGGAAAGTGTCCACAAAATATTTCAGGACGTAATGCTATAATAGAAGTTTTAGGCATTGGGACGTATGATTCACACTAATTCATGCAGGGATGGGAATGACAGAATCTGGACATCAGCCCCTAATGTTTGTTAGATGTGTCTCTCCATCAACCCTAGATTTGTAAATGACCAGCAAAGATTGACCAGGCTGAACCCTCCCTGCAAAAGGCTTCGGGTGTCTCGATATCAGCAGGGACTGGCGTCATTAGTATTCTTCAAACAGGACAGTCATTTCATAATGAAAGAGCTGAGGACTCCATACGGCAAGTGTGTTGTGAATTCTGATTTCCTGCGCCGTTCGTCTTCACCAACTGGAACAATTTTCTGCACATCCACCGACAGATTAACTGAGACTGCTGCATTTGCACCCTGCTCTCCTA
This sequence comes from Rana kukunoris, assembly GCA_029574335.1. Classification (NCBI taxonomy): domain Eukaryota; kingdom Metazoa; phylum Chordata; class Amphibia; order Anura; family Ranidae; genus Rana; species Rana kukunoris. The sequence continues at coordinate 27,614,747 of CM056056.1, read as the reverse complement.
GCCATAGGCGTGCGCAGGGGGAGTGCCTGGGCACACACTAATCATGCTGCACTGTGCAGATTCACCCCCAAAAATGGAATAATATAAATAAAATTGTAAAAAATAATAATACAAAAAAAAAAAAAACTACCACTGCCCTACTGACATGTCAACTGCCCTACTACATTTTAACCTTTATTTAGAGTGTGTGGGCACAGCTATGCTCCTAGCCATAAACTGCATGCGGCGCTCAGGGGCCAAAAATGTGGGCCTTCATCTATCCTCAGAAAACTGTCAGGAACTTATATACACAGTCATGTTCCCTCATCTAGGCCATCAGTGAATCAGAACTGCAGCTTTTTAGAGAAGTGGAAAGGAAGGCTGGGCTGGAAGTGAAGGTTTAGTGGGGAGGGAAGGGAAACTCTGGTGGGAAGGGACATTTAATTATTAGGAAGGGAAGGTCTGCCGGTAAAAAAAAAGTTTTTGGTGGTAAGCAAAGGTATGAAAGAGATTTGACAGGAAGGAAAGGCTTGGTGGGAAGTGTGTGCAGTTGCCCCACAGCACAATCATAAATCCATTATCAATGCTACATTATCAATGCAAGTCTACACTAGCACCTAGGGCAGTATGAAAAGATGTATGCAACACCATTTGTGTCTGTTTTGTACTACTCTGGTCTGTTTACAGCTCATTCCTGGGCAAATATTAACCCCTCTCTGAACCCCCGTAACTTATCCAGAGCATTTTTTTTTCTTATCTTGTGAAGATGTCCTTACACCTGTAAGATATCATTCAAACGCTCAAGTGAGAAATTATAAAAATGCTTGTCCTATCGTTGAATGGTACTCATGTACTCAACTAATTTTGAACAACTTTTCATTCCAGTACATACATGTTAGTGCCCCATGTACACCGCTGCTGCTAAACAGGCGTTCAGAGGCAGTTGAACACTTCTTTTAACTGCCCCTGAACTCATTCAATGTTATATTTTATGTGTACATGTACACAGGTTTGTTTACTGTCATTTTTAGGCAGTTGTGTTTATAGCCCTTTCTTTGAAGGCAAAAAAGTGAGTTCAGATGCCGACGTTTCTGAGGCTAATCGCTTCCAAACGCTTAAACGCTTCTAAACGTAAACGCTGCTAAACGCGGCAGGTAAACATGGCAAAACTGACATTTTAAATGTGGATTACTTCTGTCAAGTTAAATTGTTCAGGAGAGGTTGTAAAAATGTCCTGTGTACATGAAGCCTTATGCCACGTACACACCATCACTTTATGTGATGAAAAAAAACTACGTTTTTAAAAACGTCAATTTAAATGACCGTGTGTGGGGGAAAACGTCGTTGTATGTCTTGTGAAAAACGACAAAAAAAAATTCATAAAGCAATTACGCCTGTCTAACTGGTGTTAGACAGGAGTAATTTCAAATTTCGCGCGCCGTATCACTAGTTTGAATCCTCAAACCATGATACGGCGGCTTCGGGCTTTGATCCGAGAGGCTTACGTCTTCGTAAGCCTTCGGATCTACGCTGCGATATTTTTGCGGCCGCTGGGAGGAGTTCGCGTCGTTTTGATGCGTCGGGATATGCAAATGTGTGATATGCAAACGGCGATCCACGAAGATACGAGCGGTCTTCGCAATCGCTTACGTCTGTTTTTTTTACGTACTGTTAGACCAGCTTTTTGCTGGTCTAACGGTGCGTAGCCCATGTTAAGTATGGCCGTTGTTCCCGCGTCAAATTCAATTTTTTTTTTTTTTTTTACGTAACTCGTTTGGGAATAGAAATGTCCGTAAACGACGCTACTCAAACAACGAATGACGTAACGACGTGATTTCGCGCAATGCACGGCGGGAAATTTGCGAACGGAGCATGCGCAGTTCGATCGACGCGGGAACGCGCTTATTTTAAATCCTTCACGCCCCCTACTCCCGTAGATGGATTGCGACGGGAGAAATACACTACGCCGCCGTCGTTTACTGGACAAAATCTACCTGGATTCCACGTAGAGCCAGGTAAAATACGGCGGCGTAGTGTATTTCGGAAACGCTACGATAATCTAATTCTCTGTGAATCTGCCCCTTTGTTTTTTTGTTTCACAAAAAATCACCGTGTGTAGCAAAAAACAACGTTTAAACAACGTTTTTCAACCCGCGCATGCCCACAAGCTAGTTATGAAGCGAGCTTCAATGGAAAAGAGTGGTGAACGTAACCTCGCTTTGCTAGAGCATTGTGAAAAAACGATGGTGTGTAGACAACTTTGTTTTTGAAAATTGTAGTTTCAAAAACGTCGTTTTTTACTTCACAGAAAACGTTGTTTTTTTTCATCACAAAAAGTGATCGTGTGTACGCGGCATTCAAGTCTCAATATTCATAGAACAAAAATTCTACTTCTTGTTTCGCCTTTAACACGTGAATATGCATAGGACTAGTCACAGTTTATCTCTGACCATTCGAGAGCAAATTCAATGATTAGAAATTCTTTCAACGAGAATTTTCTGTCCTTGTTTTTTAGAGTTTTTTTGCTTGCTTTGGTAGAAACAATTGTTGAATCATCCCCTTCAACACAATTCTTTAACAAAATTCGACAATTCTAAGCCCAGTTTAACCACTTCCCATCCAATCTATAGTAATATAGATATAGACGGTGGAAGTCATATGAGGGGCCGCGCTCCAGCAGGATCTGTCACCCACCAGACACAGCAGATGACAAATCAGTGTACTGGGCCGCTGCTGGTACCATGTGATTGCTATGGCCAATCACTGCACATCACAATAGTACGCGAAAAATGCCTGTGAATGAATGAATGCCATTCACAAAAAAGGATTGCTTATAAAAGTTATTATCACTGTTATAAGCAATCACAGTGTGCAAAAAAAAAACCTGATCACCCCCCTAGATTAGCACAGTGTTACTGTGGTGACACTGTACTTCCGTGGTCACAGTATGTTTAAAAAGAAAGTAATTACAGAAAGAAAATTATTGTATTTTTCCCCCAAAAAATTACAAAAAAATACAACGTCAAAAAACTTGCCATGCCTCTTTAAAAAAAAACCTGGACTGTCTACTTTCCAAAAAGGGGTCATTTGAATTACTGTATATACTTGAGTATAAGCCGACCCGAATATAAGCCGAGACACCTAATTTTACCACAAAAAAATCGGAAAATGTATTGTCCGAGTATAAGCCTAGGGTGTCCATCTGCATGCCTCACTGTGCCTCACTGTGTCCATGCCTCACGTGTAACATGGGAGTCTATGGAAGGGGTGCCTGGTTTTGAAACATCGGTGCTCCCCAGCCGTAGGTTCTTCAGACAACAAACTTTGCACACTTGTAGAGGAGAAATTGAGCTATATGTTTGCTAAGTTTTGGTTCCAGGAGACCTACAAACGGCCGGTACCGGGCCCCAAAATCACAGGAGAAGTGATCGTTTAACATGGGAGTCTATGAAAGGGGTGCCTGACTTTGAAAAATCTGTGCTTCCCGGCCGTAGGTCCTCCAGACAACAAACTTTGCACACTTGTAGAGGAAGAGTGGGACTACATGTGTACAACCAGCTAGTACCGGGCCCCCAAATTCCGGGAGATTAGGCGCAAAAAGTGAATTTTTAGCACAAAAAAAGTGCTGAAAAACTTGGCTTATACTCAAATATATACGGTATATTTATATTTGTACTGTCCTGGAATTTTAGGGTTTGAAGAATCAGTAGTAATTTGTAGACTCCATAACTTCCCTACAGACTAAACAATATACACTGATTTGGGTTATTTTTTATCAAAAAAAGCATTATACATTTTTGCCTAAATTTATGAACACAGATTATTTACTAGCAAATGTTTGAAAAAGAAATTAAGAAAAACATGTTATTGTTTGTTTTTCAAACTAGCTTTTTTTTATATTTATTCAAAAATACATAAAAATATTGGTGAATAAATATTGCCAAAAGAAAGCTCTGTTTGAAAAAAATTATAACAGTTTAATTTGGGTACAGCCAGACAAACCATACCTCCTGTAAAAAAAAAAGAGAAGACTCCTGCATCACATGACCATGCTAGTAGGTGAGTAAAAAGGGCATTTACATTTTTTGGCATTACAAGTAATCAGAGGGGGGAGGGTCGGATCCCAGAGTTCTGCTTTGATTCAGTTATGCTAAGTGCAGGTTTCCTTCATCTGTCTTGCAACAAAATCTTCAGTGTCTGAGAATAGCATAATAGGACAGACATAGAAGACAAGCCATGTCTGGTGTATAGTGGGCTTGTCCTCCTAGAACAGAACACAATGGCCCGGATTCACAGACAGCAGGCACACATTACGCTGCCGTAGCGTATTCCCTGTACGCTACACCAACGCAGCACAGAGAGGCAAGCATGGAATTCATAAAGCCAGTGCTCCCAACGTTGCACCAGCGTGGTGTGGGTTTCAAAGGTGCAGGCCGGCGTAGGTGGAAATGAGCGTGATCAATGCAAATGAGGCGTTACCCCATGCAAATGATGGGCCGAGCGCCAGACAAATACGTATAACGAACTGCGCATGCGCCGTGAACGCATCTCCCTGCGCATGCTCACAACCACGTCGGAACAACTGCCTAAGATACACCGGATCACTTTGTACGCCGTTAACGTAACCTACGCCCAGCCAGACACACGTCCAACGTAAAATATGCCCGCTTGTGTTCCCTGGTGCAGACCTGAGCATGTCTGTTGCTGAGTTACACCTCCTTTATGGGGAATGACTTTATGCCGGACGTACAACTTATGCGCACCGCACGTAGCCTGCGTCGGGCACACGTACGTTTGTGAATCGCCGTATTTACCTCATTTGCATGTTTGAATGGCTAATCAATGGGAGCGGCACCATGCACGCAGCCTAAATGTACGCCCACCCTACGCCGGCGTAAGCAAGTTACGTTGGTGTGGTGTAGCCTGGTTTTAAGCGTATCTCTGTTTGTGGGTCTGGCGCACAGATACGACGGCGCACATTTGCACTTACGTTGGCATAACTTGTTATACGTCAGCGTAAGTGCTCTGTGAATCCGGGCCATAGTCAAAATTTTGTGAGCAGACTACTCTACCTACATGGTCCTTTTATTCTCACTATTCATCTCTCTCTCTCTCTAAGGCTACTTGGCCCTCTTGTTCCTTCTGCTTGGCCCTTTAAACTCTTACTATGGGGCCCTCTTGCTCTACCCATGCGGCCATCTCATTCATTCTATGTGGCCCCTCCTCTTCTCCTATGTAACCATTGGCCAGTGTAGGTATTTAGTTCATGGAGACCAAGGCTGGACAAATAAATGCTGCACTTCCTGTAATAATTTTGCAGTGAAATTTTAGAAATGTTTTCTGCCACCTTTATTATGAGTTAAATAGTTTTCAGCTGCAAATATTTTTATTTTATAATTAATAATAATATTACCTGAAAAATGGCTCTGGGAAGGAGGTAGGATCAGAAGGTTGGCTGTGGCTCTTCAATATTTTATTCTACTAATTTTCTCTTTGTTTCATCTGAATTTGACATCCCAGCGTTATAGCTTCAGATTTAAAGTGTCTGAAAGGCAAACTGTTTGTGTTGCCCGTAGAGACCTTTATTTATTTATTTCAGATAAAAACAAGCTAGATCTGATTGGTTGCCAGGGATTTAATCTCTCTGAGCCGTGTCTAGCGTATAGCATAGAGGGATGAAGTGTCTGTGCAGCCACAAAACACTGCAGATAGCAGTAAATAGGGTTTAATCTCCGCTTCTTATTCATTAAATGAAGCCCTCACAATGCCCTGATCCAGGTGCTGAGCTCGTTGCTGGAGGCCCCAATTAAGTGTCATTTGCATGGCGTTAAGAACTCAGCTGAAGGTCACATCACTCCTATCAGGCCGAGCCCCCTTTCTCCGCAGGTAATTAGCACTGAAAGAAGGAGTTAATGAAGATCCTTCGATATATTTTTTTTTAGATGACTTGGATGTGGCCGTGAACGCCCCTCACACTCAATCAAAAGGAAAAGAAGGATAGGGAAGCGCTTTAAAAAGGGGGTCCCTTGGGGCCGTGTGCGTGGTGGCTAAAGATTAGAGGGATTTAATTGCTTCAAGATTGCCAGCAGATTAAGTTACAGGGCTTGTGCTATCCGTTCAGATGAATGTCACTTCATAGATGAGGGGGTGCAGTTAGGGCTGGGGAAATCCTCCAATAATCAGCCATTCAAATATCCTAAACTTGTAAGTCATTAGTCCTGGGAGACCATTGCTAATGAGCCCCCTGAACTTTCTAATTGGCTGTGTGCCTTCTCCAATGTTGGACAGCCGACTCTTAGCATCGTATGCCATTCCTGCGCATATCATGTTCGTCTAGAAAAATACAAAAAGCCGAACCTCCCACCTTGTAATGTATGTGTTGTTAGGCAAATGAAGCTACAAGGAGATGAATTAGACACAAGGGACCCGTCTGTGACCATTTTCAAGCCATTCACTCCATCCATCACTGACTCTGTATAACTCAGTTATCAAAGCAGCTGTACCGATTTACTGCTTCTGAGTGAGAGATAACATTGTGACCAGCAAGGTGTTTTGTATAAAAACACTATAAAAGACACTGCTTTGCTGTAAATTTGCAGATCGAATACAAAGTCCATAAGTAGAGACCTGTTTGGCTACAGGATGATGGCTAGGAACCTGTGTTCCTCCTGTGAGCTAGTCATGTCTGAATGGGAGTAAAGCCCTGTACACACGTCCCGGATTCTCGTCAGGAAAAAAACTTTGTTTTTGCTGATGAGATTCCTGGCAAGAATCTCTTGCTGGCCGAGTGTACACACGTACGATTCAAAAGAACCACCTCATCACATTCAATGCCGTCGCCGCCATTTTGCTTCACCCTACCTATGCCTTGGAAGCTACCGCGCATGCGTCAAAGTAATTTCCATGGAGACAGGTAAGTATACACACGCTCGGGTTTCTCGGCAGCTACAAAAACCAGTGAACAGTGGAAAACAACAAATACAACATACAAAAAGTAGCGCTGACAAATAATAAAACAATCAAATGACTGATGAATGAGTCCCAATAAGTGTAATAAAGGGGGACTATTGGAAACAAATTGTATATAGTGAATAAATCCAAAAACAAAATATCTAATCTTGGAAAAATACAAAAAAAAGTCCAAATAAGTGAAGTGAAAAACTGGATTGGTGTGTACACGGTAAATAGTTCCAAAATGGTGATTAGCTCCTGAATGTGATGAACATTAGTGACAAAGACCCACCACCGATGTACTGGAGGCTTACCAGATTTATAGAACCCAAGTGAGCCTGTGCTTAGAGGGTCAATCAAGCTGGATATATATGGAGAGCTGTATCAGAATGGGACTGGATCTTCACACGACAACACCGCCAGAATTGGAGGAAGATGCTCAATGGTGAGGAACAGTCACTCTTAACACACTGGAAGGGAATTCCTAAAATTGGTGCACACAGAAACTGGTGCAGCTGAACAAGCTGAAGTCAGAAGCGGATTGGTTAGTATGCCCCGCCTCGCCAGGAAAACACTGCCGAGAATCACGATGAGAAAATAGAGAGCAGGTTATCTATTTTTTTCGTCTAGATTTTGGGCAGTTTTATTGACGTGAAACCTCAAAGCCCCGTACACACGCACGGTTTACTCGGCAAGAAAGCTCTGCCAGCAGTTATCTTGCCGAGAAAAACTTGTGTGCACGAGGCTTCAGAGATCCACCAGTAAAAAGGTCTGGTTTAGAGTGGTGCTGGAACTGAATTTAGTGTGGCTTTTTTATGGTGGCGTGAAATACTGTACAACTATTTGTCCAGAAACAAAAGGGCAAAAGGTCCCTAAATTACGGTTTCTAAGCAAGGATTGGGACCTACCTCCCCTGCATATGGACAAAATGCTGCTAGCCCAATATTGTAAACAGAAAAGGTAAAATTTGCTCCCAAAATTTTCCAAGCGCAGAACACACTAGAACACTGCAGGATAGAACTTCTATCTATGGACACAAAAATGGAGAGTCACCCCGGTATTCTATGATGTACATAGAATCTGACCACCGATCTTACATGTAGGACAGATCGATATACTATTTCAGATGCAAAATAAAGCAACACATTTATTATCTACATAAGGCAAAATAAGATAGAATTGAATTCCCTGCCCGTCCCTTGGCCGATTGATCCTCATGGGAAAATCCTGGTGTGATGTTTTTATAATTTACTCTGGTTGGAATTATTTGGTTTTGATTTAAGATATTTTAATGGCAATCCACTGTGGTGAATTGCATACTGTCATTGTCACATTTGGACATCCATTAGGGACAATTTGTACACCAGAGCTCTTGTCGTCCTTTTTTATATATATTTATCTTCCCCTTTCCAGCCTCATGATATTGTTACTTGAGACGATATGATGTAAGATAAACCCTTTTTTACAAAAAACAATAAAGCAATATATTTTTATGAATAAGTAGTTATTTACTTTCCAAGCTGCATATAGGCCCTTGGGAGCAAATTTTCCTAAATTCCAGTTATCCTCTACCCTTTAAGGGACCGTGAGTGAGGTTTTAGATGTGGATAGAAAGGGAGTGCCAAACAATTATGAATTGGCGAGTCAGTTCAAGCACTTGTCTACATGCTGAACACTGGACTTATGCATCTCTAATTTTCTTTATAGAGACAATTTAATTGAAATCTTGCATACATACTTTGAGAATTACAGATGCTCTCTAATATTTTCAGCCCCGAAGAAATGGATTCTACAGATCCTGAAATGTGTTGGATACCAACTTTTTGTTAAATACAGTTGCTTGAACTTTAACTGATCTACCAGTTTATCTATTTGGTGTCCTACCTCTTTCTACAAAGATCCACCTATGACAGCAACCGGTCCATCCTTAAAGTGTAACAGCTGTCTGATTGTCAAGGCTGCAGAGATCAGTGTGACTGAATTCATTCAAGGTGAAGGTCTTCTTCACTAGCAAACCTTTAGGAACCGTCTGTCATGGCGATGACGCATGTTTGGCTCATATAGTGATCGTCATGGCCAGAGTCCTTTAGGATGCTATTGGCCTTATCATGGTTAGGGACCACAGTAGTGGAGGATTCCAGAACTGTGCGAGCTGTGAAAACGTCATTGCTCTTTCAAACCCAGAGAGACAAACTTATGTGTTATCCACAGAAGGCTACAATCCTACATGACCACACAACAAACACAACATGCAGAAAGGACCACAACCCATATCCTGTGACGAATACCACACCTGTACAATGAGAAAGCTTTATACTGTTCTGTCATAATAAGGACAGGCCGCCAATGAGAGGAAAAGCAGAGTGTGTGCGCTGGAGTACCTGGCATCAGAAGAAGTCATTTATTCGGGATCTTGGAGAGGATAATGGGCAAGTATTTGTTTATAACACTGGTTAAATTTTCATTAGGCAGATTAATGGGATATCAGGTTCTGTCAACATGAAGCTCAGTTATGTCCTTGTAAGAGATAAACGGGCAAACAGAGGCAGCATCGTGCTTGCTAAATGAGATTCCTGCCATATTCCCCTCATATATAAACATATAGATTTCCGCCTTCAGTTCTTCAAATGAGAATGAAAAAGCTGTTTCTTAAAATACCCAATGTGTTCCTGGCTTGGTAATAAATTTGTCAGGATAAGCTTGAATCAAGCTGTCTTCTTCATGGAACTTGAAAAGCACAGATAATGGAGGAGCTCGGCCTGTGTTATGCGTCACCCTGAGCTTAGCCGCATCTTGCTGTGAGCTGAAAATGTGTTATTGTACAAATATATTTTTATTGCCTGATTTGACTGTGAAATCCACACGGCCTGAAAGCTGGTAAATAATACATTTCTTCAATCTCCTTCTAAGCCCTGACGGGGCCGCCAAGAGCCTGGCATCTCACAGAAAAACACTCAAGTGTTCCGAATAACCACATTCACCCCAATATTTACATCTCAATGGGAGGGAGAGACTGTAGTCATGTCCAGGCTGTAAGGTCCCCGATAGATCTGCTTGTTGTTACACAGGAGAGATGAAAATTTTAGTCCTCCATAGCAGCACTCCAAAATTAGATTAATGAATTTATCTATAATTTATATCTCAATGATCACTCCAAATATTTGATGGCATTATATGCTATGAGACCAAAAGAATGTGGACACCTGACCATTACAACTAGCGATACGACCAAAGCTATATGAATACCCCTTTGAATGGTTGAGTTCCGGTGTTTCTAAAATATACATAATACAGAACATAAAGACATTTTAGACAATAATGTACCCAACTTACCATGTGGTAAAAGTTAAATGAGGTGGTAAATGAGCCCTAACTTCAACCCTACTGAACACTTTCTGTGATGAATTGAAACACCAAATGTGAGCCAGATCCTCTTATCCAACATACATATCTTACGTCACAGATTCCCACTGACACTCCAAAATCTTGCAGAAAGCCTTCCCAGAAAAGTGAAGGTTGTTATAACCACAAAGGGGAAACAGTTTCAACAATATTAATGGCCATGGTTTTGTAATGTGATGTCATATAAGCTCATGTAGGCGTGATGGTCAAGCATCCAAAAACTTTTGCCCATATAGTGTATGAGTAACACTACAGTGTCAGTGAAGTAAATTTGTATGAAAAAAAAAAAATAGTCTCTGTTCTATACTGGACCCGATGCTTAATGACAATTATATTCTGCTGATGCTATACCCGATATGCTTGTCATCTAAACATTTAAAGAGAGTGATACACAAAGATCTAGTCCTAGATACTTTGTTGAACCATTCTTCAAATGGGCTTCCACAAGGACCTTTTCAGATTTTAGCTTCTGCCCTGCTGTCAAAACGATATGACTTGCGTAAATGGATTTACACAAAAACTATGAACAGTCTAACATACCAAGACCTGTCTGCAGGTCCTGCTGGTATTCTTTGCTCAGAAACGGTCACACCTAATACTTCAAATGAAAGTCTAATGCCACGTACACACGATCGGAATTTCCGATGGAAAAAGTTAGACGGTCTTTTTCCATCGGATATTCCGATCGCGTGTAGCCCCATTTTTTCATCGGAAATTCTGAGAAATTCAGAGTTTAAATATAGAACATGTTCTATTTTTCTGCTATGGAATTCCGTCTGAATCCTGATGTGATTTGGCCGGGTAAAAGGACGATTGTGTGTAGGCAGCATTAGAGGCTTTGTACAGAGGTGAGAAGGATAGAACCTTACTTTCTCCTGTAAAATGGTGTTAAAAGAACAGAAACCGATGTTAAATCGACAGAGCAACAAATTACTATTTATCTAATAGAGCAGGGTAAGTATAGATCATCCTTCAGGTTCTTTTCAGTCTTTTTGTTCTGGGTTCTCCTGTATACTCTCAGTTTTTCTTAAATGAAATCTATAGAAAACTGGCAATCTATATGTAGCACTACCCCTGAAGGAGCTGCTGGTTTAGATTTGGGCCTGCCGTTACCTTACTGTTCCATGCGTTCATCTCAGGGGTTCTCCTTGAAGAAGTGGTTAAAGGAAGAAATGTCTACACTAAACACCCCCTCTCTTTTTCTCCCCCTTGCAGAGAGGATTTTTATTAAAGACAACTTCAGAAAAGAGGGATGGAGGTTTTATAGGAGATTCAGGCATCTGACTTGCAAACCACAGATACTCTTTACAGGTCCAGAGGAACAGCCGTTTCCACACTGGACTCAGCGGCCACCGGATAGGCCCACTCCCACTGGTCTAGCAGTCGTTGCAAGGCTCGATCAAAGAAATAGTCTCTGCCACAGACTAGGTGAATTGTAGAACTTGATCAGATAATGGATGATGAAGACTTGCACCTATGTCTCTCAATAGCAATGATCTCCGTTCATGTGAGTAAAAGATGAGATAAATGCCGACATAGCGTAAAACCGTTTGTTAAAGTTGAGACATTAAAACAAAGCCGGTGTCGTCACTTCCGGTTCCTTGGTTCACGTCGTCTGATGTGTGGAACGCACGCACGCACGCCATTGCAGCTGTAGAGCCGGGACCGTTTACCCTAACACGCAAACAAGCCTCAGTGCCAGGTTCGGGGCACTTTGCCAAGTAAGCAGCCATTTGGCTTTGTTTTAATGTCTCAACTTTAATAAACGGTTTTACGCTATGTCGGCATTTATCTCATCTTTTACTCACATGAACGGAGATCATTGCTATTGAGAGACATAGGTGCAAGTCTTCATCATCCATTATCTGATCAATCACTATATGGATTACCTTTTTGGTATCAAACTGGGGTCAACTCCATTT